>LPNX011095455.1:634682-656258 GCA_001517045.1 Pseudotsuga menziesii | reverse complement strand
TTTTTACCCGGTTTTTTTCCCGGTTCCGGTCCGGTTTCCGGTCCGGTTCACATTTTGGGCTTCGCCGGTTCGATGACCGGTCCGGTTCTGATAACATTGGTTCTAACTAGACTAAAAGAGGTGATTTGAGCTTTATTTATACAAAAAAAAGGAGATCTAGCCCAGGGGGGCGCAAATCCCAAGGAGACAGACCACTGCAGCTGAAGGAGAGTCCATCAATGCCTGATTTGAAGCTGAATTGAGCTTCCACTGAGTCTACTTGTCAATCGGGGGGCTGATTGAGTTGACACATCAACCTGTTGACTGACACATCAACCACAGAGCTTCTAGAAGAGCCCACACGTGTGGAGGAGAGAGAGAGGGTGCAATTCCCCATAAAGGAGGCTGAAGTTCAACTTTGGATCTGTCCATATGACCTCCTTCAGTCAAGGATTTGTCAGATCCAGTCAGTTTGGTGCCGATGAGACTGATTTCAATCAAATCGGTTGAGAATCCATTGATCTAGGATTTTGGATTTGCTCCATTATTCATCAAATTATTAATTAAAATAGTTAATAATTGATTTTTTGGGGCTTTCTGACCTGAGTGATGGAAAATCACTCAAAACTAGGAAATAGTGGGTCTATTGGTTTACTGGGTGCTCTTAGCTTGAAAATGAGCACCTACATGACTGAATCTGACTTCTGAGCCCACTTTTATTACAAAACCAATTTTCCCATTTAAACTATTAAAAAATAGCCTAAGTTTTGGAGATATTAAATTTTTAATAAAAAACACTGAAAAAATTAAAAAATTAAAAAATTAAAAAAACCTAGGGGGACTTAGACATGTTCATATGACTCAACCATAATGCCTAGCATGTTTATACATTGACGCATAGACTCTAATAACCTCAATAGGCCTAAATGCCAAGCCAACCACCCCAACTTTGGAGGTATTGAGTGAAAAACTCAGAAATTATCAGTCGTTTCTTCAACAACCAATAATAACCAAGGGAAAAAACACCTTGGGCTGATCGGATTGACAAATAAAGTCTAAGAGACCGAGTCTTTTACAGACACTATCATGTTAGAATATTTATTACAACTCCCCCAAGGGGGTATGAACATGTGATATAGTACACCAAAGTTTCCCAGAACCAAGAATAAAGGTCTTCTGAAGTCCGAACAAGTTATCCTTGTTCGGTTCACCATGCTCACTTGATAAAAAACCACTAAGTACAACTTAGGTGGTAACAGGATTCAAGTTCCTCTGTTGTTAATCACTAGGTAGGATTGCACCAAGCGGCTCTCCTTCTTGGCTTTTAGGCTTGAGTTCTTTTGTGTTTACAATGCTCTGTTCTCAAGTGCTAACTGAATGACACACCCTTTGAATCTGTCTATGCAAAACTCTATTCAAGGGTTCAAATCCAATTGCTCACATGTGTAAATCATGGACATGGATACCTCCTTAAATGCTTGGTTTTATAACTGTACCAAATACTTCTATTTGTATGTGTAGGCCTTGATGAGTGCCCACCATTGTGTATGATGTTAATCGACAACAAATTTGCTCATGCAAGATTCATCTCAAAATAATTCACCGGCACTATGATTTCTGAAATGGGAAAGAAGGCAATGGGAGGTTTAAGTATGTGCTTGGTTTACACAACACTTTTTATTACAAAACTCCAACAACAATTGGAGTCGACCCAAGCTCAAATAGAATTATTGCTCCAAATAAAACAAATACAAGTGGCCCTTCGCTTCAGTGCAACGTCCTCAACATACAAAGCAAGGAATACACATATATATCTCTAACATTAAAAAGGACACAAATGCCTTCTTGGAAGCCAACGTTATTCCGCATTAACTTTGTATGTCTAAAGTCAAATTGACAATTAGACATTCCTTGCTTTATCTCAACAAACTACCCAACACTCTATGACAATACTCTAGTATTGAATATTATAATACAAACTAACAAATGCCAAAATGATTTGTTAAAGGATATGTCACCTCAACCTCAACTTATGAAGAATTCCCAACAGTTGGAGGAAGGAGTGATTATGCCATCTATTATTTAAGTTAACAACTCAATTGCTGGAAAAAGGCAAACACTCTATTAGATTTTCAGGTTACTCCAAAAGTATTTACACCATGTTTGGGGGTGCTTAATGAAATTTAGGGTACATACTGTATGTTCAACCCCTTGATGGTCCGAGATGGTTTTTAGCATGAGAGATGGTCCATGATGGATATGCACACTTGAGATAGCTTGATTAGTGGATGCTTGACCTTAGTTGATTGCTAGCTCTGTGTTCTTCCCCTGGGCGTTGGAGGTCTCTTGCTTGGATGGTTGACACACTTCATGATGACCACATGGAGGATTCATTTGGTGAGTAAACGTCCTATAGCGGATGTGGAGTATTGTGCATCATAGAGGAGGGCTTCAAGCCCTAGATGGCATGTGGAGGCTTGAATTCCTATTCAAAAGATTGTAGATGGCTTAGGGATGCCTAGGTCTTCAACAATGTTTTTGCAAGGGGTAGTTGACCTAGTGGAGTACTTTGCTTTGGAGGATAGATGGAGTTCGTGGAGGCTTGGGATAAAAAGTGTTGAGGACTTGCCTTGTGTAGTTACAACACCTCATAGTCCTTATTGTGTATGATGTCATCATAGGAGCATGACACTTGTACTCTATAGTGGGCGTCTCACTTGTGTGGCCTACAAGGGCTCATGTAGGTTGCATGTAAGGGTTTGTGCCCACACAGTATTGTTGGCCTCCCTTACCTCGTATATAATAGAGGAAGGAAAGAGTCTTTCCATTCATATCATCATTTGTATCTTTCTCTTTGCACTTGTTATCTTGGAGAGATTCGCTAGAGTTCATGAGGAAACCTTTGGAGAAGCTATGGAAGGGAAAGAGGACATCTTTGTTTGGAGTTTTATCTCGTCAATAGGGTTTTCTTTTATAGAGAAGATTTTGGAGATGATCACATGACGTGTGTGTTCATTCTTTCTCACTCTTGTGTAGAGATGTGACCTAGAAGAGGAGCGCACTTGTCCTCTCCCTCTCTAGTTCTTCACTTGTACTTTTTTGCTTTCTCTCTTGGGCTCTAGGGTTTCTTGGTCTCTTTGAAGTTTCCTAGAGCATCTTAGAGCTCTAGGGTTAGTGTTTTACCCTTAGAGATTGGTGAGTAGAGTTTTGGGAGAAAACCCTAGGGTGGACTTCTGAAGAAGAAGAGAAGAGGACGTTTTGCATTGGAGATAGTGTTGGACGGATTTTTGCACTTGTTCTTCTTGGTGGAGCTTAATGCTGTATGACTTGGACTCGACAAAGAATCAGCTGGTATGTGACTTGTCGACTCGAGAAAGACTCAACAAGACTCGACAAATAGGAAAAAAACTTAAAATAGCTCTCTTTCTCTGCATGTAAAGGTCTAGATCATAGTGGATTATTTGGAAAACTGTGCCCTCACATAATTGAGCTTTATGTTTAATTGCCCAACAAATGCATGCTAATGTGCCTAATTTAATGGCAATTGTCTTAGAGCTTTCGCTTGTATTTTTTACTCCAACAAAGTTAGAATCAACTTTGATCAAACATTTTGCTCTTCACTTTGGTTTTTTAATAAGTTTAAGTTTATTTATTGAAATATAAATCATATGTAAGTAACAAATCCAAATTGTTTTTAAATGTTACAGACCACCTCATCTCTTGGTGACAATACCATATGGCGAAAAATTTGTCATGATACAAACGATGAAATGCCATTAACAATAATTGGATTTTCATGAAAATTTGTCCTTTTGGTTGAGTTGACTTGAGTGAGTTTAGGCGAGTCCGACTGAGCCTGTGCCAAGGACACACGATTCTTGTCGAGTAGACAAGTCAGTGTCGAGTATGCAATGGTTACTCGTTTTGAGGTTTGACTTGGGAAGACTCGTGGGTACTCGTGAGTCTTGGTCGAGTTGTGCTTCACTAGTGGAGCTAAGGTTTGATAATTTACTTTTGCTAGGGCATTTTGCATGGTTGGGTTCTGTAGCCTTGAGAGGAGGCTATTGTATGTACTTCCATTGAGCATATATCTTGTATCAATTTCAGATTTGGTTTTCAGCTACATGTGTTCATGTTTTGCTATGTACATCTATTTATGATCTTGCTGATTGGACATATGTAAAAAGCAAATTGTTAAGTGATTTGACATTTAAAGAAGAAGATAAAAGGGCTGATTTTATTGTTGTAATACTGCTGTTATTTCTGCAATAAAATTTCATTTTCAGATCTGAATATTGTTTGATAAGTTGCCCGAGAAGCTAGAAGGGTAGAAAACTTATCTTATTGGTCGGTGTCTTTTCTCCTTAATTTCCAAGAAGTTTAGGGTTGTTTAGAAGTTAATTATTGTACTTCTTCTGCTGCTATTTTGTACTTTAATTTACAGCAGTCCTAGGGTTGAAAATGATGGGATTAACATCCGAAGGACCTTTTAGAAAGAAGGTGAAATCTTTGAACTGCATTGAAGTGTCATTGCGTTGAAATTTTCAACATGGTATCAAAACGGTTGTAGCTGAGATCCTTTTGAGTAAGAGGGAGTTTTATTTCAGCTAGTGATTACCTATGACATATACTTGACCTAAGTAAGGTCATGGGTATGAAACCCTAGGTTTGCTTGAGATAAGCACCTTGACCCTTGGAAGGGTTGCTTCTTCTTCATATTGCAGATTTTCTAAGATGGATATCTTTGATCTCTTGTTTATCTTGTCGTGCTCCCATTTATATTGACATCACGGTACCACACAGTCCCGTTGACCTACTTTTGTGGTCATTTATTGGACATTAACAAAATCATCTTATCTTATCTTATCTAACGCTGTGTCTAGTGTTGGTTGGTATGTGGACAATGGAGCTTCTTGGCACATAACTTATGACATGTTGTTATTCAACATATTTTAGGAGCCATGACTATGGAGCTTGGTGATGATGCCACTTATCTTGTGAAAGGAGTTGGTTTCATTTCCTTTCAAATTCCTTTGAGTGATGTTCTTGAGTTGGATTATGTTTTGTTTGTTCTTGGTTTGAAGAAGCATCTTCTTTTAGCGTCTTGTATGACAGATGTACATTGTAGAGTTGCCTTTGAAAGACAATAGTGGACCATCATTGATTGTAGACTAGCTAGTATGAGGACTTTAGTTAGAGGGGTGAAAGAGAGTGGCCTTTACAAGTTACTTGTTGATCCAATGGGAGTTAGAAATTTTAGTGAGAGGTTGGATGAGCCTTCTAGTTTTGAGGCACATGTAGAGCATGCATGGTGGGATGGCATGTAGATAGGTTTAGAACCTATGATTGATTCTAAGATTCAAGATGTTGTGATAACATCTTGTTTTGATGGATACCGTCATACCTCTATAGCTTACATGATTGAGAGTCCAGCACAATGGGAGACTATGGCGAGCACATATGCGATATTTGATGAGGATGGGAGATATTCTAGTTCAAAAGATTGTCTTTTAGTGATTGAGGAGAATGTAGAGGTTGTTGTTCCAAAGATTAATTTAGAGACTCTAGATGAGTCACATTTAGAGATTCAAGATTGATCAAATTCAGAGGGAGTTGAGGTGAGATTGACCGTGGATATGCTCTCGTCTACTTTAGATTATAGGAGATCGAGATGGCTTACGCAGACATTGCAGGAGGCTAGGGACCAGGTGGAAGCACCCAAATCTTTAGTGAGGGTGAGTGTACCACCTATGAGATATGCTAGTCATATAGCGTTAGTTTCTTCTATCCGTGTGATTTCCAGTTGTACAAAGGAGAAGAGATGTGATGATGAGGTTGACCTCATCCATGAGCCTCCTAGTTATTCATTGGAGGGGTGTGATGCCTTGATGGAGGATGGTGCCGAGATTGATTCTAGAGTTGCAGTTGATTGGAGTAATATGGAGTATAGAGCTAGGGACTTTGGGTTCTCTTAGACAGAGGGAGTTTCCCTTGATGATACTCTTACTTCAGGGTTTTCTAGAGATGAGGGAGTTGGCCTAGTTCAGTTTCTAGAGGATTTGAGTTGCATGGGAGGGATTCTCATGATGAAGGTTGATGACAAACTTGCATAGTTTGATGACTATACCATGAGCTTTGCCTTCCAAGATAGACTTGATCTTGTAGTGAGATGTGATTGTCTTTGTAGGATGTCCTGGAGAGTTCATGATATGGTGTTCTTCAATGGTGGCTCGTGATATAAGAAGATGGAGGTTGGTAGTTGGCTTTTGCTCTAGGGGATATTCCTATATATTCATATCTGGTCATTGTTCATTAGAGGATCAAGATGTTGTGATAGCATGGTTTTTATGCTTGTTGTAGACGACAGTGGTTGATTTCATGATCGTAGCCAATGTTGATTTGTAGATAGCTAATTTCATAGAGTTGCAGAGGGAGTCGATAGGTGTCGGTGTAAACATTTTCGTTTCAAAGGGGGAGTGATAGATTTTTGGGTTACTTAGAAAGTAGTTACACCATGTTTGGGGGTGCCTCATGAGATTTGGGGTACATGGTATGGTGTATGTTCATCCCCTGTATGGTCTGAGATGGGTTGAAACATGAAAGATGGTCCATGATGGATATGCACGCTTTAGACAACTTGCTTAGTGGATGCTTGATCTCAATTGATTGCCAACTCACTGTTCTTCCCTTTGGTGTTGGAGATCTCTTGCCTGGATGGTGGACACAATTCACGACGGCCACATGGAGGATTCACTTGGTGGGAGAACACCCTACAGGGGATGTGGAGTATTTTGCATCATGGAGGAGGGCTTCAAGCCCTAGATGGCATGTGGTAGCTTTGATTTCTGTTTGAAGGATTGTAGATGGTTTGGGGATAGTTGGGGCTTCAATAGTGTTCTTGTAGGGCATAATTGACCCAATAAAGTATTTTGCTTTGGAGGTTAGATGGAGTTCGTGGAGGCTCGGGATGGAGTGGTGTGGACTTGCCTTGTGTAGCTACGCCACCTTGGAGTTCGTAACTATTGTGTATGGCATCATCATTGGAGCATGACACCTGTACTCTAGAGTGGGCATCTCACTTGTGTGTGGCCTACAAGGGCTCATGTAGATTGCTTGTATGGGCTTGTGCCCACATAGTATTGTTGGCCTTTCTTACCCCTCATATAAATGGAGGAAGGAGAGAGTCTTTCCATTCATATCATCATTTGCATCTTAGTCTTTGTACTTGTCTTCTTGGAGAGATTTGTTAGGGTTTATGAGGAAACCCAAGGAGAAGCTATGGAAGGGAAGGAGGATGCCTTGGTTTGGAGTTTTCTCTTGTGACTAGGGTTTACTCTTATGGAGAAGACATTGGAGATGATCACATGACTTGTATGTTCTTTCTTTTTCACTCTTTTGTAGATATGTGACCTTGAAGAGGAGCACACTTCTCCTTTCTCTCTCTAGGTCTTCACTTGTACTTGTTTTCTTTCCGTCTCCTTGGTGCTAGGGTTTATTTGTCTCTTTGGAGTTTCTTGAAGCATCTTGGAGTTTTGGGGTTATTGTTTTACCCATGGATATTGAAAACTAGGCTTTTGGGAGAAAACCCTAGGGTAGACTTGTGAAGAAAATAAGAGGAGGATGTATTGCCTTGGAGATAGTATTGGAGGGATTCTTGCACTTGTTTTTTTTGGTGGAGCTAGGGTTTGCTATTTTACCCTAGCTAGGGCATTTTGCATGGTTGGATTTTCTAGCCTTGAGAGGACGCTATAGTATATACTTCATCATTGAGCTTATATATGATGTTTCCAACCATACATATCTTGTGTCAATTTCAAATTTGATTTTCAGCTAAATGTGTTCATATTTTGCTATTTATATCTATTTATGATCTTGCCGCTTGGACATAAGGAAAAATGACAAATTGTGAAGTGATTTGACATCTAAAGAAGAAGATAAAGGGGTTGAATTTCTTGTTGTAATAATGTTGTTATTTCTGCTATAGAAGTACATTTTTAGATCTAAATATTGACAGATAAGCTTCCCTATATGGGATGAAAACTTTTCTCATTGGTTGGCCTAGTAGGTAAGAGGTGGCTAGGTGCATCCAGGGAGTATCCAAATGGAGAAAGATGGTCCATCGAAATACCCACTGATTCCAAAAGATTAGAGACCTTTGCAAACCAACGTCGGGCAAGGGGAGGAGGGCTAGATGAATCAATGGACTTTGATGAACAATAGGCGAAGCACATATATCAGTCTAATCCCTCTGTTGAATCAGAGAAACTTTGGATATGATGTAGAAATGAAACACCACTGAACATAGTCTCAAGCCAGAGGGGTCAGGTGTTGAACTCTACAAGCATGATGGGCTAAGATGTTGTTTGCTTGCATTTGATGATGTGTTGAAGGAGAAGGGTGTGAACTCTCTTGGCTAAGGCCTAATAAGACTTTAGCAAAGAAGGTCCTCACACCTTTGATCCATAGAGAACAATGGATTGGACGAGGATATCCATGGGGGACATTTTGGACAATATATGTTGAAAAGGGATAAGAATATATGGGTGTTGTTGATCTTGGGTTGAAGAACATGTCTCAGTTTGAAGCAAGGCCCTGAGAGTTGCACCCCCAAGAAGTTATAGGTGTTGGTGATCTCAATCTCCTCCCCTCTAGAAGAGAAAAGTTGGTTCACCAATACCTTCTTCAACCCATTAAAGATCATTACCTTGCTTTTACCTTGGTTGATGGTTAACTGTCGAAGGTCACAGAAAAGTGCCAAAGCATCTAGTTGTCTATGTAGATCATTGATGAGGCGAAGAGGATCACATTGTTTGCAAAGTGTAGAATAGAGATCAAGACCTTGTGGAGGAGGCATCTATTGCCATTGTGGATATGATCATGCAGAAAGGACTCTAGCTCATTTATGTAGATACCAAATAAGGTGTGGGACATGGGGCACCCCTGTTTAACCCCAATGGTGTTATTGATAAAATCAGATACCTATGAGTAGTGCAGAGACAACCATGTACCAACTCATACAAGCACATGATGGTGGTCATGAGTATCTCGAAAAATCCAATGTCTTTGAGCCTCCGGAAAAAGGCCTTGTGGGGGAGAGAGTTGAATGCTTTCTAAAAGTCGACGGAGCAACAATACAATTTCTAAGAGTGATGTCACACTTCCTTATTGATGGCCTATGGTGTATGTGATTAGTGGTCTGATGTTTAGGTCGAAATACAACCTGCCCTCTAGCTCTAAGGTGTCTCCGCTCAAGCTCCCTAGAAAGCTCTATATGGAGGATTGTAGCTTAAATCTTTGAGAACATGTGGCCTACCATGATCATTTTGTAATTGTTTGGATCTACGTTTGGGCTCGATTTGTGGATCAGATGGATAGCGTGATGCGATTAGGTTTGTGAAAAACATGTATAGAGGACATGGTTAAACAGGTCAACCATGTGATCATCCATAGTGTGAAGACCATGCTCGAAGAACTCTGCCTGAAACTCTTCTTCATTAGTTGCTTTGCTGGTGTTCATCACCCATATTGCCTCATGGATGTCTCGATATGAGAATAAGTAGCAAGAGGTGGGGAGGTAACTTGAATCAAGGGGTGTCCAAAGACATCATATAGAGTGGAGGTATGGGAGAACATGGAACAAGGATCTCTAGATCATGTGGAAAGGGGAATGACAGGGAAAGATGGTGCACCAAAAGTTTTTGGGAGAGTGGATAAGGGAAGTGCGCAAGTCATGTCTCCTCTGTGAAACAAATAGTCACTATGGTTGGTAGGTCATGTCCTTTCAATAGGTGCTGTCTTTTAGATAGTGTGTCCTTTCATTAGTTATTAATTATTATTGTTTTCCTATTTATAGGTTTCAAATTTTATATTTACACATTTATGTTTGTTACAATTTGCTGGTTTTCGCTGCTGTAATTAAATACTTCAGATCAGCCCTAAGGCTGAAAATTCAGAGGGACTAAATACAAGAAATCTCTAGTTAGGGTGAATTTTTAGATTTGCATTAGTTTCCCCAGATTTGAAATTTCTGCTCTGCATAGAGTGCTGGATTACTGGCAACATCTTGACAATAGTGGCAAAAGCGTTGTTTTACATGGCCGTTCCCATTTCTATTTGCCAGACAGCGTTTCTCGAGGAATGGGATTTGTTTCTTGGGCAATTTGAAGCGTCTTAGAGAACAAAGAAGAGGAAATTAAAACCGATGGTCTAAAGAATTATATGATTGGAGTTGTAGGTAAGAAAACCGATTTGTTGCAACAGTGTGCTGTTTGAAGAACATTCTACTAGAGAGATGGGCATGCAAAACGATTTGTTTAGAAACATTTACTAGGCTAATGTAGAAATTCTTGAAGTTTGGTAATACCATGAACAAGAAAGCATGCAAGGCACAAGACACAAACATTGACATTGATTTTGGGACAAACAACATTAAATTTCTAAAGATAATTACATGGATGCCATTGAAGCTATTCAGATGGGAATCATAAACATTTTTGGGTTGACCTCAGAGTTGTAGTAGACATATACTTTATTACCAGAAACAAATCATAAGGTTCTGTTCATAGAAATTAAGTGAATTGAAAGATGAACATTCACATTTTTTAATTATAATTATGAACAATTATGTTATTTTTGCAAGTTTCATCGTTTGAAATGAATATGGCAAATGGTTGCACCAAGAGTAGCGAGGTGGTCTACAACCCAATATGATAGAGATGTTGTCATGTACTTCAGTATACATGGCGTTTAAAAAAATACAAATACTTATTATAGTAATATTATATGTTAGTAAAATATAGATATTGAAGACTAAGCGTACATAATTGTGCTATGATCAAGAGATAACAAACATGATTACAAACATGGGAATTGTTCATGTTTATGGTGATGATCTTTTCTTTGTTCATTGCCTTTCTTGATATGATCATGTTGTGATTTTATATACCAAGCTGAAAGTCTTAGTAGGAGAGGTTACCAAGTTTGGTGTTATGATGTTCTGCATGAATTATAACATGTTAGAATCTATTAAAACCTCAACCCTCCCTACTAAAAGATGAAGACGTTGTAGAGAATGTAGTCACTAATCCAAGTAGTGAACAATTGGTGAGCTTGATGTTAGTTTTGTTTTTTAGACTGGACCTCAACATATGCATGGAAGAGGAGGGCGACCATGAGGTGGTCTCACCTTGAGATGGGGACATTGGCAGAGGCTGAGAAAGAGGTAAATTTAGAGGAGGGAGTCAAGGAGGGGAAGTTTGAAGACACTCCCATTTGACAAGCAACATGGTGCCAATGATCAAAAGCAAAAGTTGCCTACCTTTTGCAGCATTGGAAGAGCAGTCCCTATGATGCATTGTTACATTTGTGAAACAATTTGGATAGCCAGACAAGATGAAGTATATTGGGTGAAGGCTTTTCCTGTCATACTCGGGGATATTGCACATGAGAGTAATATACTAATAATGGTGGGAGGTATTTTAATCTTTATCCAGTCAATACAGAAAGGCAACACTAACAATAACCACAATGTTTATTATTTCAAGTTCAATCAGCTTTTGCTTGGAACAAACTTGCTCAGGGTACATGTTTAGTTGACTTTGCACTTTTTCAATCCCATGAAATAACTAGTGATTGAATTCATACTTAAAAACTTTCAATTTCCTGATTTTTGTTGGTGATAGTTAAACTTACCAATGTTATCCTTGTAAGTTTTGTCTTTTAAAGTGCTTAATTTATTAGTGAACTGCATAGTCTAGGGCTTACCTAAGAGTTTTTTTCCATCCATTTTAATGTTTATATAATTTAATTTCTCATTTATGTGATGCGATGCTTGTATTCTGTCAACTTGGATTAATATGTGGCAGGGATCATTGAGGTGACTTTGGATAGGCCTGGGGCCATGAATGCTATAGGGAATGATACTCTCAAATATTTACAACGTATTCTCGAAACACTAAATGAAGACTCTTCTGCTCGCGTAGTTATATTGTGCAGTTCTTTACCTAAAGTATTTTGTGCAGGCGCTGATCTAAAGGTAGTTTTTGGTTGCTACATGTGCAATGATATCGTCATTCAAGGACTTTCTTTCATGAGTTTTGAAAGGTTTACTGTTTGAGTTAGAAGTGTTGTGCTTTATAATCTATAAAATTTCAAATTACCATGGTATGTTAAGGACTAGTTGGTTTTCCTACATGAGTTCTATGCGGTCTTTTGGTTGTTCAAGTGATTAAAATTTAAAACTTAGACTGTTCAGGGTTCACCATAAAAAATAGATTCATTTCCCAAAATCTAAGGTGTTTTATTTACACATCTGGACTTTCAAGTTTGTGCTTCATCTGTTGAAACTTGAAACTGGATGCATCTAATCATTCATGGGAATGGATAAGCAGCCTGGTATTTTTCCTTCTTATGCCTTTTATATTCCCTTCTCTAAACTGTCATTTTTACAAACTTAAGGGCCCAAAGATCAATGGCTTTTGAAATCTGCAAGGAGGCCCAGCAATACAACAAATGTTGGAATATCCTTGATATGTTGACTCCAGAGCTTCTACATAATCCACTATCTTTGATTTTATAGTTGACACAACAATTATGCAGTGCACTTATATGCAAAATGGCACTACTAATGCAAACTATAGAGCTAAGTTGCACAAAATGTGGTAAAGTTTCCAAGTTTCTGAAATGGGGACGCCTAGAAACCTGAGCCCCCCAAAATGGGTACGCCGAGGGAAACATTGTATATATATATATATAATTTTAAAATACCTCATTGTTTTGTAAAAAAATAAGAATGAGACAAATAAACAATAATTGAGAAGGAAAAACACATCTTTATTAACTAAGCCTTTATCAGATGAGGCTTTACATCCAAAAAAACCCTTTTTAGGTGAGGCTTTACATCCAAAATTAGCATTTATAGATGAGGCTTTACATCCAAAATTAGTTTTTATAAGTCTATACTTGAGGCTATATGTGCTGAAAATGAAATAAAACATAAGGAAAAGACATAATTACATATAATCCTCGTCAGCATCATAAAAAATAGAACAAGATGCTTGTACTACAGCGGTAGAGCGTGGAGTTGAAGAGCCAATTTCACTTCCTGCTTGCACCACTAGTACCAACATTAATATCAAGAGCAGCAAGGGAGAGCCCCAAGTCTGGGTTTTTTGCCTCAACATCCCATTTTTTATGAGGGCCACTTGTATATTCTTCACCCCTACAAGACACAAGGCGCAAGTTTTAGTGCACATATACAAGATCATCATCCTTCTGTGATCCCAACTTGTTTCGTTTCACATAATGAATAAAACCATGAGTGCTCCAATTCCTTTTTGCTGTTGAAGAGCTTGCCACTTTTGATAGGATACGAGTGGCAAGGTTTTGCAAATGCACACCATGTGCCCCATGACAAGTCCACCATTTAATTGGGTTCATATTGCCCCTCTCATCCAAAGCTGACATGTCTTCAAAATCCTCCAATCCAGAGGCAAAACAAGCAAATTCTTCCCTCACTTCAGTTTGTAAAGAAGCCGGAAACAACCTATGGAAGGCTTTCTTCAGCCCAATTGCCACCTCCTTGTCCTGATGCGGGGCCTTCCTCATCCCATTGCTCTGAGCAATGAGGTCAATATCATAAAAGCGTGGCGTAAGAGCATGTGCCAAAGTGTGTAATGGAGTGTTAAATCCATTCCCCCTGGTAACAATGATGCTTCTCACCTGCTCTGCAAAATCAACTTCAACAAAAAGTAGAGTGGGAGCTTCCTGCGTAATAATTTCCACGATTTTTTCAACCATGCTATCCATGCCATCATAAACCTCTCCTAAGAAAGGTCTATCTATGTCTGCTTCTCGAAGAAGCTCAAATGCAGGCAATGTGAACTTGAGCAAGAAGTCTATCTTGCTCCATCAATCCTCATCAATCAACAACCTGCGCACCCAACTTCTTCTCTTTGAATCTGCCTATCTCCACTCAGCCCAAGTTCGGCTCACCGCCATACTCATCAGTGCATTTTTTACCTCAACAAGTCGACGCATTATGATGAAGTTTGGGGCATATCTAGTCTCATCAACTTTGAGCAGCTCCAATTTAGAGTATTCTCGATATATTGCTTGAGATAAGTGATGGTTGGTGATGAATTTTATGATCTCTCTTGCTTTCCCTATGATTTCCTTAATCCATGCAGTTTTATGCTCAATCTCTTCTAAAATCATATTTATATTATGGACAATGCAAGGAGTCCAAAATATATGATTGTACTTGCTCTCAACAATCAATCCCGCAGCCTTGCAAACTGGTGCATTATCTGTGATAACTTGCACCACTTTATTTGGTCCAACTTGCTCAATAGCAGAAATCAAAACATCAACTATAAAGTGGGAGTCTTTTAATTCACCAGAACAATCTTCTTCTCTCAAAAACATTGCTCCTGCCGGTGAGGATGTAATGATGTTGATTAAAATGGCCTACGCCTTATATCAGTCCATCCATTTGAAATAATGGACACCCTTGAGTTGGTCCATGAGTTTCGGATAGGTCTTAAAACATCCTCAATAAACAACCTCTCTTTCTTCAGCAAAACTGTTCTAAGTTTTTCATAGTTTGGCCCTTTGAAATCTTGAGCACCTGTGTTAATTGCCCTCACGATATCTTGCCAATAAGGGGATTGGACCAGATTAAATGGGATGCCACATGCTCAGAGGGCCCTTGATACTCTGGATTTTGCTTCATCTCTCTCTTGGTTGAAGATTTTCAACAATCTACTATCGTTAGCTCCTAATGTAGAGCTTGCCATCTCATCTTCAAGTTGTGCTACCCTCCTCTTCCTTGCTTCATGGACAATACGTGGCTCACTTGTAGCAGCCAAGCGAGTGTTGCCAATGTCACTCTTTCCAATCTTGCTTCTTTGTTCTTTCAACCTCATAGCATCATTATGCTCTCTATTGAATTTGGCCCTTGCTTTTGGATTTTTTGTATGGCCACAAGCATCAACCCCCTTTACCCCTTCATGCAAGATTTGAGCCTTTAGATTTTTGTAAGAGCCCTTGTAGATCTTGCCATTGTTGCACAGGTTGCACCTCCATTCCCATGAACCCCCACCAGAAAATTGCTTGATCTTGGCGACATACTTCCAAAGAAGATAGTACTCTTGTTGTTTGGTTGTTTGAGCATCTCTTGGGCTTGGAGGAGGCATAGTTTGAGAAGCCATGAGACCTGCAAAAAACCAAACAAATCAGCTCAAGATGACCAAGAATTGTATAAAGTACAAACAATAAGCAAGCATCTGCTAGAAAAATGTACCTGCTGCCCCTGTCAACTGCTGTATGGAAACTTGTCAAATATAAACTTTAAAGTTCTGCCCCTGTCAACTGCTGCTGCTATTATCGAGCTCCTGCTGTATGGCTGCAAGAAAAAGATGCCGCACAAACAAAAAAACAAAAGGAATCTGTCACTTTTTGAAGGACGCTGTGATCAAAACGCTGGTCAATATTTTAATAGCAGAGTTTGGACTTTGCTTATACCTTGTCAACGGCTGCAAGAAAAAGACAAGACAGACAATAAAAAACTCAATGGAATCTCACTGCTCAGTCACTTTCGAAGGACGCTCTTTTCAAAACGTTGTGAATAGTTTATGAGAAACATGTGCTTATAAAGACTTTGGAATAGGGTTTTAGATGTTGCTAGATGTTAATTGAGTAAATTAAAAATTAATTAAAAAAACAGCTGTTTTTTGGGCCCCACGACTCAAAAAAATTTGGAAACGCGCCGTACAACACGGAAAACAGCCAAAACATTGCCGGCTGTACCATACGACTTTTATAAATCGTGAAAAGCCGTACGGTACGACCGGCGGCGTTTCGTACCAGTACCCACATTTCGGGGAGTTTTCGGTACTGGTACGTACGCCCTTTCCAACGGAGTTTCCTGCAACATTGCTATAGAGTTAACTGAAAATAACAACAGTAAATACTACATATGATTGGAAGGAAGCTCAAATGGAAAAATAGAGTGAAAAGCACCAAAATGAATTGAGGGCAGCTGCACATTTTTGTGGATTGCATTTGCAAACTTGATTTATGGAGTATCTAATGAAAATTTAGTTCATTAGATTGTTGAAGTTTCAAAAGAGGGGAGAAACCCCTATTTATTCAAAAAGAGAGAAATTCTAATTTGAGGTTCAAGTTACCATTAAAAGAGTAATTAGGTCCTTACTATATGAAAGTGGCCTTGTTCATTGAATTACACTGCTCCAGACTAAAAAATTATTACAACACTATGGACTTATTAGACGAAATGGCTTATATTAATATATACACATCACTTGGATAATAAGATGTGTTTAGGAACATAACATGTGCACATCCTCTACGGATAGGTTATGCCCCTCTCACATTTTCTCTAATCCCTTTGCCTTGTTTCAATTGATAGCTTCTCCTCATGTTCCCCTTGGCCATTGTTGCCTTCTTTTCATTTAATTTCATAGTAACATGCCTCGGCAAAATTAGATGCATAGCCTTCTCACAATTTACCCATTCAGTAGTGGAGTCTTGGCCTGTTAGAATATCTACCTGTTGCTCCAAAAGGTCCTCTTGACTATACCTGTAGCAGCCTTTATAGCCTTCTCACAATTTACACATTCACTTACGGAGCCTTGTCCTGTTAGAATATTTACCTGTTGCTCTGAAAGGTACTTCCTACTGTACCTGTAGCATCCTGTACCATCAGCAGCATACTTGTAGCAGAAGGTATGGTGCAGCAGTGTTTAAGAATCCAACAGTGAAGGCACATGCATGCATGTGCCAGCCATAAATAGAAATGTTATTTCTGTCTTTAATTCATTTCAGTTCTGTGCAGTTCAGCGCTACAATTAAAATGCATGCAGATGAAGTTTCCAGTTTTAGGCTAGTGCACACTATTCTAGGAGTGAGGTGCTCTATCATAGGCAACTTCTGCATGTAGCATGGGCTCACTTCTCTAGAACAGAATAGCATTTGATTCAGTGAATAGGGCTTACTAGTAGATGTGTCCCTTAGTTGTTGTTCATTCACTGTACCAACAAGTGTGTGCACTGTTCTCTTTTATCTCTGAATTAATTAAAAAAACAGAGATAATCTTTTTATTAGTTGCTAATAGCTATTATTACTTATTACTTTACAGTTAGAATATGTGTTTTAGATCTAGAGAACACAAGTAGTTTTGGAAGTTCCTATTTTTCCAGCTTTCCAGGGTTACAAATTTGCAGGTCTGTCGACCATGTACTGAAATTTTAACATGGTATCAAAGTGTGTTTTCTGATAGTTTCTAGGAATCTGTGTATGGATAGTAGGGCTTCTACTTGGGATAGAAAGTTGTTGGAAGGTTTCAAGGTTGGGATGCTCAATATCCTTGCTTGAAAAGAGCCATGGGGAGCTGTGATATGTTGTTTTTCAGTTGCTGATCTGTTTTGTCTAGCAATGTGTTCCAAGAGCAGCAGTACCACTACATCCAGTCTCAGATACGAAGACAGATTGAAAGGCCCTTCCAACTTTGTTCCTATGTCACATGGTTCGGGTTTGAATTCGAGTTCGGAAACCATGAAATTCGAGTTCGAATTCAGCTTTTTGGATGAGTTTTGACATTAGGTTTGTCCATGGATATATTTTCTAATTATAAATATTTTATATTAAACAATTTAAATTAATAGAACATATATATATATATATATATATATATATATATATATATATATATATTTTACATGGTTCACAGCCTCAAGAATAGAGGTCGAGGCTTGCTACATCCACAGTAATAATTCTAGGGGGCCCACCCAAAGGGGCCTCGCCCTATCGACTCCAGTTTTGGAAGCCTAAGCCCGAAGGACCTAGAGAGTTGGATTCGTGAGAGTTGACCCTCCGACCTCATTATCAAACGGTGTTTAGATTCGGACTCCAACCAACTAAGCTACCCCTCTGGGGTAATCTATCTATCTATCTATCTATATATACATACATAAAATAAAAGTTTATAATAAATATCATAATAAATAAACAACCCTACTTTATAATAATAGAAGTTTAATAATTATATTATAAAATATAATGTTTTTAAATTAGATTATACAATACTTTGCAAAACACATGACACTATTTGATTAAAATTAACGGTCAAATAATATTTATTAAAATTTATGGCCATTGACAATGGAATGCATGAAGGAAGACCAAACTATATCATGCCATCGTGGGGAAAGGAATGATTACAGTCTGCAGTTGGGAAAAAATTACAGCTGCAGAAAATATAGTTGGTTTTTACAAAATTAGTGTTACAGTTGCCCATAATATGGTCGGGAAAAGGGAGTCGCGCCCGTCTCTCACCGTCTGTTTCCTATAACATCGTCGGGAAAGGAACTCACCGCGGCCTAGGGATAATATATGCCATGAATTAGGAGCCAAGCGAATACACTAGACAAATCTAAAGATGAACCACAACGAATTTAATTTTTTGGTTGAGGTTCGCTGAATTTCAAACATGAAGGTTCAAATTCGGTGAACCCTGTGACTTACTTTGTTCCATGGAAGTGGTGCAGATGCTATTGGAGGAGCATGAGTTTTGGCATCTTGTGGATAAGAAGGTTGATTAAACTTCACACAGATGCTGCTTTGTCGGCCAAACACAAGAAGAAGATGTCCAAGGCAAAGTGAGTCATCCTTGACTTAGTGACGAATCACTTGATCCCTTACATTGCCTAGAAGATGTTTGATGCTCTAGTCACTCTATATTAGAGTGAGAACATCAATAGTAAGATGTTTCTCTTCATTTATGGGATGTCCCTCTTAGATCTCCGACACGTGGCACTTTATTGGAGGCTTGATACATCATTTAGTGGAGCTCTCTAGGGTTTTAACCTTTGTTGGCCCTTGGAGACACTTGGGACATATTTTGGAGTTGAGCGCTCCACTTGAGTAGGCTCTTTTCATTTATTGTTTGACCTTTTCTCTTGGACATTGCATCTTGGGAGCCATTTCCGTGCCACGCATGCTACATTATTGAGGAACACTCTAGGGTTTTGGACCATATTGTTGGAGGGTGACCTTTTGGCAGAGTTCCTACATGTCTTGGTATCATTTTTGAGGAGGTTGTTGGTTTGTTGGAGGGATTTAAAGGTCAAAACCCTAGATCTAACCCCCTCTATTTATGATTTTGACATTTTCTTGAGGAGCGCTCTGTCTTCTTGAACTCGTTTTGTATTCATCTTGTATTTGACCATTATATCTAGAAGTGTACCCCATCTTCTTGGGCAATTAGTGTTGTTGAAAATATAACTTCGGAAGATATTCTTATTTGAAAATTTTGGAACCCCAACCCGGTTTCAAGTTTAGTTTCTCTACATGTAGTTTAATGCCTAGACCCCAACATGCATAAACACCAATGTTGCACGACTCGGACTCGGAAAAGACTCGGCTGGCATGTGACTCGTCGACTCGGGACAGACTCGGCAAATAGGAAAAATACTTAAAATATAATAAATTTTGGGAAAAAAAAAGATAATAACATTTCCAATCCATATATTTAAAATATATTCACTTATCATGTATAATGTCTATATAATACATATTACTATATACAAAATCCAAAAATAACATTTATATATCAAAAATAAATTTTGAATAATATAATATTTACTTAAATTAAGAAATACATTAGAAGTTTATTACCATTATATTTTGCAAATGATATTGTAAGTTTATAATATTATTATATTTTACAAATTATATTATTTTAGTGTAAACCATATGTAATATAATATAAACCATATGTATATAATAAAAATTGAAAAATTAATATATAATATATACGTAATAAAAATGTTCTAAGTTTTTAAACTTTATACTTTATAACTAATATCATCCTTACTAAGTTTTTTAACTTTAGACTTTATAACTAATATCATCCTTTCTAAGTTTTTAAACTTTATACTTTATAACTAAACATAAATATCATTGTGACCATAAATGTAAACGTAATAAGATACCATTGTCCGTAAAATTCGATATGAATACAGGCCGCAAAGGAAAATGACTCCATTGTCGAGAAAATTCGATATGAATACAGGCCGCAAAGGAAAATGACTCCATTGTCGAGAAAATTCGATATGAATACAGGCCGCAAAGGAAAATGACTCACGTTTCCTAGCCACAGTCGAATCGAGAGGGAAATGAATAATGAAAACCAGGGTAACACACAGCCGACAGGGATGGAGGTGTTCTCTATGACACTCTGCATTTGAACACGATTGGAATTTCTTCAGCGAACCCTCAAAATCCATCCGAAACCTGTAGGTTAAACTTTGCCCAGTCGTGTGACTTAGCCACGTGGTCTTTTTACCTGGCGAGTCTTTCCGAGTCCGAGCGAGTTTATGGCGAGCCTAAGCTAGACTCGGCGAGTTTGATGAGTGTGCTGAGCTGACGAGTTTTCCAACGAGTATCTGGCGATTACTCGTTTTGGGTGTTGACTCGGGCAGACTCGCGAGTACCCGCGAGTCGTGCTTCACTGATAAACACATTATAATTAAAAATTTTCACTTTTGCTTGAAACACATGGAATTCTTTCAACATAAACAACTCAGAAAGATATATGGCAACCTACTTTTCCTACTCAGAAAAATTATGACAACCAACACACATGAAATTTTGACTCGGTATATTGACCAATAAAGTCCAGGAAAAACCTGTATTATTAAATATTTAGGCAAAATACAAATTATTGACAGCAGTACTTATCTCCCTTATTTCTTCTAGAAATATGTTAACAGTCTGAACGACAAATTGAAGCTTTCAGACTTTCTTCTCGAAATCTGTGCACTCTATTCTGCTGTACAGCCTCAGACGTGTGGCCTTGGGAAGTGTGCTAACTCATTTTAGAATAGTCCTCATTTTCTGTGCAAAAACAACATTAAATGCCTTGAAACTTGTGTTGTATTGACAACATTAAATGTTGTCAAATACCTAGAAAACCGTGTTGTACTCTGCCTCAAATTTTGTGTAACTGTATGGTCTGGAACTGTACGATTTGCCTAGAATTTTGTGTTGATTTTTGTACCTAGTCAGATGTTCCCTAAGTGGCTTTAATTTTGCCTAAAGTCACTTAAGAGGGAAAAATGTGACCCTCACATTAAAGTCACTTAAATGTGATTTTATGACTATAGTCACTTTTTGATAAAGTAAGTGAGTGAGTGAATTTATTTATGTGAAATAAATAAATGAGAATTTCACTCTCACTTGGAAATTATAAAAAGGGGTGAGGGAGGCAAAAGTGAATCACTTGTTCATTTTTCAAGTTGAAGGAGAAGAGAGAGCTCAAGGAGGTCGAATTGCTCAAGGAGGTCAAATTTCCAGGTTAGGGTTTGAAGCTGAAGATTTCAGCAAATTGCTTGCACGGTTCCCTAGATCGTACGGCCACATTAATTGCTGGAGTACGGCCTGCATTTAATGCTGAGTACGGCTGCATTTATTGGCACGAATTTCGAGGAGGGAGTACGGCCAGGTCTGCACAGAATTCGAGGTGTACGGCCGAATTAAATGCTGCACGAAAATCGAGGAGTACAGACTGTGTACGAC
>LPNX011095455.1:618992-630867 GCA_001517045.1 Pseudotsuga menziesii | reverse complement strand
CCGTTGCATTGAGTTCAGCTGAGGCAGAGTATATGGCAGCCAGTCAGGCTACTTGCGAAGCACTGTGGCTTCGCAAGTTGTTGGTAGATTTATTTGATCAAGAGCTTAGGCCCACGGTCATTTACTGTGACAATCAGAGTTGCATACAGCTATCTGAGAATCCAGTATTCCATGACAGGTCGAAGCATATAGAGATCAAGTACCACTTCATCCGAGATTATGTTCAGAGAGGAGCAGTTGAGCTTCAGTACATTTCCACAGATGAGCAGGTAGCAGATGTCTTGACGAAGTCTTTGGGGAGGGGCAAGTTTGTCTTCTTCAGGGACAAGTTGGGAGTGGTACGGAACACCTTCCTCGGTAAGAGGGAGTGTTGATTTTTGTACCTAGTCAGATGTTCCCTAAGTGGCTTTAATTTTGCCTAAAGTCACTTAAGAGGGAAAAATGTGACCCTCACATTAAAGTCACTTAAATGTGATTTTATGACTATAGTCACTTTTTGATAAAGTAAGTGAGTGAGTGAATTTATTTATCTGAAATAAATAAATGAGAATTTCACTCTCACTTGGAAATTATAAAAAGGGGTGAGGGAGGCAAAAGTGTTTTGCCTAAAGTCATTTCAAGTTGAAGGAGAAGAGAGAGCTCAAGGAGGTCGAATTGCTCAAGGAGGTCAAATTTCCAGGTTAGGGTTTGAAGCTGAAGATTTCAGCAAATTGCTTGCACGGTTCCCTAGATCGTACGGCCACATTAATTGCTGGAGTACGGCCTGCATTTAATGCTGAGTACGGCTGCATTTATTGGCACGAATTTCGAGGAGGGAGTACGGCCAGGTCTGCACAGAATTCGAGGTGTACGGCCGAATTAAATGCTGCACGGAAATCGAGGAGTACGGACTGTGTACGGCTGAGCAAATTTCGGCACAGATTTCGAGGTAAGTACGGCCTGTAATTAATGCTGTACGAACTGTGTACGGACTGCAATAAATAGGCACGAATTTCGAGGAACTTGTACGGCTGGTTTGCTGTACGGATCTGCTGTCAGATCGGCACGAATTTCGAGGAAATTGTACGGTCAGATTCTGCTGTACATTTGCATTTATTGCTGAGAGAAAATTTTGCAGACTTTGGGAAAAAGACTGCTGGTGGAGATAAGTTGTATTTTCATCTTTAATTTTCTGTCCTGTACCTTGCTGAAGAATTTAATAAAATCTCTCATCTCAAACTGGTTTTCCCCGTGGGGGCTTTTCCAGGGCTGATTAGCCAAAAAATACTGTGTCAAATTTTATGGTGTGCATGTGTTTATTTACAGCCTGTTAGTATTTTTCAGCGTGTTTAAATTGTTCAGAAAAATTTCATTAAGTAACTTCAAGCCTATGCATAACCCGCTGAAGTGAAACTCACGAAATTGTTCATTAAACCAGCAAGCTGTGAAACAAAGATTTTCAACATTTTGTGCCAATAAACAATGCTGTACTTTGCATTGGGAATCTTGCTGTACGGTCTTTCTTTTCCTGCTGTATGGCCTTCTAGAAATTCGTGCCCTTCACTTTCAGAATTTAATGCAAGTAATAAATACCTCCTCTCTCTTGGAAATTGTGCCAAGGTCAATCTCTGAAAATTTCAAGGGTTGCTCTCTCACTTCGAAGAAATCGACTCACTCTCTTTTTCTCCCTCTCTTCTCTAGTTTCCAAATCTCATGGTCACAATTGATACTCACAATGCCTTTCCCAAGCCTTTTTGTTTGAGTAACCACCATCTTAGAAATCAATGGCCAAGATTAAATCATAACTTCATAAGATCAAAGGCCCTCATTAATGCTCACTTTTCTCATTAAATGATATTAATTCACATTTAAATAATAAATGAGGCATTGCTATTTTCTCACCTTTTTAAATTCTCATAAAGTCTTATTTAATTTTTTTTGCGCCAAGAGGCGCTCTACAGCCCAGTATGGGGGAGATCTTGTAACGTGATGTAACGTTAGTAATGTTTGTAACATGTCGGCAAAAAATAATAGTGATAGTGAATATTATGGGAGAAATCTTGTAACTTGATGTAATTTTAGTAAAGTTTGTAACATGTCAACAAAAAATAATAGTGATTGTAAATATTATGGGAGAGATCTTGTAACATGATGTAACATGTCGGCAAAAAATAATAGTGATAGTGAATATTATGGGAGAGATCTTGTAACATGATGTAAATTTTGTAACGTTTGTAACATGTCGGCAAAAAATAATAGTGAAAGTGAATATTATGGGAGAGATCTTGTCACGTGATGTAACCTTTGTAACGTTTGTAATATTGAAGTAACTATTGTAAAAAGTAGTAAATATTTTGTCGGCCTAGGATATGTAAAAAGTAGTAAAGATTTGATCCCTCTCGGCACTTGATAGAGCCTAGAATTTGGATCTATGCTGGTAATAACTCAAACTCACTTTAAAAAGTCACTTTATGAACATAATGTCATTCTCACTTTAAAAAAAATCGGTAGGGACCACAACTTAAGTGTTCATGTCCACCCCAAGGCATCACAAAGTGAACAAACACTTCCTTGGTAATATTTCAACGTTATTATTATTATTATATTTATTGTACTTTTGTTATTCCTTCTTTTGGAGATGTCATTGGTGTACTTGGTCATGTAATAATAACGAGGTAGAACCTCTGTTGTAAGTCGGGGCAATAGTTCCCAAAAGAATTATTGTAAAATGTATTTTTGAGTCTCCCTAGGAGAAGTAGGCCTAGTAAGGCTAAGAAGTTGGCTTTGTTGGGGGTTTAGGTCACCCACTTGAAGAGTAAAATTAGAGAGGTGCCCTCTCTCATTTGAACATACAACAAGCTCAAACAAGTTCGCTCCATAAAGAAGAAAGACAAGTTCGTTGGGGTAGAAGAGAAGAAGAAGCTGCGAAGGGTAAGATTTACTCTATATCTCTTGCTTTAAATTTCTAATCCATTAATCTTAGAATTATCTGCTGAAACCTTAATATTGAAACCCTTAAATTTTAGATCCACAGGTTATAGTTTGCGGCTGGCTTTGAAACTTTAAACCCACTTTAGAAATAATTCAAAGCCCTTAGATCTTAATTTTCACGACCATCGGACTCCATTTGCTCATTTAAAACACTGCTCTAGCCTTTAGGGAAGGGATGCCCTCTAGGGAGAAGTGGCTATGTTACATTCTGCAAACTGGGTATTGCTAGTTTAACTTTCAATTGTCTTTACTAACAATTAATTTGGGTGTCTAATTTCCACCTAATTTCACCATTTACCCGTAGATTCGATTTTCATGCATAAACCCAAGGGTAAAATTGGAGCTTTTTACAACTTTCTCTCTTACTAATTGTATAAAAACTCTAATTAACTATCATACTAAGATTTCTAATCAAGATACCTTGATTTATTCATTTGTTTGCATAATTTATAGGGTTATCATGGTTATAGGGACGCCCCCTAGGTTTGGTTGCCTACCTAGTCTAAAGTGCCGGTAGCTTTGGCCGCTGTGACAACTGATGATTTCAGAGGTCTTAGCTTCCATAGATCACAACTTTTGTTGCCTTCCCTCTACCATCTTGAATAGTATCATCTTAAGGGGCAACTACAAGATTTGTGATAAGAAGATAGACGAGAATGATGTGACATTACTTTGTGTATTCATAATTCTCTGTGTATGACTGAAAATGTTATGAAGAAAAAGGCTTGTGTACTAGTAATTATTGTATTTAACAAAGGTGGATAGAGAGTCTCGTGGGTCCCATTGAACTATTCTGGTGATTTATAGACATTAATATTATTTATTTATAAAATATTAGTGCTTTCCCCTTGTGGAATCCCAAGTCACGTGGCACATCCAGCTCGCATACGGAGGGGTTAATTAGACTCACTTTTCCTTTTGAGAAAATGCTGAAAACAAACCAATTTGAGGGAGAGAGTTCTAGAATAAGACATCAATATAACCTGAAAAGATGGGAGAGAGTTTTAGAATAAGACATCAATATAACCTGAAAACTTACTTGAAAGTTGGTAGACATCAGTGATAATCACAACCTTGCTAATTTGGCTTTCTGATATATTGAGTTTATAAAGCTTTCATGGAGGAGGGGATGACAGGCAGGTCACCAAGTGAGTGACAGACAACCAACATTTGACTGAAAGAAGTGTCACTTCTTGGGTTTGGTTCTAAGTTGCATGAAATGGGGACAACCCCCACAAATTTTGGAAACAGGGAAACACGATATATATATAAGCAATGACAAAATTATTATAAAACATAAACCATAAATTATTAATTACATTTAGTTGCAAGCAACACTGCTGATGATAAATGATAAATGATACAAAAAAAATTTAAATCACACATGTAACATCAGATTTTATTCATGGACCCAAGTCTATATCATTTCATTCATGCAAGTAGTAAACTGTAATACCCAAAAACAACATTTGTAAACGAGGCTATATAGTATATATCCAAAATTAGCCTTTAATATTTATGTATGAGGCTACAAGTACAATGTATCAAACTATGAATAATGAACATACTACCACATAAATAAAAGTAAAACATGAGCTCAGACTAATAGTCATCCTCATCTTCATAGTCTTCCTAAAAAATAGAACAAGAAGCACACTCAACAACATAATGTAAAGTGGAAGAAGTATTTCCAATTCCACTTCTAGGTCCCTCAATATTTAGTGCAACAAGAGAGGCACAATTTGGTAGATTCTAGCTCGACATCCCAATCTGCACAAGGTCCACTGCTATATTCTGGGCGCTGAGTGCTCAAGTCGCTTGTGTGAGGAGAGAATGAAGTGTTCTTCTCCTTTATAACTTTTTTCAATGTAATGAACAAAATATATAATAAATAAATAAACATTAATAAATATTAATAATTAAATAAACTAAATACTTAATGAAGAGACACCTTAATGAAAGGTTATGCCTCTTTACAAAAGGGCACCCAGCAGGGGTATTTATACAAGCAAACATTCTCATTGTAATATCATCTCTTATCAAAATATATTTTATTATTCATGGATTATTGTAACCTGGCTTATCTACGCTGGTTATTTTTGTAAAAACGAAGTTTCTTCGTTTCATTCAACCTAATTAGAAGCATCTAGAATTAAATTTTATTTTAAAATTTAATGTATTTACTATTAACCCTTAATTACTGAAATCCGTGGGTGGAAAGAGACTTTATGGGCCGGTTTTTTAAGTGACGGGATTTTATTAGATGGGAAACACATCGTATAGGAGGGGAAACAGGAAGGGAACGCGTTTCATGTATGGGAAACACATTTAGTATGGTCGGAAACAAGTTATCGTCAAGTACCATACTTGTTTCCGAGTTTTAGTGAGTTTCAGGGGGTGAAACAGGTGCCAGACCCGAGTTCCTTGCATTTTAAGTTTGGTTATACAATGGACAAGTCATTTGATAATAACCAAATAGTAGTTCTGGAAGATAGCGTGGTTGGTTTGACCCTTTCCTATAAGGTGTAATGCCTAGAAGGTTGGTGGACCCATTCCCACTAAGTCCTGTTGGGTTACCAGCCGCTGTTGCAGCTGGTGGTTAATACTTCCCTCCATTCAGAAAACCAGGGAAGATTGAGGAAATCTGAAGGGCATTGGGAAGGTACCAGCTCCCTCATTCTGAATGCTCCAGTGCAGGAGGGTGAGGGGAATTTATTTCCCCAGAAAAAAACCAGAGAGTCTCAAATCAGTTTTAATGTCCAAGTTTTCACCTCTGTATTGTTGTATTTACATAATGATACTGTTCTATTTATAAAGCTTTTTCATTTTCTCTTCACAGTATTAAACTTAATAAAATGGAAATTTTGCAGAATAGGTCTCACCAATCATCTGTCTATAAGTTGCTGTTTCCTTGAATTTTGAGTACACATCTATCAATGGTTTTGTTTCTATTCTTGTAGACAATATATTTATACACTGGACATAGTGAAGGTAATTGTAATGATGTCTAATATTTTCTGGTTAACGTAGAAACTGAACATGTATCCCAGTGGTGTTTAGGTGTTTATAAATTATGGACCATGTACTCTTTCCTTCAGCACATGGAGACTAATGCATGGTTGTTTTTCTCAGGAGCGCCGAAGAATGAATACTTCTGAAGTCAAAAACTTTGTCAGCTCTTTGCGATCAACCTTCTCGTTTTTAGAGGTTGTTAAAGTTTTCCATCTATAGGTTTTCCTTTCATTTTTCTTGGATAAATATTTCTTTTCAAAAGTGAGGGCTTAAAGGTGGTTATGCAATATAAAGTGCAATGAATGTTGGGAAAATGTGCACAATCCATTATCATCTACAGTGGAAACTATTAGTTTAAATCTTTGGGCTTATTCAAGTTTGTAGAGAATTTCTAAACATAAACATGCTCTTTCCAATTGGATGTTATATTAATTTCATGTGTTGTGTACATTTGAAGTTTTTGAGATTTTCGTTGCACAATTTATATACCCATTGGATGAGGTAACCAAAATATTCATGTTTCTTGCCGTTTTATTGTAGGAAAAGTTTCTGGAAAATGACTCAAAAGTTATACAGAAATACCTGGGAAGTGTTTCCCAGCCATTTCATATAGGGAAACACCCAGGAAATGTTCTCTAGACATGTGACATGACTGAACTTCTCAACTTGATATCATAACATATAAGAGCACCCGTTATAGAGAATATTAATATGCACAATAAATCACTAATGTAAACTTAGAGATATGACCTGTTACCACCCAAACCCTCACTTCTTGGGATAACATCCTAAAGCACAAGTAAGGTTTTGGAGGAACCAAAGAAGGGCTACCTACTGGCACCACGGTAGCTATTTTACACACTTTTGGCTCTCTCCTTCAGCACTGGGGGAGTATCCCTAATAAACCCTAAGTCAAGGATATGATAATCACAGGGAATAACAAGACTTAGGAAGACAAATCTGAATTCTGTTTTTATGCTTGAATCTATTTCAGATTTGTTAACAGAAAAAGGAAAGTTAAGTTTATAATTTCTTAGAGGTGGTTGAAAGCGAGATTAGTGCCTAGAAGGATTTTGGGTATATGGAGTCTATAAGGCAGCAACTTCGAGCTTCTTTATAATGATATTATGAATGTAGCTGGAATGAACAACCTACACAGTTCTATCTTGCTGTCAACTAATGCAGAAAAACTCTTCTGAAAACCCAAATTAAGGAGAGATTCCAAACATGCACGAGGGTGTATTTATTAATGGATAAGCAAATTTGCATCTAGCTCAAATTAAGAAGGGGGTTACTGCATACACATTTCCAGCAACAAATCCAAAGGCATCAAAGGGGAATAAAACACGATTCAACTCTTACAATAAAGAAACAATGTTACCCTGAATTCATCCCTTTATAATATATTTGATGCAAGTATTTTCCAGCATTAATCTTCAGCAAATTGAGCCCAAACCGAGGTTACAAAAACCGAACCGGTGGACGAACCGGCCGACCTTGAGAACTGGAACCGGACAAAAAGGAAAAAAAAACCGGATCATAAAACCGGTCCACCAAAATAACATAAAATATTCAAATTTTAAATTTTTAAAAAATATTCATGTGCATCCATGTGAATTCAAACCATTATACACAAAATATGCAAAGTTTCTCATGTGTATAGCAAATAAGAGTTCATAGAACCAAAATAGCGCTTGACAACGAGTGCAATCCATGTCTGAATCAAAATACATCAACAAAAATGCTCTAAATGGCCTATAGAAAAGATTAGAGTCAAAGACAAAACAATCTAATAATTAGAATCGTCTGAATCCTCAGGCTTAGAGGCCTCAGACTCAGAATCTGAGCCATCATTTATATCCTGATCCTCAATATGGGGTGCCTAGGCTTGGGCCACCTGATTTGACTCCCTTGGTCCAGAAGGAACCTGTCCAACATCAACTCCCACATCCTGCTGTTGAGGAAGTGGTTCCAAATCCAACCATGAGAGGTCTTCATTGTCAAACGCTGCTGGTTGAGTCTCCACAACCCAATCTGATGATGCATCACCATCATCTACGAATATGGAACACGATTCAGGGGTCCTGTTATGCAATTGGTTGCACTTCAACCTAAGGTTGTATTGAACAAATACCATATCATTCAACCGTTTTTGCTCTAAACGGTTGTGCTCCTTGGTGTGTATATGCTCAAAAACACTCCAATTGCGTTCACAACCAGAAGCATTGCATGTTTGGCTCAATATTCGAACTGCAAACTTTTGCAAATCAGGGCACTGGCTGCCAAATTGCTTCCACCAATATGCTGCATGTAAAGACAATTAAAAATTAGCAAATGAATTTAAGCACAAATTCGAAAAAGACTTCAATGAATTAAAATTTAAAGACTTTGTAAGTAATTACCTGGAGGATCATTTGATCTAGATCGTACGGCAGCCGGCTGTAGCCAAGCCGAAGATACCAAGACTTTGATTGAAATGCAAGAGCTTGCTATGTATCTCATCTTGTGTATTGGGATCAGAGACCATGCGCTCAATGCATTTATATAATCCTTCTTTTACCTCCCCATCTGCTTCAAAATATTTTGTGTAATGGTACCTTCAGAAGATTCAAGACAAAGAAGATGATCAATTTCAAAAAAAGATAAACTTTTGCAATTAAAATTTAGTAATATAACTGAAAAACCTTGAAATTAGTTACCTTGGATTCAAGTAATAGCTTGCGGCATGTAAAGGCCGATGGAGTTGTTTGTTCCATCGTTCATCAATTATTTTCCACAAAGGAAGATACTTTTGTCTTTTGCCCTCATATGCTTCCTTTATTGCCTCCTTAGCCTAATCCATGGCCTCATAACTAAGCTCCATCATTGCTTTATCACCATCCACCATTCTCAGAACTTTCACAAGAGGCTCGCTAAAGAGTACGATCTCCTCTGCCTTTTTCCAGAATGCGTTTTCATAGACTTGATCAACAATGTCTTTTCCTTCATCCTTCTTGCTACATTGTGTTGAATTTTAGCATTAGCATGTATTCTTTAAAATTTTGTAGACTGTAAGATAACAAAAAGACAAGCGTAGTAGATAAATCAAAACATCACACATGAACACAAGATGTTTTTCACGGGGAAAAGTTTAAAGGACAAAAACCCCAAAAGCATTAGTAATTCATCCCTTGAATGAGATGATTGAGTTTTTTGATTTTAGAATTCTGAGATGAATGTTCTTCAATAATTTTCAAACCCTAGCAGGCTTGATCAATTTCCAAACCCTAGCACAATTGACCAATAATTTGTCAACAAGACAAATTTTACAAAAATGCTGAATTAGGGCATCATGCCCAGAATTTCTTTTTGCTGCTCGAAGTCAAGAGAGGGCTGCCCGAAACTTCTATCCAGCTGCTTGGATCAAATTTTGGAGCTGCCCGTGAATTGTTTTTTAGCTGCCCAAATTCTTCTCCTGCTTCCCGACTTCTTCTTTCCTGCTTCCCGGATTATTTGTGCTACTCGTGAAGGGTAGTAGGCTGCCTGAATGTCAAACAGACTGCCCGAGCAAAGCTAGCAGCCTGCCCAAGGTTTTGTGTCTGCTGCCCGAGAGGGGAGCAGGCTGGCTGGATTCTTTAATCTGTTGCCCGAGGGTTTTGTGGAGCTGCCTGAGGGTATAGACAGGCTGCCCATGAAGGTACTGTACCTGGCCGTGAACTGTCTACCCAAGAGATGATTGCCGGAGAGGAAGAATAGGCTAACCGTGAGTAAGAGTGCTGCCCTAGTATCTGAGAAAGGATTGCCCAAGATGAAGATCGTGCTGTTGATGCTCACTGCGAGGAGAAATGGATGATACCCTAGCTGCTTAGGGTTTGGCTGTAGCAGAAGGATGAAGATGCCCTAGGTAGATCAAGCCTCCATGCTAGGGCATAAACATAAAACTGCTCTCACTTCCAACGAAAATAATCTAGGAGCAGCTCAATGTTGATGTTGTAGTTGTGTATCAAATGAAATGAAAGTGACTTTCTTTTATAGGCTTTTAGTCACTTGGAAGTGGACCAAAACACAAAAGAATAAAATAATATAATGTTATTCTTTTACTTTTTGACTTTTACCTTTGGTGGTACTAAAGGCCTTTTTGCATTTTCACTTTGACTCCTTAGTGGTCCAAGGGTCCTTATGTATTTTTGACTTTTACCTTTTAGCCTTCTTCAAGTACCCTGTGGTCAATGCAACCCACTCAAAGTACATCATCATAAATAGGGATAATTACTATTGCTTTTATCTCAAACTCCTTGTGCCACCAAGATCGGGTACTAGGTGTCTTAACCAGGGGTAGCTAATCCTTGGAGAAAATCACAAAGCCCATAGATCAAGGATAGGAGCACCTCACATGCCCAGACCTGATCTAGGATTTATAGTGATGTCCTGGTAACTGACCAGGTGCCTCCATTCAAAGAATGGCCACTCAGCTCTAGGCTGAGTTCCCCCAGTGCTGGACTGGTTCGGGGTTCCACATCCTGGTCCTTGACCAGATGTCCCCATTCAAAAGAATGGCTACTCAGCTCAAGGCTGAGTTCCCCCAGTGTTGGACTGGTTCCACATCCTGGTTCTTGACCAGATGTCCCCATTCAAAAGAATGGCTACTCAGCTCAGGGCTAAGTTCCCCCAGTGCTGGATTGGTTCCACATCCTGGTTCTTGACCAGATGTCCCTATTCAAAAGAATGGCTACTCAGCTCAAGGCTAAGTTCCCCCAGTGCTGGACTGGTTCCACATCCTGGTCCTTGACCAGATGTCCCCATTCAAAAGAATGGCTACTCAGCTCAACACTGAGTTCCCCCCAATGCTGGACTGGTTCCACATCTCGGTCCTTGACCAGATGTCCCCATTCTCCAAGAGAATGGCTCTCGATGTTGCTTCGGAAAAATCAACACATTGAGATGCATTACACTCATCACAAGAGAACATCTTCCTCAAGTTGGCCTTTTGCTTAATCAAGGACTGCAATGTAAGGAAATTTGTTGCAAATCTTGTGATAAATGGCCTGACAAGCTCTTTTCCACAAGTGGAGTTTCTCATAAGGGTCAAAACCCATGAGTGTTTGTAAATGTATCTTGTGATTGGTTTTGCTGTTGTAGCCTTGTGGCAGCCCTCTAGGGCTTGCTGTAGCCTTGTGGCAGCCCTCAAACACCTGCAACAACCCTTGAACAACCCATAGGGCTTGCTGTTAATCTTCCAAAGGCCTGCGATCAGCCTTTTTTTGTGCTATTGTAAGTGATCCAAGCCCTCTAGGGCTGATCTGAACTGTTGAGAGGACAAGGGACTGAGTTGTGATCCATTTAGGGTTGATCCAATCATTGAGAAATGATAATGCTGAAAAGAAGGTGACCGGAGTAGCTTGGAAACCCCTCACAAGCTTGACAGAGATGAAATGATGAGAAGAATGTTGTATTTGATCACTTGAGAGTGTAGGATATTTATATTTAATCATTGAGTAATCCAAGGGTTAACTTCCATAAGTCAAGGAGTCCACAAATAATATAAAATAGATTGGTTAGGGTTCTTATAAATTCATGTTGGGATTTTCACCACTTCATTAAGGCTATATAACCACTACTAGGGAATGAGACTCCCCTCATCATGACTCATAACTCAAAAATCATAACACTAGGAACGTTTCTTCTTTTATTCTTCACTTGACTTAAGGCGTTAGGGCTTTAGGTCCTCTTCTTATGGCATTGACTTCTCTGTTACATAAAAATATAACATAATATATAAATATATATTAATATATATAAACATATCAATATTAAATATCGATATCAATAATTAATATTAATATATATTAATAATTAATAATTAATAATGATTAATTATAAAAAATAAAGAGATGTACCCTTCAGTGTTATTGGA
>LPNX011095455.1:519299-618339 GCA_001517045.1 Pseudotsuga menziesii | reverse complement strand
AGATATAAATCAAGGTATGTTTTCCGTTCAATGTTATAATTGTTATCATTATGGTCATTTTGTGAAACATTGCAGGATGCAGGGAGAAGTTAAAGTTTGGAGAAGAAAGCAAGTTCAACCGAATGTTATGAACAGTGATCAGCCTACCAAAGCAGTGTTATCGGAACCGGCCCGGAACCGGCAAAACCGGCCGGTCTGACCGGTTCACAGGGTCAACCGGTTCGGTTCAGTAAAAAAATTTGCAAAACCGGCCTAAGCCTAACCAGCCGGTTCAGAGGCCGGTTTGGTCCAGAGGCCGGTTTTGCAAATTTAAAAAAAAAAAAAAAAAAAATCATCTAAACTACTACTCCTAAATTCTGAAATATGATGATAATGTTTAAATTCTGAAATATTGTTGTACCCCTGTTAATGATCACTTAAGACTTTGTTTCAGCCTTTATTCCTAAACATACTTACTGCTTTGTTAATAGTATATGCTGCTAACACATATAATGATCTGTATATTGATTAAGAAATGCACTAAATAATGGCAGAAATACACTATTGTTTTACCCTAAATACACAGTCAAAAGGAGGTTCAATACTCAAACTGATACTACAAATAACGTGGTACTTTTACCTCTGTTTGATTAGCTTTGTACATGGTATTTTATGGATAAGCACAGACTCACTAGCACTTACATCTGAATTCAATGTAAACATTTGTGATTGATTGGAGACACCATTGATAAGACTGATGTACCTCTGCTAATGCTGATGTTACAAGTGTTGTTCACATTTTTTTATGACGAAAGAGTACTTGCAACTTATTGCTTTTACCTGCTTCCTATTGGCCATATGATCATTTTATTGTTATTCATTAGTACTATGGTTTATTTTTGGATTGTAGGGGCCATTTAGAGCCTCTTTGTTGATGTACTTTGGTTCAGAACCTCACAGATGTATTGCACTAGGTACTATTTTGGATATTTGCACCCATATTTGCTATATATATGAGAAACTTTGCATATTTGTGTCTTAATGGTTTGGATTCATATGTATGCACATGAATATATATGTTTTTTTACAAAATATGAATATTTTATGTATTTTTTAGTCAGCCGGTTTTTTACCCGGTTTTTTTCCGGTTCCGGTCCGGTTCACATTTTGGGCTTCGCCGGTTCGATGACCGGTCCGGTTCTGATAACATTGGTACCCTTTCATTTGAAAAGGCATGATAAGGCTTATATAAAGCTCGACCAATGTAAATGTAAATCATCATATCTTATTCATCAACTTTTATATCTATTCATGGATTATTTGTATTTTCGAAATTGGAAGTTTGAGAAGTTCCAGTAAACGGATTTTTACCGTTTTAGTGGTATCACAACCCCTTCCTAGGGCATCTTATTCCGGCTTTTAGCCATTCAAGTAGAGAGGTCTCTACATCGTTGGTTTTTGACCAAGAAGTTAGGACTTTGGCCCTTCCATCCATTCTTTTCTCTTGTTGCCCTTTCGTTTTTCCCCAACATTCGTCCTCACACTCTTGCGCCATCACATTCCCATTCCCCTTTCATCATTCACAGTCCTTGAACCCAAATTCCAACACTCACGCTCTTTCCTCATCGCGATCATTCCTACCTAACCCACATGACCATTCCCTGTGTTCTTCCACCTACACCACTCTTCCCTCTCCATCCTTCGTCGTAGTCATCCACCCCCCCACGCCGTGTTTGACTCCATGCATGTAGTCCTCCCCCTATCAACTTCTGCGCATTGCACCACTGCCCATGCGACTCCTCCTCGTCCCTCCACCCCGCCTGCACTCACATTCCCGTTTTCCTCCTTGCACCATCTTCCCTTCTCTCCTTTCCACTTACTCCCCTTCTTCGTCCCTCTCGCTGTGTTTTCCCTTCCATCCCATCTCCCCGCCAACCCCTTTTCCCACGCGCTTCGTTCCGCCTCCTCTTGCAACTCTTGATCCGCGCGAACCACATTATCTCCTGTGAGCTCCCCCTATGCAGCCACTATAGCGAGCCCCCTTCACTCCACTCCAACCTTACTCCGCTCCCTCACGCACCTCTCCACACTCCAAACACCCTACTTGCTCCATCTTTCACTCCATACCTGCACCCTCCCTCTCATCCTATACCCTCGCTCTAGCCACACGAACTTTTCCCCCACACCCTGTGCATCCCTCCACTGCGACATGCGTGTCCCTCCATTGCCCACGAACCTCCTGTCCCTTACCTACGCCACTCCCTTCATCCCCAAGCCATTCCTTTCCACCCTACACCTCTCGCCATCTGCATGCCTCTGTATCACACCTCTGCCTGTAACTTTCCCTCGACCTAACAACACTGTTGCGCCTCCCTCAACCCATTCGCCCATTCCACTTCGTTCCATCACCACCACTCCCGTGTGCTCCTCTACGTTTCCTCCTCCCACCTCCATGTAAGCCCTACAAACAAAAAAATATAATAATAATATTATTTATTATTATTTTTTTTTCCAAGAAAAAAAAGCATAATTTTATATCATCCGTAGAGAGACAAAATTACATTTTGCAGATATGCATTGCATATTCAATAAACCGACCCAGTCTGATCTTTACCAAGGTTCCCAATCTGATCCAAATATCAGATTTCAGTCAGATATGCAAGAAATATCAAGAAAAACAGGCCCTGCCCATTCAAAATAAACCTGTCATGTCCTTACAGTCCATAGATACATATAAGCCGGAAGACCAAAACTGATAGTCCCAGCAAATACTTAAGATACTAAACATATGTAATCATATACATAGTCATAAAGAACTAAGAACCATCATCAAGAGCACAGAGGTATCCATCAAGTCACCACCAGATCAAAAAAGGGCCGATGATAGTATGCAAACTCCTCAACCCCTAATCGTTCCTTAACCTTCCACAGGCCTGGATCCAGCAGGAGCCCCGCCTTTGATGCATAGTCCGCCTGGCAGTTATTCTCCCTATATACATGTGTAAATGTAATCAGATCAAAGGACTCCACCATGTCCCAAATAGATAATAAGATGTTGCCTAACAATAGATCACTGCAAGTTTGAATTCTTTTAACCCAATTGATCACATTTAAAGAGTCTCCAAAAATCTGAAGAGTTCTACACCCCTTCTCTGCTGCAAAAATGAGGATAAGTTGAAGGCTTAAAAGCTCAGCACGATTATTACTACCGGCCCCCAACCCTGCAGACATTTCAAAGAAGTGATTCTCGTTCAAATAGAAAATAGCACCTCCACCGCACAGGTTGTTTTGAGAGGCCCCGTCAAAATAACCCCAGGGAATCGACCTGTCAATCTCTACTTCCGGAACCTCCCTTTGTTTAATAATCTTCAGTCGCGAAGGCAGAGCAGTTGCCAAACCACAAACCAAACCAGCTGTGATAGCCGATGTACAATTTTTACGTATGAAAACCAGCTTGTTACGGGCCAACCAGATACCCCACGTTATCAACAAAGGAGGAACATTCATAATCTCAGTTGAACCCATTCTACACCAGCGTTCCCATGCCTGCAAAATTGTAACACCCTCCCAACTACACCTCGGATTCAACCGCAGCAGAGCGTAGACTTCCTTCCATACTGCCACACAGTACGAGCACGAAAGAAAAAGGTGAGAAATCGATTCTCCCTCATTCCGGCATAGGGCACACCATCCCGGGCCAATGAGCCCTCGTCTAGTGAGGTTCTCCCAACAAGGCACCTTATTTTCTAAGACACACCACCAAAAGAGACGTGTTTTCGGGGGACAGTGAAATTTCCAAATCTTATGCCACCACTACACAGGCCGCACCTCAAGGTTTTGTGCACTCAGTAGTTTATATCCTTCCTTTGGAGTGTACTTTCCACAAGCATCCCCATTCCAAATGAGTTCATCCTCCACAGGCCTAAGAAAAATCATGGAAGATCGTAGGTCCCCCAAAAACCTACTCAGTTCGGTCCTCTCCAAATCAATCAATCCAAAATCCGTGACCGGTCGCCATGTTTGTGACCAACGGGTTGCCTGGACAGGAGCTGCTAGCTGAAAGAGGAAATGTACACCTTGATGCCTCGAAGAGGCCACCAGCTGTTTCGATAGTCTGAAATGTCCATCAATTCTAAGCCACGGATCAATGCCAACACGAACCCTCCTGCCATTCCCAACCTTCCACATCAGAGAATCTTCAATAAAATTAAAGGATTTTATAACCGCTTTCCAGATGACCGATCCACCCTTATGACTTTTACGGGGCCTTCTGATCCATTCAACAATAGACTCGGGGGCAATGTATTTTTCAATCATCACCTTGGTCCACAGATTATCCAAGTGTATCAAACGCCATCCTCCTTTGGCAGCCAGTGCTCTAGCAAACTGAAAAATATTTTTGAGGCCCCATCCCCCCTGAGATTTAGGCCTAGCTATCATCTCCCATTTAACCCAAGGGGTAACCGAGGCATTCTTATGACCACTCCATAGAAAATGTAGACAAATTCTACGAGCTTTATCCAATATAGCCAAGGGGATCCAGGAAAGAGACATCCAATACACAGGAATAGCTTCCATAACTGACTTGACCAGAATAAGACGCCCAGCTCTAGACAGCCAACGGTGGCTCCAAGAAAGAAGACGCTTCTCCAGTTTCTCAATCAACCACTTCCAATCCTTCTTCAGATAATTGTTGGGTTTTAAACAAAAACCCAAGTATTTAAAACCATCATCCAAAGTGACACGAATAAAAGGGAAAAGAGTTGCAGCATGTCTTTCCTCCCCTTCATCCATCCCATGATTCGTCATTGTGGACTTCCCATCATTAATTTCCATGCCAGTGGCAAGAGAAAAGAGACCAAGAATCCCAGAAATAGTATTAACATCATGTGCGATTCCTGAACAAAAGATAAGAACATCATCCACAAACAATAGATGTGTTATCTTCATATGTGGAGCAACAACAATGCCCAACAGATGTCCCTCTTGATGTGCTTTCTTCAAAAGACGACTTAAACCTTCAGCCACAAGAAGAAAAAGTAGGGGAGACATGGGACATCCCTGACGCAAACCTCTCTCCGCATGAAAGAAAGGGGATGCAGCCCCATTAATCAGAACAGAGAAGGATACAGTGGTAATACAACTCATGACCCACCTGACAAAAGCAATCCCAAAACCAAGATGAATTAATAGCATATGTAAATAAAGCCAGCTTACCTTATCATATGCTTTAGAGAGATCAATTTTCAAAATAGCCCCCTTAATCTTCTTGGTCTTCATACTGTGGAGACCTTCCTGCGCCACACCTATAGCCTCATGAATTTGTCTTCCTTTGAGGAATCCAAATTGTTCCCCAGAAATATGTTCAGACAGCAGATCCTTCAACCGCTGAGCAATAATCTTGGAGATCACTTTGTATATACAATTGCAAAGTGAAATAGGTCTGAAGTCATGTAGAGTCTTAGGGGTATCCACCTTAGGGATGAGTGCAATGAAAGTCGAGTTAAAGCATGCCGGGATCTTTCCAGATAATCGAGAGTCCTCCACCACCCTGAGTATATCCATCCCCAAGATATCATAAAGTTCTAAAAAGAATTCGATGGTCCAACCATCCGGACCAGGACTTTTGTCCTTTTGGAAACTCTGTAATGCTGCTTTCAACTCTTCTTCAGAAACTTCCTCCATTAAAGACTTGTTGTCCTCCTCTCCCACGAATCCTGGAAAGACTTGTGCAACTTGCATGATTGCCCCAATGTTTGCCCCTGCCGGAGCCTTAAAAAGATTCTGAAAATGTTCCACCCTAGTCTCAGCCAATTCCTCAAAAGATTCCTACCTACGTCCTCTATCGTCCACCAGACTACAGCTTTCCTTCCCTTGGCGTAGGCATGGAAAAATTTAGTGTTTTCATCCCCACAAGACAGCCAGATGGCCCTACTTTTTAATCGCCAAGTCTCCTCTCGATCCAGTAGCAAAGAATTCCTACGCCCCACCAGGCCTACCAAGGTTTCTTTAGACGCCTGATTCAGCAAACCCCCCCCGTCCGAGTCCATAATGGATTCGATATCCTTCTCAATTTTCCTCAATTCATTATCATCTCTACTCCGCTTATCCACAGCCCATTGTTTGATGCCTTTCAACCGGGAAAAGTTCGCTGCAAATTGAAAGGCCGCCGTCATTCTGATCTCTGGCCTAAAAGGTATCCAGTTGGCTAGAATCAAATCACGGAAAGATTCATCCTTTAGCCAAGTCTTGTTGAATTTAAGAGGGCTAGGAGGTTTCTTTGGCCCATTCCGATATTCCAGAAAAATGGGTAGATGATCAGAGCGCCCCCCAGTACCCACCCATTGCTTCAAATAATGTTGCTGTTCCACCATCTTCTCACTGACCAAGAAACGGTCAAGCCTTTTAGCCACACGCCCATCCCCACACCTGTTATTATGCCAAGTCGGCTTCTGTTTAACAAGTTCAATGTCGAGCCAATTCTTCTCAATGAACTTCTGAGTAAAATAACCCGAGAGAGGATCTGGACGAGCAAAGGGCCCCCAGACTTCCGCTTGTCCCAGAGAAAAATTTAGATCCCCACCAATGACAACCAGATCCCCACTAAACAGATCCATGGAGAAAATATTATCCCAAAAGGAGGGACGATTAATATAAGGACCATAAAGGTTGAAAACATCAACAGGATCCCCATGATCCAGCCCTTGCACCGTCATACCCAGGACCGATTCCAAGCCCCAAATATTCAGAGCTTTAACCACCTGGGTATCCCACCCCATAGCTAGACCCCCCGACCGACCCTTTACATCCAGGGTCGCAAAAGTCCAACCACAAAACCAACTTTCCAGCTTCTTTTTGATTACATCACCATCACCGAGCGTCTCCTGTAACAACATAATATCCGGATGTTCTACCTCGAACACCCTCCACAATGCAGGTCTTTTAAGGGGACCTGCCAGACCCCTACAGTTGAAAGAAATTATCTTCATCGACGACCCTTTTTCTGGGCCTGCACTGCTCTAAGTGCCCGTTCTATAGATAATTGCTTCCCTTCAGACAAGTCCTTTTGTGCCCTAGTCTGTGCTTTTGCCAAAAAATATTTCCGACCCCTTCCTCGAGGCACCAAGGGAGGGTCCTTTCCAATACCCCCAGAAGGATATTTGGTCCCTGACCTGAGAAAGTAACCAGAGGATACACAAGCATCCTGTTTAGGGGACCCTTCCTCAAGCACAGCAGAGTCCAATGAAAGTAACGGAATCTCCTCTAAAATTGCAGCAGAAGAAGGGGTGGATTCAACCAAAGGGAGAGGAGAGATAGCAAGGTTCCTTAATTTTCCCCCCATCCAATCCATCCCAGCAACCTAAAAAATATTAGTAAAAACATTTAAAGATGGAGAAGGGGCAAAAGAGGGGATACCCGAAGGAGTCGGCCCCAGCCCCGGCTGGTCTTCAGTTGAAACCCCGACAACCGCAACCTCCGAACAAGGAATCGCATCCTCTGCTACAGCATCAGAAACCACCACCTCTGTAAGCATCTCCTCCGCCTCAGATGAAGAGGGTCCCCTGGAAGGTAAAGACACCTCACGGCTCGAACCAGCACCACGATGACCCCGCTGTGGAGCACGACCATTGATCGTCCTCACCCCCAAACTACAGTCTGCTGCTAAGTGTCCATAGGCATGACACCTCCGACAACGAAAGGGGATATTCTCATAGTCCAATTTCTACTTAAAGAAAGTATAACCCCAAGACAGGTGAATTTCCTCATACAGACCCTCGCGCACATTGAGGTTCACAAGAATCCGGGCCACCCTACTCAGCCTAGAGACCTTAAAAGACAAATCCGCCTCCAGAAAAGTACCCAGTATATTACCAATACAGGTAAAATGTTCCTCAGTCCAATATTGCCTTGGCAGGCCCGGAAGCCGAACCCAAATTGGCACAACATCCACCCTTTCACGAGAGGCATCAAAATTTGGTGTCCATAATTTAAGCATAACGGGGCATTGATAAAAAAACCAATTCCTTCCAAGAACCCAATTCACATGTTCCTGATGGGTAAAATTGAGTGCAAACCAACTCCTGGTAAGGCCCTCCAGCTCCGGGAGCACCTCCAAATGTTCATCCCATGAAGTAGTAATCCACTTTTCAATCCCCTGAATAGAAACATTCTTACCAATGATCTTACCTACCATCGTCATGGAAGCCATTTGCACAATCTAAGTCCACCGGATGTCCTCCCCCAGCGCATACGAACAGGCCGCTTTCTTATTCTTGACAAAAGCCTTCCGGCGACAGTTCGTGCCACTGCTACCGGCCCTTAACCCCACCGGTACATGACCACCTCCCGAGTCACTAGAGGGACCAAAGCCCTCCGTACCAGAATTCACAAATCTGTCCGCTTCGCCCCCAAATCAGGAATCTCTAGAGCTGGTTCAGAGCCTTCCTCTTCGGGCATGTCCTAGACCACCTCTCCTGGATCCACCGGATTTACCGCAGCCTCCAAATCCACAGGAAGAAGAATGTCTTCGTTCACAGGAGATTCCCTGACCAAGCCTAAAGGAGCCTCTTTCCTCCCCCCGGCGAGCTCCGCCGATTCCTCATGTGCACACAGAGGAGAGTCATTAAAAAAAATCGACGGCGAGAAGGTCCCCCCCAAATCCGCATGCAGAGAAGACGACAGAGAATCATCGCCCCAACAGTTTGTGCTCAGCCCTCCCAAACCAAAACCGCCCGAGGAATAACGGAAAACCCCCTCCGGCACCAGATCCACTGAATAATCCACCTCATCCTCCAAACCCATGACGGTTAACAACAAAAAACCTTGAAAAAACGATAACTGCTCCCTCCCAACCGGTGACCAAGCGTAGAAAGCCCCCCGGTCAAACACCCAGGTTAAATGCCTCCCCAAATAGGTAAAAACAAACCTGACCTGAGAATAAACCCCATCGTTTTCCAAAGCCCTAAAACAAAAAACTTGATCAGGAGTAGTCCAGGTGTAAGCCTACCTGCATGAGCCCAACGTCCTCTCCTAGGACTGTCACGGTCAGATCAAGCACGCAGGCCAAAGCCCGGTCGATCGACCCCACAGCCCCTGTCGTACAGAGAGCACTCATGAGAGCTCCATTCAGGTTGTCCATCCATCTCCTCTTGTCATTGTGGCTGTTCAAATTTTATTAAACACATATAGAATCATTTCTTCATATCATCATTGTATTACAGAGATGTTAATGATAGTTCATGTAATGTTATGCTAACCAAATTTTGTCTATTGATTGTGTTGACCGGATTTCAATATTATTTATTATTATATTCCTTAGTACTCCCAAAATAAAAAGAAAATAATAATTTTATTATTTATGTAATAATACAAATTATTATTAAAAAAAAGCTATAAAAAATCATTATTTTTAATAATAATAATAATTAATTATTAATTAATAATTGTCATTACAATTATTATTCAATAATAATAGACAAATATAAAAAAAATAAAAAGAAAGAAAGAAGGCCAAGAAGATTTTAAAAAGAGTAGAAATCAAGTCTTGGAGGATATTGAAGAAATCATTAAAGCCCATTGTGGATTCGTTGAAGAAATTATGGATTCCATTTATAAATCTAAATTTTGGACTAAGTGTCCTTATTACGAAATGGAATTCCAATATGCGACATTTTTTGAAGCATTGCAATCACTCCTGTCCAATATGTGGTAAATATATTATTATGAAAGACGATCAAGGTAACTCACAGTTGCAATCACAGAAACTGGAAAGTGAATTAGGATACTGCAAGGAAAATAAAAAAAACCCACAATTTGAGATGAGTAAGCATATCATTCTTCATAAGTTGATAGAACAAGAGAATCATCGCTCAAAAGATCAAAATAAAAGACTGGAAAAAGCTAATGAAGATATCAAGAAACTATTATTAGCTAAGAATGAATAAATATCTCGATTAAAAAATCACAACCAAGACCTTACAGACAAAATCAAAATGTTCGAAGATAACGAAGAATCACTGTATAGAAGTGATAACGATTTAGAAGAAGACATAAAGCGTTTAAACAAGCTCATCATGGGCAAAGATGATGAATTGGCGTAAATCCAGGGAAAGCTAAAAGGTCCAGAATTATAGTTATGTCGACATCAACAATAGAAGGAATAACTCCAACGAAAGTATGATGACACTTAAAAGAAGCACAAGTTAGAAATTGCAAAAATCAATGGAAAATTAGCAAGCAATACCGAAGAACTATTTCGACTAAGAATTCATAACAAGACATTACTTATGAAAATCAAGAAACTAAAAAATAGTCGGAAGATGGAACTTTCCAATGAAGACCTCGAGGGAAGAATACTAAAACAGCATGAAGAAAACCATCGTCTGAGAAATCTTAATCAAGAACTAGAGGAACAAATCAAGAAGTTAAAAGAGGACAAACAGTTGCAAGACGAAAGGTTCGAGAAGATTCAGAATAATAATAATCTATTAGAGAACAAATTAGTTCAAATCCAGAAGGAAGCATCTAGACTCTCCAAAAAACAAACCCAAGTTGAGGAAGAAGAAAAAAATACAAATTTGGTCCTAGTCACAGTAAAAAAGAAAGTCAATTCAGTAGAAAAACAAACAACAAGAACTCCTTATTGACACCCAAATTACAAAAAGCATTTTGATCAATGACAGGGTCAAAATGAACATAAACATAGGAGACATGATTTCAGAAGAGAAGGAACACAAAATGAACAAGCTGAGCATAAATAAAAAATTCCATCCAAAAAAGCGGTCAACAAACAACTCCAATAAAGATAGAGCTCGGATGGAGGACTTCACAAATGATGCGACAATTTTTCTTGGGTATTCGTAACTCATATCAGTTCATTTCGTTAAATGTTGCAGTTACGAACACAAAGATCGAGAAGATGTCATTACAAACAGACATCAAATGAAGCCTTGTCTTCTCTAAGCTTTGAGGACAAAGCTTCTCTTAAGGGGAAGGCAATGTTACATAAAAAATATAACCTAATATATATATATATATATATATATATATATATATATATATATATATTAATAATTAATAATGATTAATTAGTTAATTAGAAAAAATTAAGAGATGTACCCTTTCATTTGAAAATGCACGAAAAGGCTTATATAAATCCCGAACAATGTAAATGTAAATCATCATATCTTATTTATAAACTTTATATCTATTCAAGGATTATTTGTATTTTCAAAAATGGAAGTTCGAGAAGTTCCAGTGAATGGATTTTTACCGTTTCATTCTCTTTATGTCAATATGACTTGTCATGTCTTCTTTAGGTCCATAAGGACCACACGTGCCATTTAGATGCTCACAAGAAACGTTCTTTCCAATGTGCTTCTAACTTGAGCCCACATGGCTCAACTTCACAATAATTAGGGTCCAATAAGTACTAGGTCTTCTTTTATTTTCAATGGTCAACTTGTTGCCTTGAATCTTCATCATAAGAAAGGTTTTCTTGAGATTGCTTACATGTTGATGTTATCTCCTTTACACGAGCGATCTCATGTCATCAATGTCCTGGTCTTTGACCAGGTCCTCAGCCCCAGGCTGATGCCAATTCTCCTAGAGAATGGATTTCGATGTTGTCCAAATTTCAACAGTTCATAATGACTCAAATTGATAACCAATATGGTAATATACATAGACACTTAGGCTTTAATAACCTCATAAGGCCCAACCACCAAGGCGATTACTCCAACTCTGGAGGTTTGAGTGAAAAACTTGGAAATTATGTTGCTAACAAGCAATATATAATTAACAAGAAAAAAAAAACAATCTGGAGTAACACATTGATAACTAAGTTAAGTTGCACTGAAGTGGATACAAGTATGGATACATATACGGGGGGAGAAATGGATACGACAGATTTTCAAAATGGTCGGATACAATACGATGGGGAAACGTATATATATTTTCTCCAGAGAAAAAAGCGTAATTTAATTTATAAGTAATCAAATTACATAATGCAGAAAGGCTCTTTCTAGCCCTTTCCTGTATATGGCTTGTTAAGCATTCTATCAAAAGAGAAAAAATAAGTTTTTTCCAACTGAGAAGTAATGTTTTCCAAAATTTTTCTTGTCTGCTCTCTTATATATATATATATATATATATATATAAAAGAAAACCATGACACATAAAAATTTCAAATTTTAGATTACCATTCATCATTTAGAGTTAGATTCTATGGTTGTTGGCTTCTTAAACCAATCATTTCTTGTTAGAAAGTTATAATATTTCATAAACAATTGAATCTCAAAAACATTTTATTAGCAATTCAACTTCCACAAGACAAAAAGAAGAGATTAACAAAACCATTTATTTGATATATAAGATTAAACGGACTTCAACTCAAAATAAATCAAACAATGTTAGCATTAAATTTTTTTAGAACAATGAGAACATTAACATAAATTTAAAAAAGAAAGAGAAAGAGTGCATTGTATTGCATACAAATTATTAATATTTTTATCATATATATATATATATTAAACCAACTTTAATTTATTATAGCTTAAAAAATTATTTAATTTAATTTAATTTAAAATTTTAGTTTTCATTAGAAGTAACACTTTAATAAAAACATAAATGTTCCAGCAACTTCACAATGACGACGACTAAATGAACTTCGACGACGGGTAAATGCTCCAGCGATTGATGAACCACCGCACTGCTGAACAACTCATTGCAAGGTAAATGTGTTATGAGGGGTCGAGTTTTAAAGAGAGGTTGAGCTGTTGAAGTGGCCTCTTTAGGGTTTTGTTTAAGTGGGCTCTTTAGCCATTGAACCCCGAATTTTTTTAAAAACATATCGAACTCGAATTTTAGACTAGAAACGTGGTTTATTCCCACCAAAAGATATCACGATTTTATTTGCTGCATATCCCTTCCAGCCGGATCTATATCCTCGTCAGCTTGATCCGTATCACTGTCAACTTGAAACTTACCAGTTTAGGGTTGAAACGTAGCAGTTGCAGAATGAAACAAATCCATTTTTTCTGAAACGTATCAATGGTGTTTCAAAGCCATATCCCATCCGTTTTAGTATCTGAAACTAGGAACGACGTTTCCCAAGGTTTTCTATGGCGTTTTCGGTAACTTAGTAGCTAAGTCTAAGTTGGCCGAGCCTGTTACACAAATTCATCATGCTGTGTCAACATATTACAACTCCCCCAAGGCGGTATGAACATGTGGAAAAAAGAAAAAAAGGGGGTCTAGAAGTCCTGAAGAACTTCTGAACTCTGATTATGAACAAGTGTACTTGTTCAATCTTTGCCAACTCAATTGAAATCCTACTAAGTACAACTTAGTCGGTAACAAGCGCTAGATTCTTGATCTTGACAAAAAATAGGTCAAAATTGAATTTTCACAAAATTGAAATTTGCTTCCACAAATAAGTGTGCCCTCCTTGGGTGAGTTCCACAATGCTTTTTTCAAGTCCAATCTATGGAGAAAAGTGTCCAAACTTGGAAGCCCTAGTTTCCAGATTAGGGCATAAACAATCTCTGACAATGGCTTCTATTCATAACTGCTCTGATACCGTGTTGAGTTTTAACTTAGTAGTATACTTATTCAAATTTTGATAATTATGTTCTAATGATTATCATTCCACTTTTATCATAACATAATTTCAGCATTCACTTGCAGCGAAAATAAAAGAAACAAGGATCACTGAAAGATAACCATGCACAAGAGACACAAATCTTTTATCCTGGGAAACCCAATAGGGAGAAAAACCCAACAAACTTTTCTTAGAAGAAATCAATCTAATTCAAATACAATACCAATCATAAAGATGATTCTTAGCACAATAGAGGTTAGCTCTCCTTCACAAGAAACCCCAACAAGGGCATCGAATCTTCCAAGAGAATAAGAGAACCTCAAAAATTAGACTTCTTTCCTTAGCTAGGCCTTCCTAGGAGGTGCACATAAGTGGAAAGTAGAAGATGTGATGATGAGTATGAACAAATGAGGTGAGAAGCACTTTATTTATATTCTTTTGTTCAATAGAAACTTCCTCAATGGGCTTGACTTGTACTCTTCCACTGGGGCCAACTTGCTAGTTTAGGTCTTCATCTTTTGTTTATCTTCCAGCTGTGTTGTCTTCTTGTCTTCATTTTCTTCTAGAGCTTCTTAAATGCTATCTGGGACTTCATCAATGGTTTGTCTTGACTTCTTGGTTATTTCTTCATCATAGAAAAGTTCTCCTCGTTGATGTCCATCTCCTGACATGCAGATCAAATTCACACATACATCTCTAATATTGATTTGACCATACTCTAAGAAGTCTCAGCCACTTCTAAGAGCCAATGTCAAATACAACATTAGATTAGACTTTGTCTATTATACAAGGGTATCACTCTAATTAGAATAGATCACTCTAAGTGTTAACTAGTACCATTTGAACAGTTATGCTATTCATCAACAAAATATCAATTCAATTTAAGTAAATAAAACTTCAAAGCATTAAATACTTATCTTGTTGTTGACTCCCTATTGATTCCTGCCTCCTTGTAGAAATCACCGAAGTCCTTGGAGTCCATTATTTGACCAGAAGACCTTGATCTTCTTTCTTGTTAGTTTCTCTGTCTGAGGCCTTTAACCTCTACACAACAGTTCATTAAATGTCTTCCCAAATCTGTAGTAAATGCCTTAGGATATGTGCCAAAAATTTCCTCAAGTTTGTCCTTCAAACAGATACATCAACTCTTCTTCAGTTCTGTTCTGAACAACACATCAAATAAGTACGTTGTCCACTGCCAGTCGATATCTTCAATTGATTCATAACTAGTCAACAATCTTCAGTACATCCGTTAACTATAGTGCAAGGTAAATTGCAGGTCGATCATTCAAGGCATAAGTCGACCACGAATCTTCAACCAATATTTAAAGGAAATAGTCGACCAATTACTTCAAAAGGGTAGGTTGATGTTTTTAAGCTGAATGCAAATCACCCCTTAAATTGAATCTAATCTTGGCAACACTAATTAATATACAAGTTGACCATATAGTCGAGTATCCAGTTGGTCACCACATAGCATGAGAAGTCTCCACTTTCTTAACAAACCTCAGAACGTATTGCATAAACCCTCGACGTGACGTAAAACCTCTTCAAGCCATCATTTCTTGGAATGTAAGTGGCCATGAGCAACGATTCAAACATGTTCACTAATAGTAATCATGTAGTCGATATTGCCCCTTCCGATAGAAAATGTGAATACTTGGGTCGATGGACACTTGGTCATGAACATGAGTCGATGCACAAAGGAAACTCTACATGTCAAGTCGACGTTCTTCCTCCCATCGAGCCATATACACAGGTCGTAAGTCGACCATTCAATGCTCATGTGCATGAAATCTAAGTTCAATTCATGACCCAACCAACAATCAATTGATGGCATTATGCAGAGAGGACCCCATCAAATCTAATGAACCATTCAATGTGTTCATAGCTACACAATTTGATCTCAAATTCAATTGATCCACAATATCAAAAAACTGGTTCATCTTTGTCAATGCTTTATTCATCTAGACAGTCATCTCGGAACTTCTGTCAGAACTGTCAACTTTATGCACACTTCAAATGTTGATGCCAGTCTTCAGATTTTTCGTCAATAATTTAGGTCAGAGTACTTAGTCGACCATAGACCTTATTGGCTTAATGAGAAGCCTAATCGATGGCCCAGGAAGTATTCAATTGGGTCCGGTAATTATTTGAGAGCTATCAAGGAATTTAACCAGTCGACGTAATTCACGCAAGTCATCACACCAATCAAAGGTTCATTGGATTCTTCAGAAATCCATCAATAGACCATTCGACAATGTCTCCTTGACTAGTTCGTTAAACTCTTCAACTTTCAAGTTGAATTGTGCCCAGCAATCAATTGCAAACAAAGTCTTTTGGTACACTAGCTGATTCTTATGCTTGGAACATGCGCGATGGTCGATGGTCAATCTATTCACAACAAATCTCTGTGGAGAAACTCAGGATATCAAAAAAAAACTTGCAGTTTTGGTAGTATATAAGGATGCCACGATTCACTAACAACTGTGGCTCATAAACCGGCAATGGAACTTTTCTTCCACAAAACCCAGATTACGAGCACCATCTTGTTCTCATACCATGTTGAATTTTCTTATAGCAGTAGAAATGCAATTTTCAGATCTTGGTAATTACTTCCTAATGATTTCAAATAGTAATTTCAGCCCACTGTTATCATTGAATAATTACACATTGAAAATTTCAATTTTAAATACACCGGAAACAAAAGGATCACAAAAAGTTAGCCATACACAGTAGACATAGTATTTATCCTAGGAAAATTGAACTTGGGAGAAAACCCAACAACTTTTTTAAGAAGAAATCATCCAATAATACAAGTGCAACATCAACATGAAGAACCCTAATCATAAGGGTATGCCAACATCAAGAGGAAATCCCAGTCACGGTGTACAAACTTGGTCACATAATGTGCATCCCAGTCACAGAGTGCGGACTTCAAGAAGTGAAGATAGTGAACTAAGAGAGATGATAAGAATCTTCAAGAGATGCTCCTTGCTTGACCTTCTAGACTTTTGCACCAAACACTTGATCTTGGACAAGTTAAATGGATGAACAAAATGAAGAGTATCCACTTATTTATACACATCAAGTCACCTGTAATTCACTTGTGGGGTCTACTTGTACTCTTGTTGGCGTCGTCTTGCTATTTTGACCACTTCAATGTTGATTTACTTGTTGACCACTTTATTGTTTGGAATTTTCTTCTTTCTTAAGAAAAATTGTTCTTGTGCTTTGTTGATGATCATCTCCTCACATGCATGTCTATTCTCATAGAGTTCTAATGTTGAATAGACCCACGAAGAAGTCGCGGGCACTTCTTACATTCTATGTTCAACATTAAACGAGACTTGTATATTCCACTAGAGGATGAAATCCCTTATCAAATAAACAAGTCAAACCTTCTCTAACATAGAATTTATCAGTTCATCTCGGAGTAGGCAATGTGAGAACACTCTAGGGCCAATCTTCCCAAGCCATATGACTCAGGCTAATGAGAGAAGGATTGCTCCTGCCTGGGCCATTCACCTCTAGCCATATGGCTTAGGCTCCGAGGGCGAGTGTATCATTCCTTCCTGGTCAAATCAGCATGGCCAATCTGGGAGAATGTTTGCCTGATGCTACAAACTGGAGAAACATCAACATAATTTGCCTCAAGTCTAGGGACTAGGCTCATGACTGGCAACTTGGTCTGCAAAAATAAGTAGTAGCTCCCAGCTACAAAGTATGTAATAACAATGTCATGTTTATCAAATCCATTGATGCATTGACACAAGTAGAAGATGCAACACTATTATGTGAGTTGATGGATGGCATTCTCGAGCAGATTGGTTTGCATAATGTGGTGCAAATCATAATAGATAATGCAACTAATTATGTGGTTGGTAGATTGCTCAATCAATGAACCTTTGTTAAAAGTTTTGAGATTGGTTGATAGTGATAAGCCTGCAATGGGCTATTTGTATGAGGCCATGGATAGGGCCAAAGAAACTATTCAATCTTATTATGTGGGGAAGGGTACCCCTAGATTTAATAGACACATGATGTTTTGGGATTTGATTGATAGTTGTGTTGAATTTCTTCGCATTAGCATGATACTTTTAAAACTTGCAAACTAACATAAACAAATAATAAGTGTAGTAAACAACACTCATCACATCAACAAAATGGGCACAAGAATTTTTCACTGGGGAAACCTTTAAAGGACAAAAACCCCAAAAGCATTAGAAACTCATCTCGTATATGAGATGACTGAAAAATTCTTCAAAAAGTTCCTCAAACCCCAATAGGGTTAAATCACAATTCCAGAAGATCAATTTTCCAAATTACATAAAAAATGCCAAATTGGCTTTTTCACAAATTAGGGCCAGTTGCCCTAATTTTCTCTCCTGCTCAAATTAGTAGGCTTCCCAGAACTGTATGGTTGCCGTGTTTTTCCTGCTTCTCGGTGCCCTGGACTCTCCAAACCTACCCAGCTACCCCGTGCACTTTCATACCTGCCCGACTACCTGTCTCTCTGTTGCCCGCTGCTTGCATCTACTGCTCAGATCTACTGTTGGGCAGATTTGTGGCTGCCCGTGGCCTTTCGGGTCTGTTAGCTGACAACCTGAGGCCCTATGGGTCTGCTTGGCAGCTGCTGCAGCAGGCTGCTAGCAGCTCGCAATCCTCACGGGTTACCCTGGAGGTTGCCCTGGCAAGCAGCCAAACCCTCATGGGTATGTTGCCCGAGGGTTGGTCGTGAGCCAAACCCTCACGGGTATGCTTCCCGAGGGTTGGCTAGCTTCTCAAACCCTCATGGGTAGCAGCCCTAGGGCAGAGAAAGGAGGGCTGAGCCCTAATGGAGCTGCCCGAAAGAAGATGAGGGTAGCCCGTGAAGAGGGTTGCCCAAGAACAACAGTGTCTGCCCGTGAGAGTAGATAGATTGCCCGTGAGATGATAACTACTGCCTGGATCTAAGGATGAGGTTTGACAGAAACCCTAGCTGAATAACTGAAGATGAACTTGTAGATGAAACCCTAGCTTAGGGTTTGGCTTCACATGAATGATGATGCCCTAGCTAGACTCATCCATGCTAGGGCACAATCATAAGAACTTCCTTCTTCAAGCCGTGAGATCTTCTGAATAGCAGTTGTACCTGTGAGAGCAAGTATGTGTGTAATAATGAATTGACCTGATCTTCTTTTATATCTTTTTGAGTCACCTGTAAGTGAGCCAAAATTAGAAATCTCAAAATAATAATATTTTATTCTTTTCTAATTTTGACTTTTGCCTTTAGTGGTTCTAAAGGTATTTTTGCACCTTCACTTTTACACCTTAGTGGTACTAAGGGTCTTCATGTATTTTTGACTTTTGCTTTAGCCTTCTTTAAGTGCCCCTGTGGTCATCACCTGTGGTCAACGTGGTCTTTTATTTCCATTCAAAGTACATCATCATAAACCAAGAGAGTTACTAATGCTTTTATCTCACACTCTATGTGACACCAAGATCAGGTAGTAGGGTGTCTTAACCAAGGGTAGCTAAGCCTTGCAGAAGATTGCAAAGCCCATTAATCAAGGGTCAGAGTGTCACACATGCCTAGACCTAGTCTAGGGCTTATAGTTCCTTCTTGGTAACAGACCAGGTGCCTCAGCCATAGGATGCATAATTTGACACTAGGTCAAATACTTGGTAACAGACAAAGTGCCTCCATTTTCCAAGAGAAGGTTACTCAGAACTAAGCTGAGTCTACCGGTACTAGATTGGTCCACATTGTGGTCCCGGACCAGATGTCTACCATTCAACAGAATGGTCACTCAACACAAGTTGAGTCTCCCCAGGGAAGAGCTAGGTCCATATCATGGTCAATGACCAGATATCATCATTCAACAGAATGATCACACAACACTAGGTTGAGTCCACACCATGGTCTTGGACCGGGTGTCCCCATTCTCCTAAGAGAATGGCTCTCGATGCTGCTCAGAAAAATCAACACTCCCTCTTAGCGAGAGAGGCATTCTGTTCCATACCAAGCTTGTCACGAAAGTATACGAACTTTGATGCTGTCAGAGGCTTGGTCAAGATATCTGCGATCTGTTCATTCGTACGAATGTACTGCAACTTTAGAGCACCTCTCTGCAATGGGTCTCTGATGAAATGATACCTCATTTCAATGTGTTTCGATCTATCATGAAACACTGGGTTCTCCGAAAGCTTTATGCAACTCTGAGTATCGCAATTGATGATCATACAGTCAAGCTTTCCCCCGAACAGATCAGATACAAGTTTTCTGAGCCAAACTGCTTCCTTGCAGGCATCATTTGTAGCAATATACTCTGCCTCAGCTGTACTCTGAGCTATGGAACCTTGCTTCCTGCTGGACCAAGAGATCAATGCTGATCCTATACTGAAGCAATAACAACATGTGCTTTTCCGGTCGACTGCACTGCCAGCCCAATCTGGATATTTATATCGAGATAACAATACTCCACTACTGGAAGTATACTTGAGCCCATAAGTGATAGTACTTCGCACATATCTGAGTACAAGTTTGGCCGCTACCAAGTGTATGTGCTTCGGATCGGACATGAATTAACTCAGTGCATTCACTGTGTAACAAATGTCTGGTCTCGTATGCACGAGATACATCAAGGATCCAATAAGCTGTCTATACAAAGTAGAGTCCACACTTTGTGAACTGGTGGCCCAGTCCCGCAACTTTGTCAAGTTGGTAGTCATGGGCACGCTCATGGACTTGCACTCCAACATCCCAAATCTCTGCAAGATATCCACTACATACTTTCCTTGTGTCAGGAAGATCGCGCCTGGCTTTTGCCAGACCTCTAAGCCAAGGAAGTAACGCATCAATCCGAGATCTTTCATATCGAATTCAGAGGTAAGCTCCCTCTTACACTGTTCTTTTAACTGTTGATTACCTGTAAGAAACAAGTCATCTACATAAAGAACAAGTATCAAGACATGATTATGAACAACCTTAAAGTACAAGTTAGAATCAACTGTACTTCTGGAAAACCCCAAACTGTGGAGAAATCCATCCATCCTGGCATACCAGACTCTCGGAGCCTGTTTTAGTCCATACAAGGTTTTCTTTAGTTTACATACATGGGTCTTCTTCCCATGAGTCATAAATCCTTCAGGTTGTTCAATGTAGACTTCCTCCTCAATCTTGCCATTGAGGAATGTTGTCTTTACATCCATCTGATGTAACTTCCATCCAAATACCGCGGCAAGTGAAATGATGGTTCTGATGGTAGTATACCTGGCAATAGGACTAAATGTCTCATCATAGTCAATGCCTTCTTTCTGAGTGAAGCCACGAGCTACGAATCTGGCGTTAGACTTTTCCACACTGCCATCAGCAGCATGCTTAATTTTATAAAGCCATCTGGATGTCACTACTGATGTGTCTATTCTTCATGATTGAACTATACTCTTCAACCATGGCATCGACCCATACCTGTTTACCTGCTGCTTCTTCGTATGATGAAGGTTTTGCATTGATAAGCTGGCTCATAAGACCTGAGTACTTCTGTGGCCTTATGCTTTCTTTGAAAGTCTCCGGAGGAGCTTTAAGCTTCTCGCCTTCTTGCACCGTCTCTCGGTACCAAGCAGTTCTCCTTTTGGAAGGAGGAACTTCAAGTAGTTCTTCTAGTGGGATTTCAGTGTCCTCAGGTGCATCTGGAATTTGGTCCTCAAATTCCTCTTCCTCCCTCTGAATTTTTGAAACTGGAAACTCAAGTGGATGAACTCAAGTGTTTTACGAAACACAGCTTCCTCATGGAAGATCACATCTTTGCTGACCTCAATGTACCTTTGTCATGGTATATAGACTCGATAAGCCTTGGAGTAATCATTGTACCCGACAAATATACCTTTCTTACCGGAGGGTTCTAGCTTGGCCCTCTTTTCTTTTGGCACATGAACATATACCGGAGTGCCAAATACCCTCATGTGGTCAACTACATGTTTCTTCTTGGTGAAGACTTCTTCTGGAGTCTTCTCCCCCAAGATAGCATGAGGGCTTCTGTTCTGAATATACACAACGGTACCCGTAGCTTCTGCCCACAAAGATAGAGGAAGATCTAGATCGGTAAGCATAGCTTTAGCAACTTCACAAATCGTTCTATTCTTCCTTTCTGCAACCCCATTCTACTGAGGGTTGTAAGGTACTGTTAGCTCTTTCTTGATTCCTGCTTCCCGACAAAAATCATCAAACTCATTAGATTCATACTCACCTCCGTTATCTGATCTCAAGATACAGATGTGTCTGCCAGTCTGATTTTCAATTAGTGTCTTGAACTCTTTGAACCTGCCAAAAGTTTCACTCTTGGTCTTGAGGAAGTAAATCCATGACTTCCAAGAGTGATCATCAATGAACAAGACATAATATAAACACCCACTCAAGTAGGGTGAAGACATAGGCCCACAAATGTCATAATGAATCAAATCCAAAATGCCTTTAGATCTATTCTTGCTTCTGGGAAAGGATTTCTTAGTGTTCTTACCTAGAGCACATCCTTTGTTGATTCCATCATGTTTTGGGGATACTTTTGGCATACCTGTGACCATCTTCTGCAATCCTGGGAGAGCTGTGTAGTGAAGGTGTCCAAACCTTCTATGCCAAAGTTCACAAGGATCAACTGTGTGATGTACCAAGGCATGAGTGGAATCTTCGGAAGCCTTGTAAAGGCCTCCCTCTTGAACCCCAATCTGTACTACGGAGCTTAGATCTGAGTCCTTTTCCCATAGGACTTTCTTGTCCATGAAGAGGACTTTGTAGCCCTTGTCTTCTAAGCTAGCAACAGATAAACGATTCTTCTTTAAACCAGGAACATAAAGATTATTATCAATATGAAGAACCATACCTGAGTCAAGTTGAAGTGAAGTTGAGCCAACTCCTTCAATCTTGTAAGTGGAGTCATCTCCAAGTTCTACTTGTGTGGTGAACTTCTTCTTTCTGTAATTGGTGAGAGCTCCACGGTTACTTGTCATGTGCCTGGAGGTACCACTATCCACCAACCAAGAAGTGGTACAATCTGTGAAAGAACCAGTGAGAGCAGAAATCAAGTAGTACTCTCTTCTAGACTCTTCATCTTTGTTAGCCTTGGTTTTAATTTTTTGACTTTGTGCCTCGAGGAAATCGTGAGCCTCCCAAAAGCTCTAGAAAATAATATAAAAATGCCTAAAAAATAGGTGTGGGCCCAATCAGGTGCTGCAACTGTTGGAGAAGGTGCGGAGGACATCACTCTCATCATCATGACTCATCCCATGTCATTTCCTTGCCTCAGTAGCCCAAATCGATTTCTTCAATAGCCATTTAATCATTTTTTAATCTGCCTCGGGAATTGTGAACCTGCCAAAACAGCCTCCTAGGGTGCCTGTGTTGTCCAACTGAGCCCACCAGGCTCTCTAGGATGGGGGTACTATGGTACAATCAAGTGGCTGCACCCCCTATGCCCCATATAGCACCCTAGGAGATCCAATAAAAACATCTCCTTGCTTAGACACATCATCCTGTGAAGCAAAACTGCATCAAAAGAGTAAAATGAGCCTGACCATCTTTGCAAGTGCCCGAAACTGAAAATAAACCATCTCATTAGACTCGGAGAGTCCAAATCCATCTAGGGTGTATACTCATACCCTTTCCAGGTCTCTACCTGATCATCAACCATATCCAATAGACAATATAATCATCTGTAAATGACCAGATACCAATAATATAACTCAGACTATCATCCATCTGTTGCAAGTGTTATAGGGCTAAGACATGCTCTACAAATCATTTAAGCAACAATCACAACAAGTAGCAGTCATCTCACTGGCGGTACATCAACCAAATACATATATAGGGTTTTATTTATTATTACTTAGACCAGACTTTCAGGACTATACTCACTTCATAGTTGTAGTCAATTTGCTAGTGAAGGGTGAAGGCTGAAATTGACAAGGCTAGGGCAAAGGATGACTACCTACTTAACATCATGACACTTTGGATATGGAAAGGAAACACTCACTATAACCACATGTTGGACAAACAACAACACAAGGAATGGCAGTGCCTCACAAATGGTTGAGTTTTTCAGAGAGTGCTTATTCAACTTAGGCATCATGTCTAAATCAAGTTTGATCCAGTTTCATTAAGACCATCAATTTTATTTCCATGGCCTTTTTGGCCTATATGACCCTTTGGGACTTCACCAGTGCTTAAAAGCACAGCTAATCGTAGCTTTCATCCGGGACATATTCAAATTTATAAGGTCAACAATATTTGGATATAGCATATATTTAGCCATTGCTTTTGGGACCTTTTCTTATACCCTTCACGGGGTATTTTAGCATTTCATTGCTCTTGCCTTATGCTCACATATGTTAAGAAACACAGTTTAGAATTTATATTTTTCACGGGCGCATATATAAACATTTCCAATACAAGTAGTACATGAACTTTTAGTTTTAGTCAACAACATCTCAAGTGACTAGGGGGAGTTCTGTGCAGTGCCAAACATCGGGACAACCGACCATAATGATTAGGCATACAATCCAACTTACCAAAGGCAAGTTCTGTCACCAACTCAGAGTCGAGACACAGTATGAACAGGGAAGTTTGTCCAACAAAAGTTCTAGTGGGGAAAGGTCCTCCATGCCACAAGTCAAGTAGTAAGTCTGGTTAAAACAAAACTGGAAGATAATGGATGGGTGGAGACAGTGAATGATGAAGCCAACACTAGCAAGCCAAAGAAATGGTGGGAATGACTACCTCTACTCTCCCTAAGGAGGGTAAAACCAATGAGTATAGATCAAGAACTTCCAAGTCTAAGTAGGGACATCAATACATAATACAAATACATCCAAGTCCATATATTTATGACCGCCAGATCATGACACTAAATGCTAGTATATGTCACAAAAATGAGTATAAGAGCAATGATAACCATAACACAATATAATAAATGTTGAGTCATAACCATGCAAATAATCCATCTGAACCATCATCTGTCCAATGAGAAAACATTAAAACCAATCTGGGCATCATCAACTGCTTTGTAAATGACTAAATGGCTACATCAGTCCTCGAATCTGAGTGTCCTGAGACTTAGTCTTGACATGGGAGAGTATAATAGTCCACTAAAATAATGATCCGTCAAAACTGCTCATCTCAACATCTCATATGTAAGAGATTTGGCTGAAAAATGTACTGTATCTGAAAAATAGAATATGGTAGCCCGACTACTATATATGTGATAACAACTGGGAGCCTTCTTTTCATATAGGTTGGCCAAAGCATCAAAGCATTCTTTAACGGTCTTCAAAGCTGTGATGTTGGGCGTCACCGTCTCTTTAATAGAAACATAGATGATTCATCTAGCCTTACCTTGCTTCCTCTTGTAAGCAAGCCTGCTAGCATTAGATGTTGGCTCTTCAATGACATTAAAAACAATGTCATCCAAGTCATTCTCTTCTAGAGTGGCTGTTAACCTAGCCTTCCAGGAGTTGTAGTTGGCTGAACCTTGTAGCTTCTCTTTTGATCTGAAAATGTTGACAACCATCTCTGCCACTTAGTCAAATGTTAAGTTTGCAAAACTTATCCCAAGGTCTAGGAAAACAACAGTATTGTCCCTTTACTGTGTTTTCACATGCTAAGCTTTGATACCATGTTGAATTTTTTAGCATTATCATGATACTTTTAAAATTTGCAGACTAACATAAACAAATGATAAGTTCAGTAAACAACATTCATCACATCAACGCTATGGACAAGAATTTTTCACTGGGGAAACCTTTAAAGGACAAAAACCCCAAAAGCATTAGTAACTCATCTCGCAAATGAGATGGCTGAAAAATTATTCAAAAAGTTCCTCAAACCCCAGCAGAGTTAAACCACAATTCCAGAACATCAATTTTCCAAATTAGATTAAAAAATGCCAAATTGGCTTTTTCACAAATTAGGGCCACGTGCCCTAATTTTCTCTCTCCTGCCCAAATTAGCAGGCTTCCCAGAACTGTATGGCTGCCCTGTTTTTCCTGCTTCCCACTTCCTTGGACTGTCTGAACCTGCTCAGCTTCCCTGTGCTCTTCCGTACTTGTCCGATTGCCTGTCTCTCTGCTGCTCGCTGCTCGTATCTGCTGCCCGACAGCCTGTTTGCTACACAGATCTGCTGTTGGGCAGATCTATGGCTGCCTGTGGCCTTCCGGGTCTGTTAGCTAGTAGCCTGAGGCCCTATGAGTCTGCTTGGCAGTTGCTGCAGCAGACTGCTAGCAGCCCACAGCCCTCACGGGTTACCCTGGAGGCTGCCCGAGGGTTGGCAAGCAGCCAAACCCTCACAGGTATGCTACCCGAGGGTTGGCCGTGAGCCAAACCCTCACGGGTATGTTGCCCGAGGGTTGGCTAGCTGCCCAAACCCTCACTAGTAGTAGCCCGAGGGCAGAGAAAGGAGGGTCGAGCCCTAATGGAGTTGCCCGAAAGAAGATGAGGGCAGCCTGTGAACTAGGCTACCCAAGAACAACAGTGGCTGCCCATGATATGATAGCTGCTGCCCGGATTTGAGGATGAGGGTTTGACAGAAACCCTAGCTGAATAACTGAAGATGAACTTGTAGATGAAACACTAGCTTAGGGTTTGGCTTCACATGAATGATGATGCCCTAGCTAGACTCATCCATGTTAGGGCACAATCATAATAACTTCCTTCTTCAAGCTTTGAGATCTTCTGAACAACAACTGTACCTGTGAGAGCAAGTGTGTGTGTCATAATGAATTGACTTGATCTTCTTTTATATCCTTTTGAGTCATCTGTAAGTGGGCCAAAATTAGAAATCTCAAAATAATAATATTTTATTCTTTTCCAATTTTGACTTTTGCCTTTAGTGGTGCTAAAGGTCTTTTTGCACTTTCACTTTACACCTTAGTGGTACTAAGGGTCTTCATGTATTTTTGACTTTTGCTTTAGCCTTCTTTAAGTGCCCCTGTGGTCATCACTTGTGGTCAACGTGGTCTTTTATTTCCATTCAAAGTACATCATCATAAACCAAGAGAATTGCTAATGCTTTTATCTCACACTCTGTGTGACACCAAGATCAGGTATTAGGGTGCCTTAACCAAGGGTAGCTAAGCCTTGGAGAAGATCTCAAAGCCCATTAATCAAGGGTCAGAGTGTCACACATGCCTAGACCTGGTCTAGGGCTTATAGTGCCTTCTTGGTAATAGATCAGGTGCCTTAGCCATAGGCTGCATAATTTGACACTAGGTCAAATACTTGGTAACAAACCAAGTGCCTTCATTCTCCAATAGAATGGCTACCCAGAATTAAGCTGAGTCTACCGGTACTAGACTGGTCCACATCGTGGTCCCGGACTAGATGTCTACCATTCAATAGAATGGTCACTCAACACAAGTTGAGTTCCCCCAGGGCAAAGCTGGGTCCATATCATGGTCAATGACTAGATATCATCATTCAACAGAATGATCACTCAGCACTAGGTTGAGTCCACACCATGGTCCCGGACCAAGTGTCCCCATTCTCCTAAGAGAATGGCTCTCGATGCTGCTCAGAAAAATCAACAAGTTGGTGGACCAGAAGGCTCCATCGACCCATTTTTCAACCCCACCTTTTCCTACAATTGTAGCTTTGATTTTGATGGCGAGGTGATTGAACGGCTCCTCACATGTGTTCATAGGATGGTGCCTAATGATGATACTCACCACATAATAACTTGCGAGATGGAGATGTATCAGGAGGCTAGTGGACTATTTGGATTTGTCAATGCTATACATGAAAGGACCATTTTGATGCCGCGTAAGTGATTACTAATTAGAATTTATAACTTTGAATTTTTAAAATTTAATTATGTGTTTTATAATTTATTTGAAAGTTGAATTATGTTTTCATTTTTTCCTATTTTCCACTCTAATGAAATGTGTTCATAATTCATTTCCCTTTCTTTCTTATTTGTTGTAGATGTTTGGTGACAAAACTAATGTGCAAGGGCACCAAATTTACAAAATATTGCCATTTGAGTCCTCAACCAAACCTATAGTGCTTCAGGATGTGAACGCAATTGGAGTGTATTTGATAATCATAAAATATACTCAAAGAAACACAACAGGTTAGAACTTGAACAAAGCAATTACATTTATTGTAATTTATGACTCTTTATGATCCTCGGGCCTCAAGACTCATTAAAGTTTTTGTGACCCTCTTAGAGGTTGGAGTTCACATATCTGAATGACTTGGTGTATGTCCATTACAATCTTTGAGTGCGGATGAAGCAAGTGGAGAAATCACCAGATGTGGATGCCATTTCCTTGGACATTATTGATGTATTGTCCAAGTAGAGGGTGGAGAATGAGGTGTCTGTCATGGAGGAGGTACCTGCATGGTTAGAGGAGGAGTGGGAGGAGCAGCTTGAAGACTTCATGGAGGGTGATGTGCCCTCATCAACACCACCTTCTACACCGGTTGATGTACCTAGTCCTACATTGGCACCCACTAGTCATTGTCTGACATTTGGTGCAGGGCAAGGGTCTTCTACTGCCAGGGGCAGGCCTGGCAAACAACCCATGATCTTTTCACATGAATCGGGGAGAGGGCATTGATATCAGAGATAAATAGCTAGCTTCTATTTTTGTGACTTTTGTCATTGTATGATTGTACATCTACCTCATGACGATGAGAGACATTTATATATGTTGTCATTTTGTATTGGTTGTCCACCTTTGAGTCCTTGATTGGACAACTATCAAGGTTCAGGATTCAATATCGACTTTGATGTATCATTTTTATTTGGCATCCACTACGTCATATATATCAGTGCTTTCTCTATATTTATGTGCCAATGTGGTTACTTGATGTTGTTGTTGCTTTATATGTTTACAATTCTGAAAAAATTGAATATATTTTGTAATATATATGAATGTTTTCTCCATATTTATGTTCCAATGTTTTTATTTGATGTTGTTGTTGCTTTATATGTGTAAAATTCTGAAAAAAATGAATGTATTTTGTATTTTTTAATGTATGCTGTGGTTTGCTGATTTTTGCTGTTTTTTTCACCGATGCCGCTGAGAAGTTGTATTCGGTACCCTTGTCGATTTTTTGCCAATGCTGATGTTATCAACTATGATTTTGAGAGATGCTCATGCAAAGGAGGGAGCACCACCTCTAGAAAATGAAAGGGAGACCACTAGGCCTTTTAGTGTGTTGGTGGTCTTCTGTCTGGCTTTTAGGCACTAGTCATTCACTTCTAAAATCAACCTCAACAGAAAATCCTGTTAATGGCACCTAAATGTACTTCATCATTTACAAATTCTGAGTGATATGCCTTATTATTTAATCATCAGCCCTTTCTCTTTGATTTAATATTCTAGTTAAAGGTGATGGAAAAGGTTATTTGAGTTATTTGTTTGCACCAAATCTGGAGCTTTGTTAGTGGTCATAGAACTATATTGATCCCTTCTTGTTCCTGTAATTGGTTGATAACAGGCACTTTCTGTACCTACAATTGCCGTGATTGAGGGATCAGCACTAGGTGGTGGCTTGGAGTTGGCCCTTTCTTGTGATCTACGTGTCTGTGGTATTGTCTAATCAGATTCAACATGAAGAGCAAGAAATTTCTTGTGGTTCTAGACTCTAGTGGGCATTCCAAATAATCTTTTGTTGATACTGAAGTTAACATATATTTTTCATTACAATAATACATAAATGATTCCAACTGCATAGGAGATGCAGCAACCTTTGGAATGCCAGAAACAGGACTTGCTATAATACCTGGGTGAGTAGAAAAACTTGTATTTCTAGAATATTGGTAAACCCTTTTTCTTTGAGATCATACTCTGCACAGTGTCACTTGAAATCTTGAAGAGCCTTTCCCTAATTGTATAAAGTGTCTTTCCCTTCTCTTGTCTGTGCATTGTTTCAAAACGAGTGGTGAAACTTAATATCACGAGGCATAAAAGATAGAAAATGCACGAACTTTTAAAAAATAATAGCCCAAAGCTTCCCAACAATAATATGCTTTACAAAAGATATTTGTTATAAATTGTAAATTAGAAAAAAAGGACCGTAAATTCTTCAAAATCTGCTTCTGCCAAGCAACTTCGTGAACGAATACAAGAGAAATACAAAGGTAAACAGTGCGCCAAGATAGGTACTATGATAATAAAAGGAAAGTACACCTTGAACAAAGAAAAGATTTTGTCTCACTCTTGTAAAGCAAGAGCATGCCAAAATCAGCTCCAGAATGAGGCCTTGCTCAAGCTTTTCTTTATAGATAACCCGCTGATTTCCTCACAAGAAAAAAATGTTGCAAAATATTATAAACAGTCATCTTGAGTGTACATTAAGGATGAATTTGACTACATGCCATAGAAAGGGGTAGCCATTGAAATTTAGCTTAACTTCCATTTAAATATCTCTAGTTGAACCATGCGGACATCGAAAAGAAATCTGGGAGTGCATAGATTGATCCTCATTGCAGGAACCATTGGAACGTAACGATCTGTATGTAGGTTTCTTTAAATCTAAAAGTAGCAGCCCCTGTAGTGCTAGCTAGCCATCAAAGAACAGCTATACAGTATACTCATTGGAGAAAAATACAAACTATGTTAGGATACCAATATACTAATTTAAATGTTTCCTCCTTCCATCGTAACTAAACTTTAGAAGTTAAATGATATAAAATTATAATGCATATATATTTGGATCTTCTTAAGAATGACTGAATGGTGATAAAATAGACTCCATGAAAACTATCATGCGGCACCATGCTTTGTTTCAATGCTTTACAATTTTTCTGAAAATATGTGTTAGAGTTTTAATGGTTATACAAGATCTTTAAACATTTAGCATCATAACATTATAACCATATGAAAAAGGATCACTGAAAGATAGACAAGCACAACACAAAAAAGACACAAAGAATTTATCTTGGGAAAACCCTCTCTCGGGAAAACCCCAACAACTTCTTAAGTATAGATTTGTCACTTAGTTCAATGTCAAACAAAGATAAGATAACTTCTGCAGCTTCTTCTTCTTCTACACCAATGAACTTGTTTTTTTCTTCCTTGGAGCGTACTTGCTTAATCTTGCAGTGTGTCCAAACGAGGGAGAGCCCCCCTCCCTATTAATACTGATCATGTGGGTGACCTAATTCCCCAGCAAGGCCGACCAAATTCCCAAACAAGGTTGACTTCTCTCTCTTACAGGGACGACTTGTCCTAGGGAGACTCAAAAATACATTTTACAATTTTTGTTTTGGGACTATTGCCCCAACTTACAACAGAGGATTTACGTCGACAATTTCATGACCAATTACATTAATGACATCTTCGATTGGAGGGAAAACATCCTCGAGAGGAGGTACAATAAAAGTACAATAAAATATAATAATAATAACACAACAAATATACAAAAGAATATCTTCCGAAGTTACATTTTCAACAACACTTCCTCTTAACAAGGAAGGTATTCCTTTTGACACGGTCATCCCATGATTGGACACAATCTCTGGACATCATCATCATAGCTGGACATCATCACTGGATCATTGTCATCACTAGATCATCATCACTGCTGCATCAATTCTCATCTCGTCGAACATTGACTAGTGGCATCTCTTGAATCTATACGTCGTCAATAGAGCAAACCCTTTTCAATGTTGGATGTAGGCCTATATACTTAGAAATCAATATGAAGATGTTAATAAACAAATGAAAATATTCAATTTGAATCTCTAGGCATCCATGCTAAATAAACTAAAGTAGTAAACAAACAACTTAATTCACATTGCAAAATTGATACCAGACCTTTAAGCAAGTTAGATTCAGTACTTAGAAATAAGATGGATCCAACAAAGATTATCTCCACAAAGCTCAATGGCAATTCATCCACTCACTAAAGCACCACACAAATAGACCTCCAAAGTCTCTTTTATTTCTCAGATAAACAAAGGTTACAACAGGCAAGCTCTTCCCAGTACATTCCAACTAACTTGAAAGGGAGAGAAGCATGCTTTATTTATAGCAAAAGCAGGCCCAGGGGGGCACCACCAACACTGAAGATAGAATGGGAGTTGATCTGAGTTAAACTAAGTTAATCAGGAGTGGAACTGGAGAGGTAAGTGACACCTCTCTCACCTAACTCAACTATCCACTTATCATGCGCCAACACTACACTAACAATTCACTTGCTCCATGAGGTTGGTGTCTCCTTTCTCCTCCCGCGCTAGTCTTCTTACCAATAACATGTGACATCTCAAATAAAAAATGAGATACATGATATATCACATTAATATTTTATCCAAAGTTTAATTTTTAACTCCCTCATGAAGAGGGGTCCACTCCCCATACCACTCGCTACCTTCACATGTTGGCGCATTCACATGTTTGAAGTTGACATCATTCCTTTAATCACTCGCTACCTTCACAACCTTTTAACCAAATTTTAACTTACCCACATGGAAGAGAGGTGCATGAGATGGGGCCCTCATGCCATGCCATTTCCACATTAAAATAATCGAATTTTGACTTGTTCAATTTTGTCTCTTCGTGCCAATTTGTTGCACTTTTAACATTAAAGTCACGTTTTAATGCACTTTTAGAGAGATAATGCACTACGGGATGTTTTAGCCGCCCGAATCATAGGAAAAGTGCCCTTTGGGGTAAAACGATTGCTTTGAGTGTGAAAACGATTATCGCCCCGCCAAAAACTGTTAGTTTTTCAAGCATATATATATTTGAGCAAAGTGTTTACGGTTCTTTTACTTTTCTTCCTCTTTAAACAAAACTTAGATCTTTAAACCAACAGATAGATGAACACTTGAAATGATAACCAACAGTAGAAGAAGTACACAAATAAGATCTCACACATGCACAAGAATTTACCCTGGAGAAACCCAATATGGGATAAAAACTCCAGCAAACAATCTTCCTTTATTGCAAATAATATGTAAGATCGAAATACAAACTTTCCACCATGAAATATGCTTGAGAGAGTGACTGTAAGACCAACCAGACACCAAGATACTTCGCTGCCCTCTTACTGCTGTTATAAATCAGCAAGTCAATAAAATACTTCGCTGTCCCGTAAACTGTGTAAAACGAACTAGCAAGACAAACTGCTGCCCTCTCTTTGCTGTGTAAATTCAGCAATAGAAAAATTTTACTACGCTGCCCTCTCTCTCTCTCAAAACTGTGAGAATGATTATATTTAATAGACAGCAGGTGAGATTAATTTATAGGCATAAATTCCAAGAGGACTCGTATGCAACTTTGACTTAACTTGAGACTTAAAAATAAAACTTTAATTATTCTTTTAGATTGACGCAGATAACTTGGGTGCATGGAAAGACACATGAGATCAAACTAAATCTAAAATTAGATACTCGAGTTTACAATTGGCAGAAACTTTGAGTTTGTAACTGAAGACAAGTACACAGAAAGCTAACTGAAAGTTACTTCTGTTCTCAACTGAAAAGAGTCTTTGAGTTCTCAAAATAGATTAGGCAGTTAACTGAAAGTTACTTCAGTTCTCAACTGAAAGAGTCTTTGAGTTCTAAAAATAGATTAGGCAGTTAACTGAAAATATACTTTAGTTAACTAAAATAGATAACTGAAAGTTAATTTAGATCTGGAATTTTCTTTAGTTAACTAACTTAAAAAACTCCACTAGAGTTTTGCATGGTTGTTTATTACTTTAGTTAACTAAAATAATTAATTGTAAATTAATTTAGATCTCGTATTTTCTTTAGTTAACTAACTCAAAACTCCACGAGACTAAAGCATGGGAAGACAACTCGACTTGTCATGACTTAACTGAAAGATGCTCTCAACATCGACTTAAGACTTAGACTCAAAGAGACATATTCATGGTGGATGAATTTATTTGTGCCAACGCACTAGATCAATACATTTATTTGCATAAGGAAGATTGTTTGTTTCTAGCTCATAGGAATTTTACATTCAACTTAACTTTTGCTAGATGCCTTGGCTTTTGCGAAATGCTCACAAGGCTTCCTGTCTTGACTTTTGGCGTAGCTCACAAGGCTTGTATGTTCACCTTGACTTTTGCCATGACTCACAGAACTGGTTAATCTCCAAGTCTCCCTGGCTAGCTTCAGGGTGGTCACTTATGACCTCAGACCTTGGAGAATGCCTACTGATGCTGATTTCAACAAAAACAGACTCCGGACCTATCGATTATTACATTTTGAAGTTTTTTAATTAAACCATTAAAAATGGCTTAAAAATGGAAATTTTTTCTTCTTCTCGGAATCAGACGAAACTCTAGGGGGACCAAGCACATGTCCATACGACTCAATATCGATGCCTAGCAAGCTCATATACATCGACACGTGAACTTTAATAATCTCCTAAGGCCTACCCGCCAAGATGACCATTCTAGCTTTGGAGGAGTGGTGAAAAACTCGAAAATTATACATCGCTTATTCAACATTGCATAATTGACAAGGGAAAAAACACCTTGGAATGATCGGATTAACGTTTAAGTCTTAGGAAGCCAAGTCCTTTACAAAAAAAGTCATGCTAGTATATTTATTACAACTTCCTCGAAGGGGTATGAACATGTGGTACAAAAAATAAAAAGGCCATGAAGGCCTAATGGACCTCTGAGCTTTGGGTTTGAATAAGTACTTTGTCAGCTCACTTGAAAGTCCGACTAGATGCAACCTAGTCGGTAATAGAATGAAACTAAGATTTGAAATAGCAAAGTATTTTGATCTATAAAGAAAAACTATACTAACAAAAGCAAAACCATGAAAAAGTGCACCGATGCAAAACCCCCCAGGGGGGATGGGGAGTGGGCTCTGAAGGAGCTTACTGAATTTTTTTTATCAGTGTATTTACAATACTTGAGGTGGATGCCAATGGTCCTTACAAATTTGGATCTAAAAGCTTACAGGCTATGATGTGGGGAATCGCTCCTCCCCCTTCGCTTCACTCCCGATTCACGCTCCCCGAGGAAGTGATCAGGAATCACAATCCTCGATTGCTTCCTCTTGGGAGCGTTTTGGGAATCGCGCTTCCCTAACTCTCCCTGGTTTTTTTGGAGTGCTTAGGGAGCAATGAGGATTCTTCGCTCCTGAACCGCTTCTCCATCGCTCCTTAAGCGCTCCCAGGAGCAAAAAAACTCTCCCTCAATGCTCCCTCAATGCTCCCTTTGTTTGAGGCGTTTTTTTTTGGTTTTTGTATCCAAGACATGGTTTTAATTGGATTTTTGGGCATGCTTAGGGTTCATTTAGGGGATGTATTATATGGTAATGTTAAATTCTTAAAGTAAAAGTGGTATTTTCCTCATCTTTCATTTTCTATCCTTTTACTTAAATTTTTAACATTACCATTAATTGTTTTAGGATGTTTGAGAGTTGTTCCAACCTCATTGGACTTCATATGCAAAAAGTATAATTTTAGATCCCATTCAAAATCCAACGAACTTAATAGTTTTTAGGATTTTAGGATTGCAACATTTCCACTAGATTCTATCATGTATGAGGGTAAGGGATTGAAATTGAATCAATCACATCAACCTCTCTATGTACCTTAATGTTGGTGGTGTTGATGCCTAATTGTTGAAGTTGATTGAACTCCTCTGTCATTACCTTGATAAAAATTTACCCTTCAATCAAGAAAATTCACTTATTAAGCATTGGAAGGTTTTTCTACCTAAATGTTCCACTCCATGCCCTAGCATATGTCATTACTCCTTACACCAAAATATTATTCTCCATCTTGGTTGGCCCAACTAGCGCTTGGGGTGGAGTTAGGAGAAAACCACACATAGATCCAGAGGTGCAGAATGGGTATATGCTTGTATTAGACAAGTTGGTCCCTGATAGGAGTGTGCTCAAGTACGAAGTCACTTTTTGAGCAAATGCATCAATGAACATGGAGCCTTTGGTAACCTGCATACAACCAAAGATCTAGATGGGTTGAGTCCTATCGAATGGTGAAACGTGTATTGCTCCTCTATTGCATATTTGCATAAATTGGTGGTGATGGTGCTTTCATAGGTTGTTAACATTTCTTGTGTAGAGAGGTGTTGGAGCACCTACAACTTCATCCACAATGTGAACACTAAAGAGAAACGGTTTGAATGTAGACCGGGCAAAGGAGTGTGTTCAAGTACTAATTGAATTGAGCAAATACATCTATGAACATGGAGTCTTTGGTAACTTTACATGCGACTAAATATGGAGATAAGTTGAGTCCTATCGAAATGGTGGAACATTTATTGCTCCTCTACCACATATCGACATAAATTGGCGGTGAGGGTGCTTTCATAGGTTGTTAACACTTCTTCTACAAAGAGGTGTTGGAGCACCTACAACGTTATCCAAAATGTGAAAAGAAACAATTTGAATGTAGATCGAGTAGAAAGCTTGGTTTATGTGCACTACAAATTGACATTGTTGTCCCATTATTGTGATGCGACCGAGAATGATAGAACATATTTGAGTTGGGACAACAATCCATAGGAGTTTGATTTAGAGGATGGAACTATAGCATTAGAGCGCTTGGATTCTAGAGGTTGAACTTTTGGGTGATCATGATGGTGATCAAATTCATACAACGAAGATGCTACACCCCCAACCACTAGTAGGTTTTCAAATGTAAGACCTTTTCCTTTATCTTAGAACTCTTTGGTAATGAATATGATGCTTTGTTTCATTTCATGGTTGATGTTATCTCTTGGAGTTTGTTGATTGCAAATATTATATGTTTAAACTTGAAGGTTGATGTTGTTAATGATTGCTCATTTGATGACGATGTTATAACTTATAGCTCCAAGATGATTGATGTTATATGTGTACTAAATGATTATATTTATGCTTTCATGTTTTATATAGCTAATTTGGCATTCTACATGTTTTTTTTTTAAATATATGCATCAAAATATATTAAAATATGTATTATATAAAAACCGCTCCCAAAACCGAATCTTTCCAAAATTTCGTTTTCGCACCCGCTCCCCGCTCCCAACAGCATAGCTTACAAGTTTTAGGAATGAAACAAGAAAAAAGAATGTTGCTCTGGAAGGCTCTGGATGGCCCAAATCTTCGATTTTCCAGCAGCTCTTCTCCTTGTCCTGTCAACAAAAGACAATAAACCAACCACCTATCCAGCGCCGAATGTGCTAAATATAATGTTAAAAGCTTAAAATAGGTAAGTACTGAATGATCAAAAAACATGCACAAGTACTTAACAAGACTAGATCTATTCTAAGAATGATGCTATACAATTCTAGATCTATAAACATGCTTAAAAAGATCAGCCCTTAGATATTCTTTGAAAGAGGGATTAAACTACTTAAGCATGTGAGTAAGCGTAACCAAAGGGGAAAGTTTGATTAAAATTGAAGGGGAGAGAGAGACGGAAAGAGCTCAAGCGTGGGAATGCTTGGGCTATGGAGTTTGTTGGTGGAGAGCAGAGGGACTATGCTTCTCTAACAATGAGTTCTTGGAGAGTGAGAGAAGCAAGCAAGATTTCATGTAAATCCAAGAGAAGCACCTGTAAAACACCTTCACACTTGCCAAGAGACTTGTCAAATCTAGTAAAAAATCATGCTAAAGACAAGAAGAGCATACCCATAGGAAAATCAACATGCAAAATTCTATATCTTGAACATAAATTAATTAAGAGAGCAAAGAAATTACTTTACTCACTCCTACTGATTAGTACTAATCCTTCAATGAGGCTAGCTTTAACAAGAAATGACAAATGCATAAAAGAAATTCTACAAGTTACCTCAACAAAAACATAAGACAATGATCATCCAACACTTAAGCCATGCACCACATGAGACCTCCAAAGCCTTTATATTATTCCAAAGAGTATTACAACTACAATAAAACGCTTGGGCATTCCTTCGGTTCTCTGACCATGAGAAAATAAGGAAAGGAAACCCGCTTAAATAGCCAAATGAGAGAGGGGGGGATCCACCACTTGAGTTGAAGTCGGAGTTCACAGAGTGATTAAAGGGATTCACTGGAGTTGACAACGATTAAGGTGAATGATTCGTGGGAGTTTGGGTGCCACATCTCCAAGAGATATGCGTTACCTCTTCCAACTACCTAATACTCTCTTGAGATGACTTGCTCTTTTCTCCACATGAGCCACCTTCACATTTAAATAATAAGCTAATCATGTCGTTATGATTAAGGAGAAACTCGTACTCCACCTTGGATGATATACCAACTCATCCCTCCACTTGCCACATGACCCAATCGCATTTTTTTGTATGGTGGCTGCATGATATAAAGCGTGAGCTCTATAATGGACGTTACTCAAAATTTATAGTATTCGCTAACCTCCAGATAAGATTCAAAACACATGCTTTAACTTCTCAAAGAAGTCGTCCACCACATGAGACAAAGTTAGGCACCTGATCCGGATTTATGCAAGAACGCAACAAAATACACAAATAACCATAGAAACAAATATGCAGCGGAAATAACACTTCATTTAATTAATCAAAGAACTGAAACTTGTTTACATACAGAATGGAAATAAACTAGCTAGAGTGTTGGTAGCTTATCTCTGAGAAGAGATGTGGCGGCTACATTCCTCTGAACTCTCTGTTACAATGAGGCTCGAAGGCCTATATATTATTGAGAAACAATGGAAACCCTACACATTCAAAAACCTAACTCTAGGAGGTGAAAACGCTAGAATGTGGGCCCCGTTGGGTAACTTGGTACATCAATTTCTCGGGGTCGTAACTTTGGCATACTACCTCCGTTTGATGCGCATGATACATCGTTAGAAAGATCTCTTCCAGGACTACATCCATAAACGGCAAATATTGGGTCCGAAGCGGACTCACATTTGCTCGACCATTCGATGCCGAAAAAACGTCGTTTAGGGCCTCAAAACGGCTCCGGAAGTTTAGGACCCAAAAACTGCCAAAAATAGTAAATTGTGCTACAATTAAGGAAACTGGAAAACTGAAAGAAACAATGGTGGGGGTCCAAGTGGAATAGGTGGGTAGCCACCAATATCCTCCTGGATCAACACCTCATCCAAAAGTTTTTGTCATGTTTCCTTTGACTTTTGGACTTTGTCATTTTGTGCCAATTTGTCGCTTTTTAGCATTAAAATGACAATTTGTAGCATCTTTAACAAAATAATGCTTTATATGATGTTTTAACTGTCCGAAACATAGGAAAAGTAGGTCCCAGGGTGAAGAGGACGCTTTGAGTGTGAAAACGAGCCTCCACACGCCAAATTCCGCCTTCGGATCAAGTTTTTATGACATTTACAAATTTTTTAATGAAACCACTAAAAAATGGCCTAATTTTGCAGGAAAAATAATTTTCACGGAATTGAACAAAAACCTAGGGGGGACCTAGCACATGTCCATACGACTCAATTCGAATGCGTAGCATGTTTATAAACATTGACATAGAGGCTCTAATAACCCCTTAAGCCCTAACCACCAAGACGACTACCCCAACTTTGGAGGTGTTAGTGAAAAAACTCAAAATTTATTAGTCGTTTGTTCAACAACCAATAATTACCGAGGGAAAAAACACTCTGGGCTAGTTGGCTTGATTTCTAAGTCTAGGAAGCCGAGTCTTTTATAAAATTGACCATGCTAGCACATTTTTTACAATTTCCCCAAGGGGGTATGAACATGTGCTACAAAAAAAAAAATCCCAGAAAAAACCTGGCAGACTTCTGAACTTTGATAAATGAACAAGTGTGTTTGTTCACACTTTGACGGCTTGCCTGAAATTCCAACTAGGTGCAACTTAGTTGGTAACAAGTCCAAAATTGGAAACCCTAATTTCCTAGATCCAGTAGAAAATAGGTCATGTTATCACACAGTGTAGCTACCTATTGAAGGTATCCTATCCAGGATGATAGAGGTAACGTAGCTAACCGATGATAATGCAAGGGTCTCATCCACTACGAATGGAGGGTAGTTGTCACACTGGACGGGCTCTTGTCACTTTAGATCAATCCAGAGGATGATCAAGGGGGAGACCCTACTAGCCTATGAGGGATAGCACACCTATTCAAGACACTCCTAGGGGTATGCAATGAAAGAAAGGGGTGAATAAAGAGCAAGTGAATATAGATCTAGAGAATGGATGTGGTATAGAAGGTTAGGGAAAAGTTGGGGAGGCTTAGTGATAAGGAAAATTACCCAACTTAATTGAGAGTGTACTACAAAAAGTTTAGAAACTTAGATCTAGAGAGATCTAGCCAAAAGGAAGAAAACCCTAATGAGATCCACCTAGGGTTTATGCAAAAGTGGACAAAGTGGACCCAAAAGAGTAGATCGAGGTAGTAAATGGCTAGATCTGATGGCTTGAAGGTTAGAACCGTGGAATAGAAGTGGGTTCAAGCATACCCAATTGATAGATCTGAAAAATTAGATCACCCAGCCAAGGAGGGCACCCCCACCTAGAGAGACTAGTGCTAGATCCCAGGGTAAATGGCTTTGGATTTTTATGAAACTTGAGATCTAGGGTTTATTTAATTATCTCTAAGTGGGTTTTGATGTTCGTCATAAAAAACTCACCCGATCTATCAAATCTACAAAACTAGGGTTTGAAAGAAGAGGATTTTATGGTGACAATTGGATTAAGCCCCCAAAAAATAAAATATATACAAACGTACTTGGAAATACTTGCTACTAACCTTGTATGGTGATGATTTTCCCTTTCCGATCAATTACGAGCATTTTCCATGCAATGCCAAGTGGAATCGATTTGCCCTCCAATAGTCCAAGTGCGCCCTCCTCCTGCAAAAGAGATCTACCTAAGTGAGAATTGATTTGCAAAAAGAGAGAGAAAATCAATGAAGAAAGAAACAACGAGCATTAAAATGATCACAAGATACAATAAAGATACTCCTCGAAACCCAAGACGATTTGAGGAAGAGATATGGAGCTCAATCACAATAGCGCGCCCATCAAATCACCCTCTCCATCAATGGTACGATCACTTGTAAAAATATTAGCAAAACATAGATCTGCTAGAATGTTAGAAAGATAAAGATTTTTCAATCTCCACATAGGACGTTCGATAAAAGCTTCCGAGGGTTTTGCAAAAATATTTTATTATTCCAAGAGCTCAAGAGCCAAAAGTTCTTTTACAATGGGAGAACATCTCAATATATAGATCTCTCAAGTACATAAAACTTAGATCCAAAAAGATCAAGGGTTAATATAATAAGATAAGATCACTCTAATCTACAACTAAGATTAGCCAGATACATCATACATGGATCAACTCACTAATAGAGGGGGGGCGCATCACTAAAAGTGCCTAAGGAGGGGGCACACCACATAAAGATGTGTAAAAACATTGTCTAGCACATGGTGGGGCTAGGAGGTTATACATATCCTTCACTAGCATGGCCCCATGGCACAATAACAAGGTGTAATCATCAATAATAACATGTAGTGATCAAAATCACTAGGACGTCCCCCTAATATATTCATCAAAATACCCTCAAAGTGAAGAATAGAAGGACGTGTGAACCCCATGTAGAGTGAAGTTGATGTCGGATAATGGTGACCCCAACACTGTGCCTCAGACCAATTCCATGCCATTTCCTTGCCTCATTTTCCCAAAGCGATTTCCTTATTAGCCATTTTCCATCATCAAAATACTGCCTCAGGAATATAAAATTGCCAATATCTCATCAGGGACCAAATCTGGAAGCCAACTGACTACAAATATAGGTTCGACACCATAGTAATATGGTATAATCGATTGGATGCACCCTATGTTTCCCTCTAGCACCCTAGGAGAACTCATCATCAATTGAAATGTATTTTATTTTGATTCCTCGAGGCCAAACTGTTGCAGAATGCCAAAATGACCCATATCTCACCTGCAAATGCCTGAAACTGAAAACCGGTTGCACCTGAACTCAAAATGTCCAAATGAACTAGGAATGAGTACTCATGCACCATATGTCCATAAAAAAGGTACGTCAGAGGCCCCATCCATGTCACAACAATAATAATAATAAAGCCTGTAAATGGCGATAATCACGAAAATAATACAAGCCATCATAGTAATCAACCATTTGAAGAATGAATACGCCTAATGAACACTGATAGATCACAAGTAATCATCATCCACAACCATCGACCAAATCTCATCCTGGACCTTGCTCCTAACTTGGTCAAACTGGGTTAACCAGGTCAAGAATGATCAAATGATGACCCAAGTACTAAACTCTGATACTGAAAAGTACAAAATGGATATGCATGCTCAATTATCTATGTTAACAGTGAGACTCAATTACAAGTAGCTTCTGCTGGCGATTATAAGCACAATATATAAATAATATATCTAAACCAAAATGATCAGCTGCTCTAAACAAGAACCTCCAGTATATACTCATTTATAGATTTAGCCATTTTGCTAGTCAAGGGTGAAGGCGAATAAAACCGGGTAGGTCCAAGGGAATGACTTGATACTTGACACTGTAAGCATCTAGGTTGAAGGAAAAGGGAATCCACACAACACATAAGTTAGACTAGGTGAATAATAGGGAATGACAGTGTCTCACAAATGGGGGAATAATGAGAACGCTCCACTAGACTCTAGACAAGCAACCTTTAAGTAATTTATTTGTATAACAATATACACTAGTTAACCTCTAGAGGTATGTGCCCTGGTAAGCCTTCTGAGCTTCTAGAAAATTACAAAGACATAACCTTTACATGCCAGTCTCACCTTGTTACCCTATGGGGGAAAATGAGCTGTACATTATACAATGAATGAGTGATCATCCACTAGCCATCAACCTTTAATTTATTTCACTTTAACACAAGACAATAGCCAACCTACAAAGGTAGGGTGACCTGGAAAGCCTTCTAGGCTCCAGAAAATGACTAAGGGCTAGCCCCTCTGCCAGCGAGCATCCATAGCCCCGATGGGTTTGCCTCACCCTGTTGCCCTTGTGGGGGAAAATGAGCCTTACACCATACAATGGATGAGTGCTCATCCTTTGGCCACTGGCTATTTTATAACATTTATACTTTATTTGCAATAGTGTCTAAAGACACTTTTGTTTTGTTGGTTGGGTATCCATTTAGAATAAGCATTTGAGTTCCAATGCCTTAGTGCCTAAAGACTCTTTTTGGTAAGACTACTTGTTTTCAAGACCTAGAGGTGAACCATCCCTGTGATAAGAATCACATAAACCAACACTGAGACACAATTTAAACTTGGAGACCTATTCCAACATAGAGGTGAAGGTGGGGAAATCCTAGATGTCACTAGTCAAGGTTAAATGATAAGAAAGGAAAGCAATAGATGGATGAAGACTGTGGAGATGGTGCCAAGGCTAGCAAGCTATATCCCAAAAAGGGAAATGACCAAATCCATACTACAAGTAGAGCATGACCAATGAGTATACAAAGGAATCTCTTGAACATAAAAGCTAGATCAATTATATTTTAGATTTCAGTAAGATCAATAAAATATTGCCAACATACAACCACTATTAACTAAGTCTCACTACTAAAATAGACAACAGAGCAATATCGAAATCCATATGTACAAAACCACGATATCACCTGGGTCATATACCTACTCTAGATCTTAAACCAATCTGAGGATCACTCGAACAACTGCTATTGCTGCATATCATGGGCACTGTAATATAACCTCTGCTCTGGGTCATGGAAATGGCTAATTCAGTCACCGAATCTAGGGTCATGAGGCTCAGTCATGACATAAAACTGGTCAATTTGGATGCTCTGGATTCGCTAAAAGTAGGAGATCATCAATTGGTGGCTCATCATCTGTTGATCTCATAGTAAAGGACTGGCTCACAGAATTGCTGAGGACTATTCAGGAACAAAAGTAGCCCAACTACTATATATGTGACAACAGGTCAAAAGTAAAAATTCTTGGATCTGAAACTTGCTTCCACAGATAAGTGCGCCCTTCTAGGGCAAGTTGGAGAATGCTAAGGTCAAACTTAATCAGTGGTCAGTAAGGCTTAAAACAGTAAGCCTTCGTTCTTGACCCCATCAAAAATTAGGTCAAAAATTGAAACTTATTAGAATTGAGTTTTGCTTCCACAGATAATTGCGCCCTACTGAGGGGATTTTTGAAATACTATTTTCAAGCCCAATCTATGGACAAAAGTCTCCAAACTTTGAAGCCCTAGTTTCTAGATTAAGGCAACAACAGTCTCTGGCAATGGCATCTATTCAGAATTACTCTAATACCATGTTATATTTTCATAGCTTTAGTAGTATAATTTCATTATTTATTTAATCCCACAATCATAGCATTGTTTCATTTTCAATATAAGTAAAAACTAGGATCACTGAAAGATAGCCATGCACAAGAGACACAGATTTATCCTAGGAGACCCAAACATAAGAAAACCTAGCAACCTATTATCAGAAGAAATGACGAATCCAATGTAGGAATAGTACCAATCATGAAGATTAAGCCTTAGCACAAGAATGTGCTCTTCTTCCACAAGAACCCCGAGAGAGATAAGATAATAAGATAGCCCCAAAATTTGCTTCACTTGATCTTCACTTGTCCTCCTTGAGAGAGAGATGTGTGTGTTGTGTATGTTCAATATGAAGTGTGGAAGCACTTTATTTATATTCTTCTTTTCACTAGAAGTTTCCACAATTAGGTCGGCTTGTACTTTTATTTACTCTTTATCTTATCTTTTATTTATCTTCCAAGCCGACTTTGTTGAGTAAATTGGCATTGTTGTCAGCGTAAGATCATAAGGCAACAATGTTGAAATAGTTGCAGAAGTTGGACGGTCCATATTGCATATAAAAAAATAGATCAACGGACAAGGAGAGATCCGCAAAGTTAAGTTCCACACTGATAACAGATCGACGGATGAGATCAAAGCCGCAAGAGATCGACGGTTCACAGGAATTAAGGAAAGAGCACTGCGTCCGCATAATTGCGGAAGTCAATTATGGAATTTGGGAAAAGTAGGTTCCGCAATCCGCAATTGCGGAGTCAGAGCTGCGGAAAGGTATTTGCGGAAGCGGTTTCAAGAAAAGTCGAAATGTAGACCTGTAACCCGCAATCCGCAATTGCGGAAGGAAGGAGTTTTCGATTGCTGAAAGGTCGTTGCGGAAAGGTAATTGCGGAAAGGTATTTGCGGGAAGGTTCTTACGAAAAGACCGGTGCGGAAGGTCGTGACTGAGAAATTAGACCTAGTTAAAAACAATAAATAGAAAGGTAATTTAGAATTGATTGTTTTGAAGAGTCATGATGAAAGTACATGAATGTTAGATGAAGAGACATGGTCGAGGGTATATAAGCAAATATTTAAAACTTCAGACAAGGGTCTCAGTACATACGATTGGAAGTTCCATAGGTGTACAAGTATGGAGACCAAATTATCAAATAAGTGTGGTTGGGAGGTGGTAGGGCAAGAAACAGGCCTGCAAGGGGGTCGTCGCCTCCTTCCAGTAGTTGCTGGTAAATAGGGTGTTGTAGCATCCTTGTCTGTAGTTGCAGGCATAAAACATTGTAAAAACAATTTTGCAGTAATATAAAGTATTGGTGGTTTTCCCTATTGGGCTTCCACGATAAAATGACTGTTCTGTTTTTACTGTTAATTTTTAAAATTGATAAAATTTTAAATATATTGCTTAATACTGATTCATCCTCCCTTTTCAGTATTACTTGATATTCCAACAATTGGTATCATAGCTGGCTCTTCATTACAAGTTTCATCACTTGAAAAGAGATCCCTTATCACTATGGATCAAAAAGTAAAAACGTCCTCCAAGGTTCTAATATTCAATGGAGATGATTACACCTTTTGGAGCATTAGGATGAGAAGCTATTTACTGTCTATCGGACTAAATGCTTGGATGACAATAGAATTAGAATATGTGTATCCAAAATCTCCTCCCACAGATCCTGAAGAAATAAAACAATTTGAAAACAATGCTAAAGCAGTTAATGCAATCTTGGCTGGATTAGCCAAACCAGTCTTTGCCAAAGTGATGCGTTGCAAAACAACAAGGGAGATCTGGAGCAAACTACGAATCATTTATGAAGGAAACACCAAGGTAAAACGGGCCAAACTCCAGATGTTTAAAACTCAATTTGACTGTCTAAAAATGAAGGAAGAGGAAAACATTGCAGAATACTTTGAGAGATTTGATGAAATCGTTAATGCAATTCAAGGGCTAGGAGATGACTTGGAAGAAAGAGAAATAGTTGAAAAGTACTGAGATCACTTCCAATGATTTACAATCCAAAGATCTATGCCCTAGAAGATAGAGAAAATCTTGACAAACTCAACATGGAAGAACTTTATGGGATCCTCATAGCTTATGAAATGAGAATTGAGCAAGATAATTCTCAAAAGAAGGAAGCAACCTTTAAAGCATTTAAGAAATCTAATGCAAAGATTCAATCAAAAAACTCTGATGATGAAGAAACGCTTCTTGTTAAAAACCTTAAGAGAGGTACTGGTAAGTACAAAGGGAAGTTACCCTTAATATGTTTTAACTGTGGGTGAATTGGCCACTATGCTTCCAAATGCTCTTATCCCAAACAAGAAGATAATGATGAGTGCCCTGAAGATTCAAAGAAAAACAAAAGTTTTTTCAAAAAGAAGACCTTTTATTCCATGGACGATAATGAGTCTAGTGAAGAAAAAGATGCTGAAGTCCTATTCATGGGAGTAGAAAACAAAGTCTCTGAAGAAGAAGAAGTAGAAGGTGTGATAGATCTTAAAGCAGAGCTTATAAGTGTTCTTGAAGAATTAAGAAAGTACGAAAGGATGTACAAAAAATCAAAAACTCAGTTAACAGAGCTTGAGGAGGAAAACAATGATGCAGAAAGAACTTTTACTGATTAAAAAAATCTGCTTCTAGAAGCCAAAGAAAGTGAAAACAATCTAGAACAACAACTCAAGGAAAAAGAGCAAGAATTAGAAAAGTTCGAAGCTGAATTGGTCTTGTTGAGAAAGAAGACAAATGAAGAATCCTTTCAATCAAAGCTTAAGAGCAGTTCAAAAACTCTGGAAGACATCCTAAGTTGTCAAAGATCATCTAGTGATAAAACTGGACTAGGTTATGGCAAGGAAAAGAAGACAAAACAATCCTCCATTAAAAACAAAGGAAATAAAAGAAGTTATGCTAATGCACTTATGAGACCAGTTGTAAAGGAATACACTCAAAAACTTGCTCTCCCACAAAATGATAGTAGGAGAGATAATATGCTAAGCAAACATCAACAACTCTTCTTGGGAAATTGGTATGTCTGTAACAACTTTGGACATATAGCTAGAAATTGTAAACTAATGGTTCCTAATGGGAAAGATAGCGATGTCATAGGGTTTGCCGAACCTAAACCACAAGGTTCGAAGTTTGGCGAACCTAAAAAAAATGAAAAATTCGTTCAGGTTCGTAGGGGTTCGGGCTCGTTTTCGGCGGCTATTTTGCACTTTCCAGCTAGGGTTTTAACACAGATATTTTAGCGCTCTCGCGTGTTGTTTGTTCTCGATTTCCGCTCTCTGCATGTTGTTTGTTCTGGATTTTCGACTCTGTTAGTCCGCAATTTCCGATCTCTTATCAAGGGTTTGCGACTTGATAAGTGATAGATAGTGGATGACTTCACGTGAGCCCGAGCTAGTCCCTGAATCTGCGACAGTGTATGCGTTTGCGTGAGCTCTGCGACAGTCGTGAGCCCGCGCCAGTCCATGAATCCGCGACAATTAACTACAATTTATTTTTAATGTTTTATATTATAATTTTTTTAAATGCTTTATGTTACAGTTTTTAACTATAGACTATAATTTATTTGTATATGTTTTATTATTTTTAATGTTTTATATTATAATTTTTTTAAATGTTTTATGTTACAGTTTTTAACCATAGACTATAGTTTATTTGTATATAAAATTAAAATGCTTTATGTTACAGTTTTTAACTATAGACTATAGTTTATTTGTATATGTTTTATTATTTTTAATGTTTTATATTATAATTTTTTTAAATGTTTTATGTTACAGTGGTTAACCATAGACTATAGTTTATTTGTATATGTTTTATACTATAATTTATTTGAGTGATAGTATTTCTATATGAAGTTTTAATCATATATAGTTAAAGTATAATTTATAATAATAATTCGTAATAGTTGTATATATAGTTTATTTTCAAATGTTTTATATTATAATTTATAATTTATAATATATATTATATATTTTGAAAAATGTACATAGACAAACCTTATGCCAAACCTCATTCAAAAATTCGAACCCGAATCGAACCTAAAGGTCGTCGAACTTGAATTCGAACCCGAACCTTGTGACATTGAAAGATAGTACATCACTATCTCCTTTTCATAAGAAGAATGCTACTAAAAAAATCCAAAAGGAAGAAACTATAATTTCTTTGCTCCTCTACAAAGTTATAATGTAGAATGTTACAAATGTGGTAATCAAGGACACATTTTTAGAAATTTGTGAACAATGATTGCTATGGAAAATTAGACCACAAAATCGCAAGGCAATAAGGAAAGGAAGGTTTAGAAGAATAAAGATGATGTGAAATGTTCATTAGCTCTATGTGCAACAGAAAAGAAAAATCTATGGCATGTGGATAGTGGATGCTCAAAACACATGACAAGAGACCCAAATAAGTTTATAAGCCTAAAAAGGAATAAAAAAGGAAAAGTCACTTTTGGAGACAATCTATCCTCTAAAATAATTGGGAAGGGTACAGTGGCTCTTAGAGACAAAATGAAAGCTGAAAATGTGTTGTTAGTAGAAGACCTAAAGCCCAATCTTCTTAGTGTGAGTCAAACATGTGATCAAGGACACATATGTATATTTGATTCCAAGAAGTGTGAAATCAGAAGAAAAGATTCAGGAAAACTCGTTGGGACTGCTGTGAGAACCCCAAGCAATGTCTATATTCTAGAGAGTGAAGAACAATGTTATATGAGTCAACTTGATGAAAGTCTGCTATGGCATAAAAGGATGGGACACTTAAACTTTGACAATCTTGTTAAAGTTAGTAAGAAAGGAGTTGTAAGGAACTTGCCAAAAAATCATAAAACCACTAAATTATGTTTGTAGACACTGCATTCATGGGAAGCAAACAAGAACAACTTTCAGAGCCAAAGAGCATATAACCTCTCAGCTATTAGAAATAATTCGTACTGATCTTTGTGGACCAACAAGGACTAAAACCTTTCAAAATGAACATTACTTTATGTTACTAATTGATGATTATACAAGGATGACTTGGGTGACATTTCTTAAAAAGAAATCAAAAGCTTTAATGAAGTTCAAAGCCTTCAAAGCACTTGTTGAAAATGAAGCAAATCTCAAGATAAAATGTCTTAAGATCAGATAATGTTGGTGAGTTCACCTCAAATGAATTCAATGATTTTTGTGAAACTCATGGAATCAAGAGACAGTTTTCAGCATCAAAAACTCCTCAACAAAATGGAGTTGTTGAAAGAAAGAACAAGACAGTGCAAGAAGTAGCTAGAACTATGCTTAATGAAGCAAAACTTCCTGATAGTTATCGGAGAGAAGCAGTATATACAACTGTCTATATACAAAACAGAGGACAACTCAGAGTGAATAGTGACAAGATTCCTTATGAGCTATGGTTTGGAAGACCAACTTCAGTTAAATATTTTAGAGTTTTTGGAAGTAAGTGCTACATAAAAAGAGATGATGATAATCTAGGGAAGTTTGACTCTAGGACATATGAAAGCATATTTCTTGGATATTCTTCTACCAAAAAGGCATACAGATGTTATAATTTAAGGTTGCGCAAGGTCATAGAAAGTGCAAATGTAACTGTTGATGATACTAAAACAAGAAAAATACAAATCCAAGAAAATGTGGATGTTGAAGAAACTGATGAAGAAGAAACTGATGATAAAGAAACTAGTGATGAAGAAATAAAAGATGAAGAAATAGATAACAAAGAAAAAGAAGAAAATTCAAAAGAAGAGGATGATTTTGAGGAAGAAGAAGAAGAAATAAAGAAAGAAGAATCACATGAAAATGAGAATGAAAACTCTCCAAGATCGGACACAAAGACACCATCTAGGTGGGTTCAGAGGAATCATCCTGAAAATCAAATAATTGGTGACAAAGATTCAGGAGTTAGAACACGGAGAAAATTACTTTATGATGAAGAACAAGCACTACTTTCGATAGTGGAACCCAAAACATTTAAAGAAGCTTGCAAAAGTGAGGATTGGATCAAAGCTATGAATGATGAACTTGATCAAATAGAGAAGAACCAAACTTGGGAACTTGTTCCAAGAACTAAGAACATGAATGTTATTGGAACCAAATGGATTTTTAAAAACAAGTTCAATGAGCATGGTCATGTGACAAGAAACAAGGCCATATTAGTATGCAAGGGATATGCACAAATAGAAGGTGTTCATTTTGAAGAAACCTTTGCACCTGTGGTAGACTTGAAGCCATTAGGATGTTTTTAGCATTGGCATGTTACAAGGATATTAAAGTATATTAAATGGATGTAAAATCTGCATTTCTCAATGGAGAACTTGAAGCAGAAGTCTATGTTGAGCAAGCTGAAGGTTTTCTCTTATCAGAAAATAGAAATTATGTTTGCAAACTTAGAAAGGCACTATATGGCCTTAAACAAGCTCCAAGAGCGTGGTTCTCGAGACTTGACAATTACTTCAAACACCAAGGGTATAAAAGAGGAACCATTGACAGGAATCTATACATAAAGTTTGAAAACAACAATATGATCATTGTTGTAGTATATGCAGATGATATCATATTTGGAAGTGATCTACAAATTCTGAGTGTAAACATTGCTTCAGAAATGAAGAAGGAATTTGAAATGTCAATGTTAGGAGAACTAACGTTCTTTCTAGGATTACAAGTATCTCAATCAGAAAAAGGGATTTTTATCTCTCAAACCAAGTATATCAAAGAGATGTTAAAAAAGTTCAAATGGAAGAATCCAAACCTGTTAGTACTCCTATGGTAACTGGTTGTAAATTGAGCAAAAATGATGAATCTTTAGAAGTAGACCATAACTATGTATAGGTTAATGATTGGTAGTTTATTATATGTAACAACTACTAGACCAGATGTAATGAAGGCTGTAGGTTTGGTTGCCAGATTCCAATCAGCCCCAAAAGAAACACATGTGGCTGTAGTAAAAAGAATTCTTAGATATCTGAAAGGTACTATGGATTATGGATTATGGTATCCAAAAAGCAATAACTTTACTCTAAAGGCATTTACTGATGCAGATTGGGTAGGAAGTATTGATGACAGAAAAAATACTAGTGGAGCATCATTCTACTTAGGAGATTGCTTGGTGTCATGGCTAAGCAAAAAGCAGTCTTCCATGTCATTGTCTACAGCAGAAGCCGAGTATATTGTTGCTGCATCATGTTGTACACAGGTCATTTGGATGAAGCAAACATTGGAAGATTTACTTGTAAAATATGAGGACCCCATTGTTATACACTGTGACAATACGGGTGCTATAAAGTTTAAACATATCCAAAAATCCTATTATGCACTCTAAGACAAAACATATTCCAATCAAATATCATTTTTTAAGAGAGCACGTGTCTTAGAAAGTGGTCAAATTGGAGAATATTGATACGAACGAACAAATTGCAGACATTTTCAGTAAGCCGTTACCTGCAGAGGCATTTGCCTATCTTAGGCAGAAATTAGGGGTTATCCCTCGTTATTAAAAGATTAAATGGATGAAAAAACTCCGTCACAGGAAGAGGAGAAAAGCTGACAGGGGGAGTGAAAATTTGTCATTGTTGTCAAAGGGGGAGAAAGAATTGTGTAAGGAAAATATTGCCATCGATGCCAAAGGGGGAGATTGTTGAGTAAATTGGCATTGTTGTCAACGTAAGATCATAAGGAAACAATGTTGAAATAGTTGCAGAAGTTGGACAGTCCATATCGCATATAAAAAAATAGATCGACGACGAGGAGAGATCCGCAAAGTTATGTTCCACATTGATAGCCGATCGACGGATGAGATCAAAGCCGCAAGAGATCGACAGTTTACAGGAATTACGGAAAGAGCGCTGCGGTCACATAATTGCGGAAGTCAATTCTGGAATTTGGGAAAAGTAGGTTCTGCAATCCGCAATTGCGGAGTCAGAGCTGTAGAAAGGTATTTGTGGAAGCGGTTTCGAGAAAAGTCGAAATGCAGACCTGTAACCCACAATTGCGGGAGGAAGGAGTTTTCGATTGCGGAAAGGTCGTTGCAGAAAGGTAATTGTCGGAAGGTAGTTGCGTAAAGGTAATTGCGGAAAGGTATGTGCGAGAAGGTTATTGCGAAAAGATCGTTGCGGAAGGTCGTGACTAAGAAATTAAACACAGTTTAAAACAATAAATAGAGAGGTAGTTTAGAATTGATTTTTTTGAAGAGTCACAATGAAAGTACGTGGATGTTAGATGAAGAGACATGGCTGAGGGTATATAAGCAAAGATTTAAAACTTCAGGCAATGGTCTTAGTACATACGATTGGAAGTTCCATAGGTGTACACGGTCGGAGACCAAATTATCAAATGAGGGTGGTTGGGAGGTGCTAGGGCAAGAAACATGCCTGCAAGGGGGTCGTAGCCTCCTTCCAGTAGCTGCTGGTAAATAGGGTGTTGTAGCATCCTTGTCTATAGTTGCAAGCATGAAACATTGTAAAAACAATTTTGCAGTAATAGAAAGTATTGGTGGTTTTCCCTATTGGGCTTCCACAATAAAATAACTATGTTCTGTTTTTACTGTTGACTTTTTATAATTGATAAAAATTTAAATATATTGCTTAATTCTGATTCACCCCCCCCTCTCAGTATTACTTGATATTCCAACAGACTTGTCATTTTGTCTTCTAGGGTCAATTTACCCCTTTCATTGGGGTAGATGTTCTCTTCATTTCTTTCCACTTTCTTTGGGACTTCTTAAGAATACTTTCTGATGCTACATTAACATCAACAGGTTTCCCCTTGAAGAGGCTTCTTATTCATCTCTTTATTTCGTTTTCAAGGCATTGGGTTACTCTTTCTTTCCATTTTCAAGCTATTTTGGGAATTTGATGCATAACACTTATTCTCCTCCTTAAGTTCTGTAGTGACTTTCTTGGCTTGCTTCACTCAGGCTTCCTCTGTTACTATATGTGGACACTGAATTTTCTTGTATATTATTTAAACAAATGTCATGGTTGTGATCACAGGGCCTATGCCACTAAAACAACTATGTCCTCTTAGGTTTATCTTCTTTGCACTCCTTACTGCAATGCCCCCGCTTTCTGCACCAGAAACATTGCACCATTGATTTTCCTTGGCAAACATGATTTTCTTATCATTTATGTTGCTAAAATTATATCTACATTCATGAGTGGCAAGGTTGAATGCTACACATTTAAAAAGGTTGTTTGTTTGGGCACTCAGATTCTGGTTATAGGTTATATGCACAAGATGTCTTTCTTCTTTCATCTCCCTCCTTAGTTTGGCAAAACCTTTTGTTCATGCTCTAATTGCAGTGTTCGTCATCTCTCCTTGTAGCTGACTTTCCAGTCTTCACTTTCTGAGTTCAATGCTCAATACACTGCCTCGTATGATGTGGTTGAAACTGCCTTTAACTCATTACTGTATTTAGGAAACATTCCCTCCCTCCAAGAACCATCTTTTTAGCAAAACATTTATTATTTTTGTGTCCATCTTCACAAGAGTTTTAAGTTTTGGATTTGTACAAATGGGTACTCTATGCTAGATCGTCTGAATGTGAATTAGTGCCATTTCCCCAATGCACCATCACTAGAGTCTTAACTTACGTTCAAACCTTAGGGCATAGCAATTCTTTCATAATACTTGCTTCAAGCTTGTACTATTCACAATTTAAGCTGGGAAGTCTTACTTGTTGCCTTTGCTGCGTTCATTAAGTTTCTCACAATGTCATCTTCAACCAGGGAAATGTAAGCTTTTGCAGATTAAAAAAACTTTGGAATCCGAAAACACCAGTAAGAACATTGAAGGAAATTTACATGTTACTTTTCAAATTCTTTATAACTGGGCAAGGTCTTTTTCAAAGTTCACGTTTTCTTTAGCTTTGCTGATTAAAATGACCAACTTTCACTGTTTTGAAATTCAGTGTCAAGAAAAACACAAGATTTCAAATTTCACTATGTAACTATGATATTACATTTTTAAAAACAACTCTTAGTGTACTTTCCAGTGTGGATATATATATATATATATATATAAGTTTTATCGTTTAAAAACACCAGTATTCATTCCTTCAAAGCCTTCAAATTCAAGCAGAAAACAAGATTTCATACAACACCTATGGATTTCGTAACTTCATTACAACTTAAACCATAACTTATTGAGAACACATTTTTTATGCCTTTGTTATTCTGTAATTTTTCATTTCACTAAAACCATATGAGTTCAGCAACACAAATTTTTAATATTGATCTTATTAGTATATTACAACTTAATAAATGCATACATTTATAAAAACAAATGTACATTTTTTTGTCTTTGTTTTCTTTCCTTTCTTTTCACTAAATTTTCCAGGATAAAAAACGATTATTACACGTGTTCAATATAACAGGTATACTCAAACTTTTAGGGGATAGAAGCTCACTTCTAAAAAAAATCAATTTTATAAAACTACAGTTACTAACAAGTTGGCCCAAAAATGAAACACATCAGCAGTTTTAATCTGGAAACCTAAAAACCGAAAACCAATACATAACTGGTGGCAAGGAAATATAAGAGAGGGGCTGCAGCTTTGTGGGCTATCCTCCTGGAGCTCACAGTCTCAAAATATGATATTTATATATAGGTATCCCTTTGTTCTTTTTGTTATAAATATAATATTAAAATCATGGGTTTATATTGTGGTCCATTTGATGCAGAGATTCGAACTATCCCTCAATTCAGTCTTAATTATTCTTGAAAATTAAAGGTCTTTTTGGTTATTAATAAGATTCAGGAATTCAAAAAAAATGGAAAAGAGTATGCCTTCTAAGACATATAAGTACTTACCATTAACTAAATCATGGAGTAGTGGTAATATTCTCAGGGCAGTATATTAGTGCCATGGTCTTCTTAATGCGGATGACAATTCAGTGCAGGTGGAACCCAACGTCTTCCAAGATTGATAGGGAAGTCGCAGGCAAAAGAGCTTATATTCACAGGTCGCAGGGTTGACGGGAAACAAGCGTTGGCACTGGGTAAGACGGTTGTTTTCAGGAAGCTTACTTTGATTTACATCTGTCTTGTTTCCTATTGATCTTATAATTCTAGTTGGATGGCAATAAAGCAAACTCTTAAAAATACACAAGGGTTGTTTTCAAAGTCAGAATGTACATGTTGTCGATTTGCAGGACTTGTAAGCCATTGTGTAGCAGCAGGAGATGCATATTCAAAGGCTCTTGAGATTGCTCGAAACATCAATGAGAAGGTATTGTGTATTTATGCTATACATCTAGTATGCAGCATTACATAAATTTTTTTAATGTACTGTCTCATCTCGTAATAACATAGTTCAAGCGAATATGGGTTAGAACCAATTTCTTACCTTAGATTGCATGTTTCCTTAGTTGTATGTGATGCACTTAACAGGATAGGTTAAATTCAATGCAGGGTCCTTTGGCTATTAAACTGGCCAAAGTTGCCATTAATCGAGGTAGTGAGGTGGACACATATTCAGGAATGTTTATTGAGGAATCTTGTTATGCGGAACTCTTAAATTCAAATGACCGATTGGAAGGCTTGGCGGCATTTGCTGAGAAGCGGAAGCCAAACTACACTGGTGAATAGATTTTGTTGTGAAAAGGCGTATTTTCCATCAAATTTCAATCTATTATATTAGAGCTGTGGATATGATATAGAACTAAGCTATATGTTTTGAAAAGCTAGTTGAACATGCTTTCTGCAACAAATAGCTAACCCTGTGCAACTTTACTTCGCCAGGGAGCTAAGGTGGCAGTCTTAATAATAGGAATGTTGCTTAATGCCATCTTTGTAATACCTTCTTATGACAATTCATTAGTCCTACGACGATATAAACTTGGCATTCCATCTCCATGTTGTCTTTATTATGAATGCCTTCCTTGATGTATTTAAATCTAGTGTCTGACTGTTGACGTAATCTGGTTGATATTCCTAGCTTAATGACTGCTGACGTAATCTTGTGAAAAATGGTAGAAAAGCCTTACCTTGTATTTAATATGAATGATAACTCTTTGAGGTTGCAGTCACTGGTGGAAAACTACAAGAGGGTCGTCATAAGTGACGCAAATCACAATACATAGATGATGAGTTTAGGTGGCGTGTTAATTATTCTGAAATCATAGAATCCTTAGAATTCTGGTGCCACTTTCACAAGAAATTCCCATGGGGCTTATATGTTCACCAAGTAATTTGGCCTGCGCACATTAACCGATAAAAATCAAACTCGGCATGCTTCTCGAACATTAACACTTTATATTTAACAATGTTCTCCCAAGTTTTTGGGACGGGGAACGTCGGAGTGGGGAAATGCACATTCGGGATGCATGGAGACGACCCCAAATTTAAGTTAAATTCGGGGGAGACGGGGGACGTCTCTAAAATTATAAAAATAAAATAAAATATAAAAAATAATAATTTGTTTCAGTTTGATGTATATTCATGATTGTGCAATGTGTAAATACTAAATATATTGATTTATTTTCCAAATAGTACCAAGAAGGGATTGTAAAAAGTGAAAATAATGGGAAAACGTTAAAAACAATATTCTCAGGGGCATGGGAGGAATGTTTCCCCAGGAGTCCCCAAGTCCTCGAGACACTGGAAACGCGTCCCCGACCCTGTAGGACGCGTCTTCGTGGAACACTGATATTTAATAACTTATTCTAGCCTTTGGAAAGCTAGAAACAAAAGAAGAAGGATCTTACAATTGCCCAGATATAATTTTGTTTACAACTTAGCCCTCCATTACAGAATTGTATGACTGCAAGGAACAACATTGTAACTGACAATTACAAAATAGAACCGCCAAGTAATGGTGTAATAGAGGCTTGGAAGTTAATCATCTAATCTAATAAATGCTTACATGGAATTCTAACTGTTATGCTTCTGCCCCTGGAAAAATGGAAACTATCAGAAAGTTAAAGATTTCTCTGGCTATTGAGATAGACTTTGTCAAAGTTAGTGCAGCTGGAGACCCATTTTTAGAGAATGGTATCCTAGTTGACTAGGACAGAGTAAGACCCTAGAAGGTACCCTAGGGCCCCCAGTAGTCTCTTGGGGTTCTTGGTCTAGAACCAAGCAGGTTGATGCCATGGCAAAGCCCCTAGCATGTGGCTAGGGCCCCTATATGCCTCCAGGGTATTTTGGTCTGGGACCAGGGACACGATGTCCAAGTAGAGCATGCAGATAGAGGCAGAGAATATTCTGGTCTTGAACCAGGGACACGATGTCCAAGTAGGTCATGCAGGGAGTTGATCAACTTTCAGTGTGACATTGAAACTCAGCTTAGTACTGCGAACCATTATGTGAGAGAATGGAGGACTCGGTCAGGGTCCAGGGGTTGATCAATATGATTCAGTGCGAGGCTGAAACTCAGCCTAGGGTTGAAAGCCATTTCATTAAGAATGGAAGATATTGATGTCTCCTCTCCTAAATAGTTATTGCTAGGTTGCTTCTCAAGGGATTGGCCACCCCTTGATGATGTCCCTAGCAACTAATCCTTAGGAGCAGTGTTAAGGACAAAATGATTGTATCATCCGTTTGGTTCTTTCCCTTATATAGTGATGACAAAATATATAAAACTATGTACCTTGAGAGAAAGAAAAGTCTCTGGTCTTATTGGTCCTAACTGAATGATTGTCCACCTTTACCTTGATCTTGTGGTTGTTGACTCTTGGTGCTATTTTTACTTGGTCCTAGCACTCTCACTTGTGTGCACTTTTGACTATGATGACTCCTACTTTATGGAGTGTATTTACCTAATGGTTTATTAAAGACCATTGGACCATTATTATGGTTATCTTATGTTTTGATAAAGGACCCTTGACCCACTTATGGTTTTGGACTATTTATACTTTATGTTGGACCTTTGGACTTTTGCTTTATGATTTTATTATAAATTCATTATTTTATAGTCTTATTAATAAAATCTTTTTGATTTTATTAATAAAGACTTTTGGACCATTTAGTCTTATCTAATGTTTAAGACCTTTACTTTATGATTATTGTTTGGATTATTTTATATTATCTGTTAAATTTTTTATTTTATGATTTGGATTATTTTATATTATTGGTCCAATTTTTATTTTTATGGTATGGACCACTTTATGTTTATTGTGGACCTAAATGCGAATCTATTACACCATTCAACCTTATAAATAGATGAGGTTATATTTTTATGTGACCATCGATTTGTTGGAAGCTTCTCCACTTATCTTCATGTGTTTTTATGAGTTGTCTGCAATTTTTATTTCTCCACGATTTGTCTATTGTCTGCATGCGATTTCTCCTTCACGACTGATTGTTTCTCCCTTCACAGGGGTATGCGTTTTCTCTTCACGGGTTTCTCTGTGGCCGCTTGTGTTTTCTTTAACAACTGTATGCGATTTTTTCTTCACGAGTTGCTTACGTTATCTCTCACGGGTTGACTGCACCTTCTGTCGGCTGCCTGCTGACTGTGCCCTTTCCTTTTATGGGCTTCCTGCTGACTGCGCCCTTTTCCTTTTGCGGGCTTCCTGCTGACTGCACCCTTTCCTTCTCTGAGCCGCTTGTTGACTGCGCCCCTTCCCGTGCGGCTACCTGTGTGTTCCTCTGACGGCTGTTTGCGCTTTTCCTTGGATCTAGATCTTCTTTGTCAGCTGGCTGCTATCCGCATGTGACTTCACTGATTTGTGATCTTCTATTTGCTTCACGAACACCACCGTGATGGTATTTATTGACTGCTACACTGTATCTGTAGCATGACTGTGTGTCAGTGTGACTAAACTGCTAATTGAAGGTTTGTTTACTTCTACTTGAACCCTCTCTCTCTCAAGGTGCGTATATGGTTTAACCAGTTTGACTTGTCCTTTCCTTCTGTGGGCTTTCTGTTGACTGCGCCCTTTTCCTTCTGCGGGCTTCCTGCTGACTGCGCCCTTTCCTTCTCCGAGCCGCTTGCTGACTGCGCCCCTTCCTGTGCGGCTGCCCGTGTGTTCCTCTGACGGCCGTTTGTGCTTTTCCTTTGTCAGCCGACTGCTATCTGCATTTGACTTCACTGATTTGTGATCTTCTAGCTGCTTCACGAACACCACCGTGATGGTATTTATTCACTGCTACACTGTGTTTGTAGCGTGACTGTGTGTCAATATGACTAAACTGCTAATTGAAGGTCCGTTTACTTCTACCTGAACCCTCTCTCTCTCAAGGTGCGCATATGGTTTAACCAGTTTGACTTGTCCTTTCAGTGACAAGATCAAACTCAGAACTATCTGAGTATAAGGCGGATCCAACTAATGGTTTTGATCCTTTGACTTATTCATCCTCTGTAGTGTATTTGAGGTTCATTTTACTGTAAATGTTATTTATTATTATTTTGTACATGACATTTGGTGAAACATTTAACTGATCAACTTTAACGCAGTGACCAACAGAGCGTTAAAATTAATTTGGTGACCAGCAGAGCGTTAAGTTAAAAGAAATAAACGTTAGGTTGAAAGAAATGAAAGTTATGTTATTATGTTTTGTTAAAATTTAAATTTTACCCAAGTTTTTATATGTTCATGTATTGAATTTTATTACTTGTATTAAAACTCATCTAACCTTAAAATTCAATAGACTTGACCCACCAAGAGACATAAAAGCGCATACTACTTTTTCCATGCTAATGCAATTGCACAAAGCTTCCGTGAGGATGAATGCCATGTTATCAAAATGTATATATGTAGTATCTTCTTGAAACTTCTGCTCCTGTTTTTTTGGTGCAACATCAATCTTAGAAATGTCTGTTTGGTAAAAATAATAAATTAAGAATGAAGGTAAAAAATCGCACATTGCCTAGGTATAATGCCATTCGGATAATGCTCATTGTCTGCTCTTAGTCTAAATATTTCTATAATTCCACATGACAGTCCAGCTAAAAAAATTAAAAAAAATCACTTGTGAAAGTATACATAGGAAGTCTACATATTGATCATCTAAAATATTTTGATTAAATTATACTTGTGTATCTAAAAGGAAATGCGTGTACCTTTCTGACGCATCATAAAGCATGTACTTAGTCATTGAGCCGAGAGGCTCTTTACAGCCCAGTATGGGGGAGATCTTGTAACGTTACGTAACGGGGGAGATCTTGTAACGTTACGTAACGTTATTTTTATTAATAAAAAAATAGATTTTTTAATTATAAAACAAAATAAATGTCGACCAGAAAAACAACCTAATATGGGGGAGATGTTGTAATCTTTCTACTTAACAAAACAATAAAAAAGTAAAAAATAACAAAACAATAAAAAATTAAAAATTTAATTATCCCCCCCAAAAATGTGGATCATGAAAAAAACACAATATGGGGAAGATGTTATAATGTTCCTACATAGCAAAATAATAAAAAAATAAAAATTGAATTATTTGCAAAAAAGTGTTGGTATTTTAAACCACCCATGGTTTTATTGTATATGGTTTAGGAGGACCATGCACATGGTTTTAAACCCATGGTTTTATCGTACATGGTTTAGGAGGGCCTTGCAAATAGTTTTAAGACCATGTGCAAGGCCTCCTAAACAACTCATGGTTTTAGGAGGGCTTTGCATATGGTTGTAAAACCATTTATGGGGAGATGTTGTAATGTTCGTTCGTAACAAAATAAAAAAAAATATTAAATATTATATGTTGGCCATAAATAATATTAAATATTAATAATAAATATATTATATGTTGACCTTAAATAAAAAGATGTGTCTTTTGGTTTGAATCAAATCAATGGTATATATAGGACACACCAAAGTTGATAGCTCATTGAGTGTAATACTTAAGAAGAGGTTTGTACCTAGAGAGATTTGATCCCTCTCGGCTCTTGATAGAGCCTAGGATTTGGATCTACGCTAGTTTAATCCTTAAATTGTGAATTTAGTAGGATAGACTATTGATATACGTAAGTATACTTATATACTTGAGTATAATAAGTGACGTTATATATAAAAACACCTATTAAACTAAGAAGTGAGGATATATATATAGGTTTTCATATATAAAAAAATGGTGAAAAATATAAATCCATATACTCCTCTACTAATACATGTTTTGGTTTTCATATATACTCCACTACTATTACATGTTTTGGTTCTCAAACCAAAACATGTAATAGTAGAGGAGTATATGGATTCATATTTTTCACCATTTTTTTATAAATAATTATTTTGTTATATATAGAGAAAGAGATAGAGAGAGAGAAATAATAATAAAATATTCAAAAATTAAATATAGATATAATCACAAAATTTATTATGCAACAAATGATATTGTATCATAATTGTATATATTTGTATCTTCCATAAATTAAATATTGATATAATCATGAAATTTAGTAGGTGACAAGTAGTATTGAATTATAATTGTAAATTATTATTTGTTAACTCATAACTAAACATAGATACAATTGTGAAATTTAGTGAAATTTAGTACAGGTTAAAAAGTTTTGTATCATAATTATACATTATACTATTTGTAACTCTCAACTTAGGGAGACAAATTGTAGATGTGCACCAACTCAATCCACATACACTAGCTCAATCCAGTCCATCAGATACCCGACATGTAACAATATGCACCAGCTCAACCTAGTCCATGAGCCTACACGTAACAACATGCACCAACTCAACCTAGTCCACGAGCCTACACGTAACAACATGCACTGGCTCAACCCAGTCCATCCAAGAGCCTACATGTGTAGACTCAATTCATTCCATCGATGAGTCAATAACTCAACCCATTCCATCAGGGAGTCCATATGCACCAGCTCAATCTAGTCCATTAGAGGGCTGACATGTAACAACATAGACCAACTCAACCTAGTCCATTAGGGAGTGTTGTGAGTGCGTTCACACTCACACAGGTGAAACTGGGTGTACTATTGGCTTTGGGAAGCCGAGGTAGGAGCTATGTAAGGAATGAACTCTCGTAGCTCCTGTGTGTGAGAAAGTGTAATAAAAACTAGTAAAAACGAGTAAAATATGAGCTAATCTAAACTAAACTTGGGAGATGGACCTAAGTGTTTATGCATGCAAGCTGTAAATGAAAAGCAAAAGTAAATGCAAGTAACAGTAACAAACATTAATAGTAAATTTGATTATTTTTCACACACCAAAGCGTAAAATGTATAAAATGAAAGTTTTTTTATTAACCAAATGTGAACAATACATGGGTAGAGAATACCTATGTTAAACATGCCCTTGCAACCAATGTAGAGTGTAGTCTTCGCTGTTCGAACAATCTGGTCACCCTCATGAGGTCACAATGGTGTTGTATCTCAACCAGGTGGAAGGAGTGGGAGGTAACTGAGGGTTACAAGCTTCCAGGGAAATTTCGGTAGAGTAACAATGCTTCAATGGAGTGATATCGAATGAGGGCCTCCAACCTATTATAGTTTGTACTTTAATTCAATTTGATTAGATCTTTGTCTGAAAGAATAACAAGCACAACAAGATACACAAGATACACAAGACACAAATATTTTCCTCGAGGAAACTATAATTGAGAAAACCCTGCAAACTTCCTCAGTATAGTTACGTCACTAATACAATATCACAAGATGGAAAAACCCAAGAATAAGACGTCTCTTGCAACGCTCTCTCTTTCTCCTCTAGCGAACTTGTCCTCTATCTCTCTCCTTACGTGAACTTGAGAGTGAGTGAGTGTGTGTCCAAATGAGGGAGGGCGCCTCCTTATTTATACACATAAACTGACATGACCTAAACCTAACTGGGTTGACTCCTCCTATTGAGACAAAAATACATTTTCCTTCATTTATTCTGGCGACTATTTCCTCGACGTACAACGAAGGTTTTACCTCAATGACCAAACATAGTAATGACATCTCGAATGGAAGAAAAACATCTTCGATGGGGGTACAACAAAATATAATAATAATATACAACATAATGTCTTCTGAAGTTACATTTACAATAACACTACCTTTGAACTAGGAAAGTATTCTCTCGCCACAGTCATCAACACTTTTGAACATGTCATCATCGTTGGATCATCATCGTTGCAGCTGTTGTAGTCCTCATCTTGTTGATAATTGATTAGTGACATCTGTCAGATCTATTCATCATAAGAAGTTTCTACAGAGCCAACCCTTTTTCACACTCGATGTAGGCCTAGCCCTCATCTAGGTATCATCATATCCACGAGGAATCCATTGCGTAGGTACATCTCATGACCATACATTACATTGCCATTGCAATCACCTGCGTCTCCTACTGTCGTATCGTTGTATCCAGATCATCTCATCATCACACATGGAGAGAAACCTAGATGCACACCTCATGTCCAATAGACCACCTACATTTTACCAACATGGAAGCATCGCCAGGAGCACCCTAGGTTCATTAGCTTCGTCTTCCACCATGAGAGAGTCGCCTAGGAGCACCCTAAGTGCATTACGTCTCTCAACGATAAGCTCTCATTCTACCAACACGGGAGCACACCAAGAGCACCCTAAGTGCATTACGTCCCAAGGACCACCTGCGTCTACCACCATGCGAGAATCTCCTAGGCGCACACCACGTGCCTTGTGACTGGTGGACATCTCCTCATCTCCAACATGGGAGCATACTAGGAGCACCCAGGTGCATTACATCCCAAGGACCACCTACGTCTACCACCATACGAGAACTCTCTCTAGTTCATCTTTTGGTCTTTTCTCTAGCATAGGAGCACACTAGGAGCACCCCAGGTGCATTACATCCCAAGGAACACCCGCGTCTACCACCATGCAAGAACTCGTCACTCCTTTCTAGGGACCTCGATCTGGATGACACCAAGTCTCTCTCTGAAGTATTTGAACTTCACTCTGGCTAACGACTTGGTCAACACATCGACTATCTGCTCGTTCATCGCCACGTACCGGAGCTTCATTGCTCCTGTTTGCACCATATCCCAGATATAGTGATACTTGATCTCAATATGCTTCGACTTGTCATGGAACACGAGGTTATTAGACAACTTCATGCAACTCTGGTTGTCACAAAAGATACAAGTCACCTCTAGCTCAAGACCAAACAAATCATACAGTAGCTTTCGAAGCCATGCTACCTCACAATTGGCCAAACAGGTTGCAACATAATTTGCTTCGGTTGTACTCAGTGCTACACATGACTGCTTCATGCTAAACCAGGAGATCATACTAGATCCTAAACTGTAGGCACATATCAAAGTGCTCCTCCTGTCAGTGGTGCTACCCGCCCAATCCGAATCAACATAACCGTGCAGGTTAATCTTCCGATTCGCTTCATACTTGAGCCCATAATCAACTGTACCCTTCACGTACCTCAATACACGATTTGCAACAATCAGGTGAACATGTCTCTGATCCGTCAGGAACTGACTTAGTGTGTTCACAACAAAGCATACGGCTGGCCTCGTGTTTGTCAGGTACATCAATGAATCAATCATCTGCTGATACATCATGCCATCAACTGTTTGTGATGAAGCATCACACAATAGCTTCAAGTTTGATGCCATAGGTGTGGCCACGTTGTAGGTACACCAAATCCAATTTTAATCAATTAAAATGGGAGCCCCTTTTTTACTTATTATGAAGAGAAATTCGAATTTTATTATCTTGTTTGTGGGGTGTCATGTTTGTTGCCTTCATTCTTATGCTATTTCATGTTTTGGATTCGATAAAATTTGCTTGAAATATCTTACTTTTATGTGTTTTGCGAATTGCAGAAAACTTATTTTTTTCTCTTTTAAATCTATCGTTTGCAATCCGCAATCCGCAATACGGATTGCGGATGTTTGAAGTTTTTAAGTTATGATTTTCTCCTTTCCGCAGCCCGCAATCCGCAATGTGGATTGCAGACGTCAAGAAATGTTTGTGTGATAAAAATTGAATTTTGGTTTCGCATTTCCGCAACCCTCAACCCGCAATGCAAATTGCGGATTGCGGAGATAATAAACAATTGAGTTTGAAAATAGTCACTCCCGCTTTTCCACATCCCGCGATGCGGAAACCAAAAAATAAAACTTTCAAAAGTTGTTCCCGCAATTTTATTTCCTCTTCTACCCACTTCGATCGTAACCGTTGATTTCTTTCAAAATCCATGGCATAGATTGATTTCGTTGTTGAACTTTTGGTTACATATTTCAAATTTTTTACCTCTTTCGAACAACGAAGTTTACCTTGGCGAGCGATTTTTACTGCAAATTTCGACCAAATCAACCGATTTACTTACCTCCATTCGGTTAAGTGGTAAGCTGTTTAATCTTTTACTAGTCATTTGAGCAATTCAAAAACTCGATTAATTTCAATTAACCATTTTGGGGCATTTTTATTAGAGTTTTCAGTTTTCCTGCAAATATGGCAATAAATACAAGAACCAAAACAACTGTGAATGAGCTCAAAAACAAGGACCCAAACAACAACATCCTTTTTGATACAAATGAGAGGGTTTCTGAAACTTATCACCTTGACTGGTCACAGATATATTCTATATTTGACAACGACGATTTCTCCGAAATCTAGTGTGATTGGGGAGCATATCTAAACATCAGCCAGCCCCAACTCCATGCCATAACATCCCGTCCTACTTTGATGCCCTATACTGATGCTATTATAGATCATGCAAACCCCCAAGACCGGTTTTTTAATGACCAAACTCAAACCCAATTGGCCTCCTTCCACTCTGAAGTGTTTTCCAGGGCTTATGCACTTAGAAAACCACAACAGATGCTTAGTAAGCAATTCCTGGAGACTTCCGCGACCCGAAATGAGTTTGAAGCTATGTTGAAATCATGGATGGAAAAACCTGCTACCTTCACACCCAAGGCCAACAAGCTTTACCCTATTTCCCGTTTCAGGGAGGCCTTTTCTTTATTGGAAACAATGTTGTGCAGGCTATATGGGTTGCCAAACTGCACTTCTTTCAAAGTCGAATGGGCACCCTTGGCCTATCATGTTCTCACTACAGGGAAATCCTTCAATTGGGAACAAGTTTTGTCAGTGGTCCTGAAAGAAACAATTGAGAAATATTAGAAGACTCCTGCCTCCAGGAAACCGACGTTCTATCTTTCTGCATATATCATGGATGTTTTCTATTTAGCGATGCCTTTCCCCACCAGGGGATGGGATTGGACAAAAGTTGGAACTCCAATCCATATTTACTGCTTGGCTTTATGGGAGGATAACTTCATACCTATCGTGTACAACATCTTTGATCACTTTGTAGGAACTATTTATCAGAATATTTTCAAGTAGGATGTTCCTACCTTTTCAGATCAGGCCAAGACACTGATGTCCACAATAGGAGATTGGTATGTGGGGGAGTATTTCTCCTATATCAGGATTTGGGGCAGCAACACAGTGCATATACTTCCTAGGATTGTTCCAAACATAATGGTGTTGGAAGATATATCCTTCCAAACAGTAATTGATGGTGTATTCCCCAAGCTGACTGGGGATAAAATGAAAGAGTGGCCCAAGTTCCCCCTTAACCTTGGACCTCTAGTGATCCAGAATTCCACTCATGCCAGACTACTTGGAAAGAATGTTACTACTCTAAAGCTTGGGGAAGCCCCAAGGAGGATGCATGATCCAAAGTCTTTCTTGGCCAACCATTTCACACAGGAGCACATGAGAAGCTCGTCTATTCATCAGACTGATCTTGGTGACTCTATTTACTAGGGTGTCAGCCCTTTCTCTGAAGTGTTGAACATGAATTCTTCTCAAGATGAGAAGAGCTTCATCTACCAGTATCAGCACAAAGTGCTCCAATATACGAAGCTTGAACTGTCATTGGAGGAAAAGACACATACAAATTTAGTGGAGAAAGAAGCACATAAAGCTCAAGCTAGCACTTCTGTGGTGCAAAATTCTCATGCAGATGACAGAGGGAAATCCCTGGCTGATGATCCACCACAAACCAGATCAGTGGACACTCTCAATGCTCTTATACAAACAACTACAGAGATGAAGAATATCTTAGCAATGATGAGTTCAGTGGTCGAAGCACAAGTAACCGCTTCAACCCATCCGCCTAAGAAGTAGAAAATTGAAGAACCAGTACCACAGTTGGATACCCTTAATATAGAAGATAGTGATCTAGAAGAAGAATCCATCCCCCCTAACTTTACATGTCCAATTACTGTTCCTATCAGCTTACCAGCAATTGTTTCAATTGCTGAGGCTTATGTCGATCCACTTGAGGGTTTAGTGGTTGATGACTCTTTCCATGCGATTCATTTCTAAGAAATTATCACCATTGCCACAGTTACATCTCCTGAACCTTTATCCACCCCTACGAGTATTCCTATTGTCATATCATGAGATATTCTAATCTCATGTGTTACAACAATCAACCAACCGACTACCTCTATTAAAGATGTATCTATTCAACCAACCCAAGTCAAAATTTCTGCAGCTGTGGTTCCAATTTCAATTGTGTTCTCAGAGCCTGTCACTTTATCTACCACATCTACTCCCCAACTTTTAGTCTCTAGTGCTCCAATACCATCCATATCCATTCCACAAATAACCATGCCTATTTCTATTCCCGTTGTTTCCCAACCTATGCCATTGGTCATAGTTTCATAAGTGGAAACACCTACTGAGGAGGAGATAACATATTTTGGAGACGATGCAGTGGTTTCCCTTGGGGAATATTTTTGGAGCAGTTCTGAAAAGGCTGTAGTAAAGAAGGGTGCTAAGAGAACTAGGGAAGGGACTTTAGTACGGGGCACTATCCTTAACAAGGTAATATGGAAGAGAGCCTCCACTAATGTGAGGCAATAAGCCCTTGTGATAACTGCTTCCATGTGAGCTTTTGCTGGGGCTAACTATGACTTTGTAGCCTCATTAAAAAAAGACGTTTAGATAAAAGATTAGTAACTGCAAGTTCTAAAACAAGAGCAGTCCCATGTGGATGAACAAAATGACATCAAGATGCATGAATTGAAGAAAAGCTATGAGGAAAAGATGAGGGGCATGCAGGTTCAAAGTGAACTGTTACAACAACAGTTAAAGAAAGCGCAAGGATTGAATTCTAGTAATGCAAAGAAAATTGCAACCCTTGAGCATGAATTGAAAGCTTCACAATCTCTCTCTGCTGCCTCCTCTCTCCAAATTCTCAAAGGAAGAATTTAAGGAGATTGCTCTAAAAATTCATGAAGATCATAAGAATATGTTGGTTGAATTGTTTGAAGGTTTGAATGATATACAAGAAACCTACAATTCTTTTGAGCGCTACTCTGATATGCTCTATGATCACAATCACAGAAGGAAGGAGGAAATCAAGGCTTTTGACGATGTGTTAGACTCGCCATTAGAGGAAATTTGGGGTCTAAAATGGGCCTTATAAGAAAATGTGCCAAAATAAGTTTTTGTGAGTTGGAATTCAAGAACCAATAGAATTTCAATAAAATAAGTCAACCATAATGGTTGAATTGACATATTTGTCATTAAAAAAAACTACTTTTTGTGTTCATATTTTCGACATATCTCATTGTTTTTTTACTCAAATTTCGATAGGGAGAGCTCATTGGATGCGGAATTTGATTCCGCATCCAACGAGCTCTCCCAATCGAAATTTGAGTAAAAACATAGGGAGATATGTTGAAAATACGAACACAAAAAGTAGTTTTTTTCTTTCTTCCTCCAAAATTAATCAATATTATTTTATTATTTTAACTATTATTTTATTATTTTCCTTAGGAGGACCATTTTAGACCCCAAAATTCCTCTAATGAAAAGTTCATTAAAGACAAACTTGAAAATGTACCAGTGTTGGACAAGATCAAGATCAGAAGGATCAAGTTTTCTTTAGAGTCTTGGGAAAATATATGTGAAGTAGTGAAATCCACGATCCAAGAAGGGAAGAGGGTCTGTAGCGAGAGGTGGTTCGCATTTGGCAACCTCGTAAGCTTGTTGGGATTCCCAATCATGGATTCGATTGAGAATGCTCTCCCACCTAAGATCTTGATTGAGCAGGTTGAAAGGGAGCACTTGAAATCCAAGCAACACATAGAGAAACTTGATTACATCCATGTGGCAGAGATTAAAGAGTTTATTGAGTCACCCATAACCTCAAAAATGAGGGTTAATTTCTACCTACGAGAATGAGAAAAGGCAAAGAAAAGAGAGACCGAGTCCTTTACCTACAAATCCCAATTACACCTAGAGCATGCTAAATATTAGGACATTGAGGATTTATTGGATGTATTTGCCAAGTGGCGAGATTCCCTTGGCAAATATTAAATCATTATTGTGTAATTGCCATTTTCATGGGAGATTGGTTCCTCTGTACTATTTTGTAATTGTTATTTAAAGGGACTTAGATCCCATAGGAATGGAGGGAGAATAAATACCAGCAGAGGAGAGAACTGGGGGGTGCTCTGTATTTTGAGTAGCTGTAATTTTTTGCAACCTCAATAGAATAATGACAGTTTCTTTGCATCTTTCCTTTGTTATGTTCATTGAATTTCTTTGATGAATTATGGTTTCCCATTCAATCGTTGTTATAACTCTGTTTTATATTTCTATTTATTAAATACACTAACCTACGTGATTGATGTCTCACCAGCTGGTTCATGCATAAGCTATGATTAAATAATTTTCTTTGTTTAATTTACAACATTCATTTTTGCAATTATCAAGCAGTTATCTTTACTTTGAAATGCTAATTTGTGAATTCGAATGTATTTGGCAGAATAGCCTTATGATCTTAAATCTTTGAATAAGATAATTCAATTGTTATTGTCTTATTTTGTTTAAAGTTGATAATGACAGATCTGATGTATATGTCTATCCATTAGTACAACATTAATCATGCAACTTTTGATTTTACCGTTCTGTTACCTTCAATCATATTTTGTAAGATTGATATAACTTTAGTAGAGTAGTTTAAAATTAACATCATCCTTAATTGTGTTTTCAATCTTTAAATATTCCTAATAGGAGGATGGATCTGTTTGGATCCACCCACATAGTGCCAGCAGAGGCCTAATATCTGTAGGATTTATTCATACCAAACAACTTGGGGATAGAACTATCCTTGCGTAGGATTGTTTGAAGCCTTTAAGGTTGGGATTTCTCCTCCCGTTTCTTCCTTGTAATTTTCCAGCATTACGTCCCAGGCATCAAAAAATGGTGCTAGAAGGAGAGTCATGATTAGTCATTCCTACACAAAACAATAGTAAACTTCCTTTGCAAAGATCACCAGATGTTACTAGAAGCCAGATGCAATTGTCCACATCAACAGTACAACCAATGGAAAATCAAACAACAGTTCCTACTACCCATGTCCTAGAAAAAGTTAATAGAAGGGTTGGAATTATCTTTGTATCACCAACCAGAGGGTCACTCACTCTTGAGCACTTAAAGGAAAAGTACTCAACACATTATTGCCAGAGTGGAACACAAGATTGAAACGTGTCGAAATCTGAGAAACATATTATCCCAAACCAAGGACAATTTCATGGGAGAAATTTAGCCCATGGGCTATCATTTCCATGGTTTTTTCCAAAAAAAAATTCACCAATTTGCATTTTTTGAAGCCCTATTTCTCCCAATTTTGATGGGGTAAACTTTTTCCACTCTAAAAATCGCCAAATTATTATATAAACTCTATAAAATCCTTACAAAAAGAAATCTTTTTAGAAAAATATCGCCAAATATTTTATAGTTTACATTTTAAGAATTGGTAAGATTCCCCTGCATTTATATACTTTTAAATAAGTATGGTTCCTTAAATAAGTATGGACCCAAACCCCTCCGACCAATAGTTCACAGATTGATATATACAATCAAAACACGGTTGGACATTAGTCACTACTTGAGATTCAAATTAATCCTTTATTTGAGGAAACATATCAACCTCAGGACAGTCCACAACCTAACCTAGAATCTGGTGTACCACCATCCCCACCTCCTTCTGCATCTTCCTCATCCTCCGAGGAATCTTCTAATAGTCAATCATCTTCATATTCCTCTTTTTCGAAAGAAAGACCAATGGTAGATCAACCAAACAGACTTTGATTGGATCAGAATGTTTTTTTAATTCCCGGACAAAAACACAAACTACCCAAAACCCCAGAGAAATGGATTCCCAAATTCAATCGCGATGAGAGGTCTCCTGCAGAAGATCACATCAAAACCTTCATGCAAGCTTTTAGGCTAAGGAATGTAGTACATGAAGATGTAGTTTGTAGATTATTCCCTTACTCTTTTGAAGGGAAATCCTCTACCTGGTATTTTTCCTTAGAAGCCGGATCCATTAATTCCTAGGATGATTTTGAGACCCTGTTTCTCCAGAAGTTTGGAGATGATAGCACTCCTAAAGATATGGTCATGGGTCTATCCTCTCTAAGAATAAAAGGAAAAGAAAGGGTCAAAGATTTCAACCAAAGATTTTCCTGTCTAAAAATATAATCCCTGCCAACGTTCTTCCAGCATAAGAACTATTGGTTTCCTATTACATCAAGGTCTACCTACCCCTATTGCCATGTGGTTTAAAAGAGCACACAAGAACAATTTGCAAGAGGCTTTTGCAGAGCCAATCCAAGTGGAAAAGGACATGTTTTGCTTGAAAGACAACCCACACACTCAAGCTGGCCAACCTTCAACATCCCGTAGGAGACATGATAACTTCCCCAAATCCACTACGCAAAATAAATATCCTTTCGAAATGGACAACATGAAGAAGCTTTTACAGAAAATTTCCAATGAGATGGTGGATTTAAAAAAGAACAACACTGAAAATTAGAACAATAACAGAGGAACTGCAAGGATACCTTTTAGGAGACCTTACCAGCCTCCTCAAATCCCACCAAATCTTGAGGAAGGATTGACTTCTGAAGAGATTTATGCCATTTTCAGGGCTCTGGCTCCCGAATCCCAAACTACCCCTGATGAGAGTAAAGAAAATCCTAAAGGGATTGAGAATTCTTAGCCATCTGAGAAAGAACATGATCAACATCTTAATACCATAAACTATTTTTCTGAATTACCTATGGATGAAGAGGAAGATGACCCTGGAGTTGTTTTTAATGTGCAACACCCTTACAATACTAGAAGTAAAGGGAAAATTTCACATGAACCTCCCTCATCACCTTCCACTCCCAATAAAGGAAAAACAATGGCACAAAAAGAAAGCACCTTTCCTGAAGTTGAATATAATCTGCTTGATGATTTAAAAAGGAATAAGTCCAATATATCTCTCTTTGAACTGCTGAAAATACCTTCCATGAGAGAAATCCTTCCTAAAAGCATGATTTTGAATAAGTCCATAGAAGACCAAAACAACAATTTAGAGACTTATTCTAATCGTGATAGCCAAAAACCATGTGGGAAGAAGACTCCTCCCTTTTTACTTACTTTTTAGATATTCAACAAGAGTGTAAACAATTGCATGGTAGACTCAGGTGCCTCGTCCAATGTTATTCCACTTTCTGTCTGCACAAATCTTAATGCATCACGGGAACCCTGTCCTACCCAAGTTGTGCAACTCGATCGATCTAGAGTTGGAGTAGTAGGGGAGTTGAAAAATGTTTTTTTGACCTTGTCTGTTGATCTGAGGATTCACCAGACAATTGATATTGTTGTTGCTTAAATTCCTGAAGCATATGGCACGTGGTTGAGTAGAGATTGGTCAGAAAAACATAAAGGTTTTTTTCGTACTGATTGGTCCCATTTATGGTTCCCTTACAATGGAAGGCCTAATCAAATTTAGATCATGAGAGAGCCATACTTGAAACAGAAAGTCACTGATTTGAATGACCCCAGTGAGCATGTTGTCTACTTTAGCTCACATATTGAATGTTACACATTTGATACATTCTTCAGGAATTTGCTTGCTGATTCCTCACCCGTGGAAAGTATTGAAAATAAATATGAAATTGTCAAATATACCATTGTTCCATTTTCTGGTTCCATTGTACACAATGTATATAATGTAAATACAAACTTTAGACTAGATTTAGATTCATGGACTTTGTTTTTTGATGGATCCAAATCAAAAGAAGGATCTAGTGTAGGTTGTGTGTTAATATATCCTAAAGGAACCAAGATCATGATTGCCTGCATATTAGAATTTGAGTCTACTAATACCATTGTTGAATACGAAGCTCTTGTCCAGGGACTTAGAAAAGCATTTGATTTGGGTGCTCAGGTAATAGAATGCTATGAGGACTCTGAGATCATTGTAAAGCAGGTAAGAAATAAGATCCATTGGTAATCACCCCGTTTGATAAATTATCAGAAAATGGTTAGGATATGCCTAATTCTTTTCAAACATTTAACATTAAGTCTGTCCCTAGGTCCCAAAATTTTGATGTTGATTTATTGGCTGATACTGCATCTAGGTTGATCCGTCCAGAAAGCTTGTCTCCTAATACTTTTTCCATTGAATTAATGTTCATACCTTCTATCCCAGACAATGTCACCAGTTGGAAGGTGTTTGATGATGACCAACATATTACTGACTTTCTGACAACTCAAGACACTTTCAAAGATGTAGCAATCGATGAGGCTGATCATGAAAGATATTTATTTGATCCGAACTTTCCTTCCAACCTGATTCCTAAATCAGTAGGAAATTTGGAGAAATATTATAACATACAGGATAAATTTAAGAGGAAATATAACTTTAAAACACATAGTTCTACTCCAAATTTTCATCCTGTCAAGTTAGGAACCAAGCAAAATCCACAACTCATTAATCTAGGGGCTAATTTCTCACCAGATGAGAAGAAAGCCTTTATCAAACTCTGCAAAGAATTTAAGGATGTGTTTCTCTAGACATATGATGACCTTAATAACTTTGATACCAAAATCATCCAACACAATATCCTTATGGAGCATAGTGGAAAACCTTACCAACAAAAGCTGAGTAAGATGCATCCTAGTCTCGAGCTGTCGGTGAAGAAATAACTTGAGATTGTTAACAACAAGAATCATATTCCTTGTAAGACACACACATTGGATTTCTAATTTACTCCTTGTTTGTAAAAAGAATGGGGAAACGAGATTGTGTGTAGAATTCAAGAATCTAAATAAGGCATCTGAAAAAGACAACTATCATGTTCCTCCAATGGAACAAATATTGCAGAAAGTTGCAGGTGCTGAAATGTTCTCGTTGCTGGACGGTTTCTCCGGTTACAACTAGGTATTAGTTACCCCTTCTGACCAACTTAAAACTTCTTTTAAATCATCTTGGGGAACGTTTGCTTATAGAAGGATTCCTTTTGGACTAATTAATGCAGGTACCACTTTCAAGAGAGCTATGGATATAGCTTTCAAAGGATTGATGCATAAATTTGTAGTAGTGTATCTTGACGACATAACTATCTATTCCAAAAATAGGCGTGATCATTTGTTTTCTCTTAAGAAGGTATTTCAAAGGTGAAGGGAGTACGATATTTCTTTGAACCCGAAGAAGTTTATTTTTGCAGTCATAGAAGGTAGTGTCGGAACACGGTATTGTCATCGATCCCAAAAGAACATAAGCTATTGCGAACATTGGACTACCAATCTCGAAGAAAGCCATGCAATCCTTCCTAGGTAAGATAAACTTCGTCAGAAGGTTTGTACCCAACTTTGCTCAGATTGTTAGGCCTTTACAAGGGATGATTAAAAAATATATACAATTTAAATGGTCTGACATTCACAAAAATCCCTTTGCTGAAATTCGTAAATCCATTGCAGAAGCTCCCGCATTGATGCCACCTCACTTCACCAAGGAATTTATTCTCTATACATTTGCTACTAATTTTTCTTATGTAGATATTTTAACACAAAAACAAGATGAGGACATCAAAATCCCCATTTCTTTTATGAGTTCTACATTTAAAGGGGTCGAATTGAAGTACTCTCAAATTGATAAACATTCCTATACAGTCTATAAGTACTTAAAACATTTCAGACCCTACCTCCTTAAGTCTAGGACTAAGGTTATTGTGCCTTATGCAACAATAAGGAATGTCTTAATCCAAAAAGAACTTGGTGAAAAATGTGCCCATTGGATGACTGCGCTTCAAGAATACGATCTGGAGATCAAGTTTGCTAAGATTGTTAGAGGAAAAGGTTTGTGTTTACCTGCTGCCTAATCTAATGACCATGAACAAGAGAAACTACAATGGAACCAAGAGTAAAGTACATCTGAGGGTTCTATACATGTTATTTATGTTCTATCATCTGAATGGTATGATGACATTAGATTTTTTCTTACTCACGGGTATGCTCAAAATTTATATTTTAATAAGTGCAGGGATTTGAGACTAAAAGTTGCACCTTATCAGTTTATTAATGGTGTACTTTTTAGGAGAAATTATGATGGAGTTTTCCTTAGGTTTCTTGAGAAAGAAAAAGCTGATAACATTTTGTTGGAATTTCATGCAGGACTTGTAGGAGGACATTATTCAGGGGATACCACTTCTCACAAGATCCTGAGAGTTGGTTATTACTGGCCAACCCTGTTCAAAGATGCATATGCTTTTGTCAGAAAATGTGAAGCTTGTCAGAGTTGTGCTGGTAAGGTCAATAAGTCTTCCTTTCCCCTTCAACCAGTCACTGTCTAGTTTTCTTTTCAACAATGGGGTCTGGATTTTGTTGGTCCTATCACTCCTCTTTCTTCCTTAAAGCACTGATACATCCTAACTGCAACATACTACTTCACTAGGTGGGAAGAAGCAGTTCCCCTTAGGGTTAGCAATACGAATTCAGTAATATCATTTCTTGAGAGCAACATTGTCACTAGATTCGGGGTTCCACAATATTTGGTGTTTGACAATGCATCCTATTTTAACTCCATTGATCTCACCCAGTATGCCCTTGAGAAGGGGATTAAAGTCAAATATTCTACCAATTATTACCCACAAGGAAATTGATTGGCCGAGTCTTCAAACAAAAACCTGATCAATATTCTCAAGAATACTATAGCCACTCATCATAAAAATTGGCACACTCAACTCTTCAATGCTCACTGGGAAGATCTGATTACCCCAAAGGCTGCTTTTGGTAATTCCCCTTACTATTTGATCTACAGAAAGGAAGCTATTTTACCTTCAAACCTCTTACTCGCATCATTACAGTTGTCCCAATATTTCTTATAGGATGAATCTTCTCCTCTTCAATACATGATTGATTCGTTACTTGAATTAGAAGAATATAGGGAGAAGTCCAAAAACAAACTCTACCAACATCAATAGTTAGTTAAAATATGTTTTGATGAAAAAGCTACAACTGATAGGAATTTTGAAGTCGGAAATTTAGTTTTGAAATGGGACAAATAACACAAGGACAAATATTAATATACTAAGTTCCAATGCTTGTGGCTAGGGCCATTCATTGTTATAGAAAAGCTTGGCCCTAATATTGTTCGATTGCAAAAACTAGAGGGTTTCCCTGAAGCCTATCCCATAAATGTCCAACTTCTCAAGAAGTATTTCGTTTAAGGTAAGCATTGTCTTATCTGTACATAGGTGTGATTGGTTTCTCTTTTCTTGTTTTGGTTTGTTTTCTGAATTTGGTTTTTTTACAAAACATGAATTTAACAGAGCTTTTGGCCAGGGTTGTTGATTGGTCTTTTTTCATCCCTTTTGAATTTTGGGGTGGACATGTAAGATTGTTTTTACTCAGTCTATATCCAAGGGAGTTCTCTCATGGGAATACAACAAGTAATCTATGCAAACCTTTTAAATTGTGATTTTCCCACATGAATCACCATTCTTTATAGATGTCTCATTTTGATAATTGAAGCTATAGGAGTGATTCGGTCTCCCTGTCATATGTTCCATTAGTGATTGGCAATGAATATTTTAGCCTGGTCAACCTTTCTCTATCCTGGATCTCGCCTTGATCACCTTGAAACCAAATAAATCCACCTAAATGACTGTAAATTGCAAGATAAGGGGTCTTATTACAAGCCAACCTATCATGTTCATAGATATTCAGTGAATGACATTACCAAAATTTGGTTCCCAAGCCAAGGTAATGGATTTCAATTTACATTCTAATTAATACTATTTGTTCCTTGTTGACTACATGTTACACTCAAGGGAAAGGGGTTTTATCACAATCCATCCTGACCATGATCATAGGTCGTACTTTGGACTGAAATGACTAACAGGTGGTTACCAAGCCATGGTAATTGCTTTTAGTGTCAAAATTAAAAGACAAGGAGTCTTTTTAAAGAGCTAGGTTGTTCAGTTTCCAGGTAGGGTTTGTGAATGACATTGCACCATACCAGGGAAATGGTATTGTTTCAACAAATTTGTGGTTCTATTTGTTTCTTTGCATAAAAAAGAGAGAAAGAAAACAGATAGATTAGATTAAGAAATAAATAAATCAAGGTGATTCATGGTTTGATGATTTGGGATAGATGGAAGGCTTCCTAAGGTTCATCACAAACTTCCCTCTCATGCTTGCATATCGATTCCATGGATACCTCTTTGCTTCTAGGTTGCCTTTTGCAGGTGAGTATCATTAAAAATGTTTTGGCTTGGGGAAGTATCAATCATTCAAATTAATTCTGCTGGTTCGATTTTAATTTTATGAAATCAATCCCAGATCATAAAATGATTTTTTTTCTCATTCTGACAAGTTCTTCCCTGAAATTTTGAATATTTTCTATCCATAGATAACTTCTTTGCCCAGCTAGTCGCCATTTTTTGTAGGCACAACAAATCCCATTTAAATCAATTAAAATGGGAGCCCCTTTTTTGCTTATTATGAAGAGAAATTCGAATTTTACTATCTTGTTTGTGGGGTGTCATGTTTTTTGCCTTCATTCTTATACTAGTTCATGTTTTGGATTCGATAAAATGTGCTTGAAAAATCTTACTTTTATGCGTTTTGTGAATTGCGGAAAACTTATTTTTTCTCTTTTAAATATGTCGTTTCCGCAATCCGCAATACAGATTGTGGATTTTTGAAGTTTTTAAGCTATGATTTTCTTCTTTCCGCAACCCGCAATCTACAATGCATATTGCGGATGTCAGGAAATGTTTGTGTGATCAAAATTGAATTTTGGTTCCACATTTCCACAAACCTGCAATGAGGATTGAAGAAATCAGAAATCAAGATTAACAAAAAAACCACATTTCAGCAACCCGCAACCCACAATGTGGATTGTGGAGATAATAAACAATCGACTTTGAAAATAATAACTCCCGCTTTTCCGCAACTCGCAATGCAGATTGTGGATTGCAGAAACCAAAAAATAAAACTTTCAAAAGTTGTTCTTGCAATTTTATTTCCGCCTCTCCCTGCTTTGATAGTAATCATTGATTTCTTTCAAAATACACGACTTAGATTGATTTCTCTCTTGAAATTTTGGTTAAATATTTCGATTTTTTACCATTTGTTTTACCTCTTTCGAACAACAAATTTTACCTTGGCGAGCAATTTTTACTGCAAATTTTGACCAAATCAGCTGATTTACTTCCCTTCATCCAGTTAAGTGGTAAGATATTTAATCTTTTATCAGTCATTTGAGCAATTCAGACACTCGATTCATTTTAATTAACCATTATTGGGGCATTTTTATTAGAGTTTTCAGTTTTCTTGCAAATATGACAAGAAATACCAGAACCAAAACAACCCTGAACGAGCTCAAAAACAAGGACCCAAACAATGACATCCTTTCTGAGACAAATGAGAGGGTTTCTAAAACTTATCACCTTGACTAGTCACAGATTTATTCTATATTTGACAACGACGATTTCTCAGAAATCCCATGTGACCAAGGAGCATATCTAAACATCAACAAGTCCCAACTCCACACCATAGCAACCCAACCTCCCTTGATGCCCAATACTGATGCTATTAAATGGATTATAGCTCATGCAAACGTCCAAGACCAGTCTTTTAATGACTAAGATCAAACCCAATTTTCCTCCATCCCTAAAGTGTTTTCCAGGGATTATGCACTTAGAAAACCACAACAATTGCTTAGTAAGCAATTCCTGGAGACTTCCGTGACCTGGTATGATTTTGAATCTATGTTGAAATCATGGATGGAAAACCCTGCTACCTTCACACCCAAGACCGACAAGCTTTACTATCACGTCCCCACCCTTCTACCAGAGAGAGGACGTGACTAAGCTGCTATCAATCAGGGAAATCTAAGCCCTATGAATGTAATATAAAAATGCATTGAACTAAAGAAATATACACAGATGCATAAATCATTAACATACATTGGAAGAAAAACACATTCCATTCAAGCATTCAACATGTTCATATTATTTCATAAACCAATATAGTTGCAGAGATAAAATACACAAGAATACTTATCTTGAAAGAAGCTTGTCCTGCAACCAGCTACATTGCTGCAACGTTCCACCCAACCCTAGGCCAGTGTGCTCATATAGCTCTTAGCATCACTACCACCCTCGAGCTGGGCATGATTCCCACCAGTGTTAAGGGAACTACAACAGACTCACACAATATAATTTTCGGGTTTGAGGAAAAACAATTTGGGAAACAAAACAAATTGTCAAGATGGGTAAAAAAACCCCCTAACAACAATTCGATTTCCATAATTTTTATGGAATTCATGTGGGAAAACCAGACTCACTTCCACCCAAAAAATCATGGGTCTCTTCTCCCACTCGCTGGACATTACCAAAAACGATTTCCATCTTGGAAAACAGTGAGGAAATGCAACAGAATCATGGGGGAGACAACCCAACCACTGATAATTCCAAAAACAATTTCCCAGCATGGGGAAATGAAGAAAACGACTTCCCACATGAGGGAAAATGCACACAGCAGACAAAAAACGTGAATGACACACACAGAAATCTCCCACCTACTTGAGAGAGCCCCAACGTGAAGGCAAAACACAATAGACCAAAAACTTGGAGGAAAAAGAGCTCTCCAAGATTCCCCTGCGTGAGGAAATGGAGGACGTGGGTGAACCACCAAATGGGCATTCCTTTTTGGGTGTTAACTTGCCTCAAAAGTCAAAAAACATTTTCCCAAAAATGGGTGCTTCCCCAAATTCGAATTTCTGACTCCCATACCTTTCCCATTCTTATGCAATAACTAACCCAACCAATTTCTGGCAGAATCAAATGAGTGGGAACAAAAGACAAAATGGGTAGTTGACAGTTTGATGGGTTCTCCCTTTGACATTTTTCTTTTCCCCATTGGCCCAAGGGTTTGAATATTCCCCCCTTCTTATCCTTAGGAAATTATGCCCCCATTTCTTTTAATGTTCCATTGACATAGCTGGTTGTGGATATTTAATCAGATTGCATATTTACATGATGTCCAAAATTATAATGTGTTGGCTAGAACAAAATACCATTGGCATCGATTTTAATCGCCAAAACATAAAACAATAAATCAATGGTGGGGATTTTGCATTTAGCTCCACACCATGATTAATTACAATATTTACATCATATACATTTATTGCAAACGGGGTCAAAACTGGGGTATTACAATCCCCTCCCCCTTTCAACAGCACTGTCCTTAGTGCTCATCAAAACCGAACAAAAATTCTACCTTGGCACTACGTTAGTGCTTTACGAAATTGAACAAAAGGTTATATTGGCATTAGCCTAATGCTCTGCAAAATTGAACAAAAATGGATGTGCCAATCGTATGGCATCCTCCAGTTCCCATGTAGCCATATCAGGACCGTCATACTTCCTCTGCACCTTTACTCGTCCAATGGTACGACCTAGAACTCCTCCAAGTCCTTGATTGCATGCATTAATACACACCACATGGTATTTTTCCGGGTCTTGGAGAATCCTTCTCTTAGCTTGGAACATTTCCAATTTCTTTGGCAACCAGCAATACCTATGCTCAAACCCCAAGAAATGAGTCAATTCCCATGTTAGTATTCGCAATATTTTCCAAAAATCATAGATGATCACATGCACATGTATATTGACATAAAATCAACAAGAAGTTGCCAAGTGAACCAAATACTTATCTACATAAGTATCTTATTTTGGCTCCACGGGTGTCGGACTGGGCTTAATACAACCATGGCACTCATAACCCTGCCCCACCCCACACCTGGGTGTGCATTAAAGGGTAGCCAAATTTCTGCAAGCCTCGGATCACCTGAAAATATATTTTAACCGAGATCTAACAGCTCTACTTCAGAGCCTAAAAAATCCCTCTAGGCTCTCACCAAGCTTGGTGCTCCCTTTCCAGAAACCACAACAAATTAATTCACATGTCAGATTCATTCCTATAAGGTGCAATCTATAACAAGATTTTCAAAACCATGGCTGCATCACATGCTCATGTATATTTATAGAAAACCAACAACAACAAAAGTTTGATAAGTAAACCAAATACTTATCTGTATAACCTATTTCAATCGAGATTTTGTAACCATGCTCTAGATCCCAACACCTCTCTGGGTGCTTAATGGTATTAGAATTTGAATACCATTTAGATCTTCAAGAAGAGAGTTCTAATAATTTNAACTGAACAAAACAAACCACACAGGAATCAGACAAGTATTGCTCAGGAATTTACAGTATCATTCACAATAATAATATCCGGTGTTACAATAGTTTACATACGAAATAATTCAAATGCATAGGGTATGAATTCGAATATTCCAAGTGGATATGGTTGTATCTAACTAAATATCTAACTCATTCTCTCTCAATCAATATCGGAGTCTAACAGATCAACTCCCAGATGTCCAACAACTCAAACAAACACTCACAGCTAGTTAACTCAGTGCAACTGAGTGTAGTAGGTGGGAAAAGGCACCTAATCCACATGCATCCATGCATTATCCATGCAATACATGCACTAGCTAACTGTTTGTGAACTAACCCAAAGTAACTGGGGGCTAATTGAGACTAACTAGTATTAACTGCAACTAACTGAAGTAGGTTGGTGCTGGGACTCCCAGTGGCTCCTAAAATGTAGGGATTGGTCTAGGAAGCACCCAAACTAATGCATGCACATGTAGTAAGTGGCAGTTAACCTCTAGTAGTGTTCCCCACATTCCAGTGACTGGTACATGTTTCCCCATTATGCCAAGTGGACCGAATTAATTAATGAAGGTTCCTAAGTTAGGCAAAATTAACCTAATAGAAAGTATGGTCAAGGGAGGATTAATAATCATAACACCCTACCTGAATCCTAAATTGGACAACTATGGGCCCTGGTAACAAGACCATAGATCACCCAAATACAATCTAAAAAAAAGTAAAAAATGCTGCTTAATACAACTGAGGAAACAAGGGAAAACCTCATGGGAAACCCCCCCCCTAAAAAATAAGCAGAAATACAAATTTTGAAAAAACTTATGAAAATATTTGCTACTACCATGCAGCAGCAGTATCTTGGTTCTTCTGTGCAGGTGAACCCATGAATCCAAACAACATGCTTATGTCTGGAGGAATGTTCGTCTTTGGAAGAAGAAAAATGTACTCAACTGAATTAGAAATATAAACAACTGCATGGTTAAAACTGGACCCATGCAGAGCAGCTGAAATCAGCTGAAGAGAGAGTAAAATTTCTTGAGAATTCAAACCATGTGAGGAACACCCAAGAACCTGATATATGTCATCCTTGAACAACAAACCATGAGTGGTAAAATCAACCCCAAGTGTTAGGAGCAAGTGTCCAGGAAGATGCAGAATGTCTCCCTCTTTACTAGTTCTGTGAGGAGATGAGCATGTGACCAAAGGTAGAGAAGCCCTGGGACCGTGGAGAGTGAATGCTTGAGCTCCATAATATTATATAGCTTTAGATATATCCAATAATTCACAAAATATGATATCAGAAATTTCATAAGAAAGAGCTAACATCGAATCCCCAACAACAAAATTGAAAGAGACTTGCAGTGCTTGATTTGTCACACCAAAATTGGTGAAACCAGTTATAAGCAATACTGAAAGCTCTTGAATCTTGAAACCTGAATCACATATTATCGTATCAGAAAATAAATTAGATCCAAAAATATTCATATCAGATCCAAAACTTTGCTCCACCGAGATGGTAGAAGCACAAATTTCTCCTTCTTCAAAATTCTGATTTTCAATGCATGCAATCCTATAGGAATTTACTGGAATCTATAGATTAATGAGAGTGAATGGATCACTCTTATAATCTGATGTTATTTCCAGAATATCAATGGTATTACTGATATGCACACTAGCAACATCATTATAGATGGAGAAAGCAAATTCCTCTACTGTTTCTGAAATAGTCACCGGTAAACTATGCACAAAATTTAAAGAATTACTAGAGAATTTTTGCAAAGAATAGGAGGAGTGTTTTTCTTCACAAACAGAGATTCGAATGTCTTCTTCTGGATCAGACATGTGAGGAGGTGAGATATCAGGGATCTCATACACTTCTGGAGCAGTAGGAGAAGGAGTCACTTCAAAAATAATTTCTTCCATTTGAATTGACTGTAAGGAAAAATCTGCTTCTTCTTAATGTTCAACAATTTTCGTTTTTGTAGGAGAGGGCATGAAGTCATCATGCTGGATTTTATCTGAACCTCTCTCAACATATGGGATTTTAGAGTCATCTCCCATATGACTGCTAGGTCCTCCTGATAGAGGAAAGGTGATGATGTATTCCCTGGAAGCAACCATGTGGTTGGATGCTCCAAAATCTATCACATAATCCTTCGACGGAGAGAGGCTTGCATGCAAGCATATCTCATTTTCTTCAGTATTCTCTTCACCATTTGACATCACTGCCCTTTGTGGAAGGGAAATACTGTTCTATACACATAGAGCTTTCATTTGGTCTAGGGTCTTCTTCATGCACGAGTCTTCTGGATGAAAACCCCTCATACAATAGGGACACTTTTTCTTTTTCCTCTTAGAGATGGAGGCTCCTTCAGAAGTTTGCTAATTTTGTTTAGGCTACAAATCAGCTGCCTTTGGATCCTTATTCTTTGATTTCCCCTTTGCTTGCGCTTTGGAAGAGTAATAAACTAGGAGAGCTTGATCTTTGGATGTCTTGATGACTCCCATTCGAATCAAGTTGTCTTGCTCCTTGATTAAGGACTCAGAAAAATAATCTAATGAAGGAACCTTCCAATCAGGAAAGCTTTCCCACTTGTAATAAAATAGGGAAAAAGATATAGACTACTCAGGGCCTAGTTTGCTGAATATGGAAAGAAAATTATGCTCATCCTTTCATTCTATTCCGTACTGTCTGCATTGAAGTACCAGAGATTTGAATTTAGTAAGGAATTGCTCAATAGTCTCGACACTGCTGGGATGTAAAGATACCAACTCATTCTCCAGAATGTATCCCTGAAGCTCATCTTGTTTGTTAAACAAGCTATCAAGATTTTCCCAAGATTCTCTAGGAGTCCTCAATCCTTCTAGGTGGAAGAGGAGATCTCTGGATCTATAAGTACATAAGTACCTGAATGCTTCATCGAAACGGTTCAAAAACTTGTTCTGCTCTACTTGCAGATGAGGCTCAAGCTCCCATCCATGTATGATCCTGTGGTAGCCATGCTTGCGCAAGGCCAACTGCATATCAATCCTCTAATCAAGATAATTGGAACTTGTGAGGATCCGTGGTTCAGGAGTTTGAGAACTCATAATTGCTTCAGCTGGAAGTACTGCAAAACTTCACATAAGCTACGTAGCACCTGTCAATTTCACTGCAATAACACACTAAAACATATGAACTATTAGAATCATGCTTTTCCTCTCGGCATGAACATGTTTCCAGGGTCCGTCATGCCCTCTCTGCTGCTCTGAATAAATCCAAAGCTAGCAAATCATCATAGGGGACTTCTGTGGAAACACAACTGCTTCTGATGTTCAATGGAGAGAAAAAAGCATGAAACCTGCCTGAGAAGGCTTTGATACCATATTAGAATTTGAATTCCATTTAGATCGTCAAGCATATAGTTCTAATAATGTTTGCAGCAAATAGATGGAGAATGAAGATACAAACTGAACAAAACAAACCACACAGGAATCAGACAAGTATTGCTCAGGAATTTACAGTATCATTCATAATAATAATATCCAGTGTTACAATAGTTTACATAGGAATTAATTCAAATGTACGGGGTATGAATTCGAATCTCCCAAGTGGATATGGCTATATCTAACTGAATCCCTAACTCATGGTCTCTCAATCAATATCACATTCCAACATATCAACTCCCAGATGTCCAACAAATGAAACAAACAGTGACAGCTAGTTAACTCAGTGCAACTGAGTGTGGTAGGTGGGAAAAGGTGCCTACTCCACATGCATCCATGCATTATCCATCCATTATCCATGCAAGACATGCACTAGCTAATTGTTTGTGAACTAATTGAAAGTAACTGGGGGCTAACTGAGACTAACAAGTACTAACTCCAACTAACTGAAGTAGGTTGGTGTCGGGACTCCCAATGGCTCCTAAAATGCAGGGATTGGTCTAGGAGGTACCCAAAATGATGCATGCACATGCAGTAAGTGGCAGTTAACCTCTAGTAATGTTCTCCACACTCTAGTGATTGGTACATGTGGCCCCATTAGGCCAAGTGGACCCAATTGTACTAGTGGAATCAATTAATTAATTAAGGTTCCTAAGCTACGAAAAATTAATCTAATAAACAGTATGGTCAAGGGAGGAAAAATAATCCTAACAAATGGAAGCTTTTCTTAAGGCTCAACACTTCCTCCTAGTGCTTACCAACCCTCCGACATTATCTGTGTAGCATATCTCAACCGATATTGGGTAGCTTTGCTCCAGAGTCTGACACCTCCTTGGGTGCTTAATGACAACCCTGTCTTAAGATCCTAGCACCTCCTCCAAGTGCTTTCCAAGCTCAGGCACTTCCTTTCCAGACAACAAAATGAATCAACTCACTTGTCAGATTCATTTCTATAAGATGGAACCTTTAACAATATTTTCCAAAATTCGGACCGCATCATATGCATATGTATAATTACAAAAAATCAACATGGATTTCCAAGTAATTAAATACTTATATGCATAGAATCTCTCAACCGAGATCTAGTCAGCCCCGCTTCAGAGCTTAACACCTCCTTGGGTGCTTAATGATAGCTCTACTTTATGGGCCTATCCCTCCAAGTTCTTACCAATGCTCAGGTGATTCCCTTCCGGACATCATAATACCTAGGGGTTATTCTCTTCACAGAGCCCCCACTCTCATGACAGTCCCCTTACAACGTGAATGTGTGCGGAGATAAGTCTAACCGAATGTATTACACCCTTGGCGTCCCCAGTGATGCATACCGGTGCCTAGCTGCCAGGGGGGGGTGAAGCTATGTACCCAAGTACATCCTTCCAGAGATCCATCTTTCTGAAACACATCCTCTGGAGAAGCTATGTACTCCAAGGGTGGACCACTATCATCTCACCTACATTACATATAAGCATGCCGTTCATATGAGATGTCATCATAAAAAATATTCAATCATATATTTTCAAATCTATTCCGAACAAATCCCTCTGATAAGCTATGTATCCAAGTACATCCTTTCGAGGAGCAATGTACACCCAGTACATATTTTCATCATCTCACCTGCGTTACATATAAGCATGCAGTTCATATGAGATGTCATCATAAAAAAATGTTCAATCATAGATTTTCAAATCTATTTCATGCATGGATAAATTTCCAATTATCAAATGATCAATAACATTGATAGTCAAATCAAAATTTGAATTCACAATTCTGCTTCCCACAGAAAATAATATTTTTGCAACCATGAGATCATCCTCTTATTGTTTGGATTTTGCAAGTTGGGAGTACTCATCCCTGGCTTACACATGCTGCCCAAAACCTGGACATTCACATACAACATGTCATCTTGACACCGTTTGTGATAAGCCAAACAATTAATAATATTTAATTAACAATCATCAACAAAATTTAAAAGCTGAAGTTCAAAATCTATTCTGTTCAAAAGTTAGATTTCAGTCATGAGATCCTTCTCATAGCACATGGCAGTTTCCTGCCTAGGTTTCAGTGGGTACAACCAGACTGCTTTGCTCAGGTAATTCTACCTACAGTCTCAGGAAGGGCCATTTCTTCATGGAACTTCAAGTTCACATGCATGCTTCCTCATCCCATATGTAGACTCAACTTTTCATGCAAAATATCCTTCAGTGAGACTCCTGTAGTATCCTGCAAGTTTCACAAAAGATATTACATTTGTTAATTTTCTTGGAGCAGGACAACTCATTATGGACTCAATCTTTTCAGGGTCTACATATATTCCTTTATTTGAGATAATGTGACCCAAATGATGAATTCCATATTTGTAGAATTCATAGTTTCTCAACTTTGCATACATTTGATGCTTCCTGAGCAATTTTAGAATCAGCCTCAACTGTTCCACATTTTCTTCCTCATCCTTGGAATAAATAGGAATGCCATCAAGGAGGAAAATAATTAACCCGTCCATAAACTTATTGAAAAAATTATCCATGAGGCACATGAATGTAGCTGGTGCATTTGTGAAACCAAATGGTACCACTACCAACTCATAAGGTCCATACCTTGCTTTGAAGGTTGTCTTATGAACATCTTCATCCCTGATCCTTACCTGACGGTAACCAGACCCCAAGTCAATCTTGGAAAACACCTTTGCCCCTCTCATTTGATCAAAGAGGTCATCTATCCTAGGAAAAGGATACTTTTTCTTCACAGTGACTTTGTTCAACTGTCTGTAACCAATACAAGACCAGAGTGTATCATATTTATCCTTCTCAAACCAAACTGGTGCTCCCCACATGGACACACTTGGCCTGATATGCTTATTTTCCCACAACTCTTGTAGTTGCATTTTCAGCTCTAGGATTGCTGGTATGCTCATCCTACAGGATGTCTAGGACACTGGTGCTACTTCAGGAACAAGATCAAAGGTAAAATTAATGTCACTTTTTGGAGGAAGCCTTATAATTTCATTAGGAAGAACATTCTCGAATTCTTGTAACATATGAAATCCCTCCAACCTAGGAGTATCATACTCTGCCTCCTCCAAAACATGAGCTGCATACACTCTCCAACCTTTCCCATAGAACTTCTTCAAATGAATTGCTAAATACTTCCTTCCAAAGATCACTTTTGGAAAGCCTTTCACAACCCTTAGGTTGCTTTCTTCATCCAAGCATTCAAAAGTCTTGTTGTAACAATCACGATTTGCTCTATGTGCTTCCAACCAATCCATTCCAATGAGGACATCATAGGATCCAAGTGGCAGAACATTCAGATCTGCATCGGTGACTAACCCATCCATGACCAATGGACATATCATTACCGCCTCACTAATATTCTTCTTAGTTCCATTGGCTAGCTGGACTAACCATGATCTTCTATGCTTTCAATTCTTCAAGGTGCACATCTCAACAAGTCCACGAGTGATATAGCTATGAGTCGATCCACGTTCTATTAAAACAGAAATAGTCTGTTCAACAATCTCATCCTCAATTTCCACCATAGTTGAGTTATGAACTTCCTGGTGGTCTTCTTGTTGAAATATTGTAACTTCGAAGAATATTCTATATGTATCTTTTGTGGTCCCCGATGGTCCTACTAGGAGAACCAATTGTATTTCTTTATACTCCGATGCTTCTAATTGGAATAACTAATAAGAGTCATGAGGAAGTCCCCTCAAATTGTAAGGTGGGTCATTAGCACCCCAGTTGTGGTTACTCGAGCCTACATGACTGAAATAATTATTAAGTGAACGGACGGATATAAATAGAGGTGTGGCGCTCCTCATTTGCAACACACACACTCACTTGTGTAACACATTAGTGAAGGAGATAGAAGTAGCTGGAGAAGGAGGATGATCAGTCTTTGATCAAGCTTTTGGTTTTATCTTTTATCTTTTGGGGCATCTATATTGAGGAAGCTTTTGCTGGGTTTTTCCCTTTAGGGTTTTCCCAGGATAAATCTGTATTGTTCTTGTGATATTGTTTCTTTCAGTGATCCTGTTTATATGATTTTGTTGTGAAATTGAAATAAAATACTGATGATCTAGCTTAGTATATGGATTTTTAACATGGTATCATAGCTAGCCTGAATATGACAGCTTTCATAAGGTGAAATAGCTCTCTCTCTCCCCGGAAGAAATTAGGGTTTCGAGAATTTTTTTTTGAGTTTTGGAAAACTACTTGCATAGAAAGTTGCACCCTCCCAGAGTGCATCTTTTGAGCCTGGAATCGAGGTTTTTGGGTGTGTGAGTCCCTAGGAAAGTCAAACCCTAGTTTGACAGCTGCACTAGAAAATAGCTGGAAGCTACAAAAGCTGAATCTTGCAAGTCTGATTTGGAAAGTGAAGACTTGAGATCTCTAGAAACCAAGCACACCAGTCAACTCACCTCAGTCAAGCGCATCTCCTGGTAAGTTCAGTTTCTCATTTTGCAGAATTTCAATTTTTGTGATTTTCTGACAAGATGGCCTCAAGAACTAAGCTTGAGGACAAGCTAGAAGGCATAGAGAATTTCCAAGCATGGAAATACAATATTGGTCTCATTCTCCAAGAGAATGATCTTGATAAGTATGTCAAAGAGGAAGTTACAGAACTTGAAGAAGCTGAAGCCAAGGAGAAGCACAGGAAGGATATGATTAGGACACAAAGAATTATTGCTAACTCCATCAAGGATCATTTGATCCCTCAAGTGTCATCCAAGAAGACTCCAAAAGAAATGCATGATGCCCTATCCAGAATGTATAAGGGAAGAAACATCAACAGAAAGATGAATCTAAGAGTTTAACTGAAGAGCACCAAGATGAGCCATGGAGAATCCATCCAAGACTACTTCACAAGGGTTTCTCAGATCAAAGAGAAACTAGAAGCTATTGGAGATAAGCTCGATGAAGATGAAATGGTTATGACTGCTCTCAATGGTGTCACTAGACCCTGGGAATCTTTCATCTAGATGAAGTGTGCCAGAAAAGAAAGCATGAAGTTTGATGTGGTATGGGAAGACTACATTCAAGAGGAGACTAGAGTGGAAAAAAGAGAAGCCTTACTAAAGGAAGATGATCAAGCCCTAGCCACTCACACCAAAAGAATAAGAGGCCAATCTAACTTTAATAGAAGAAATTTCAAGGAGTCTCAACCTCCCAGAAGAATCCAAAGAACAAGGGAAAATCCTCCAAATAAAGACTACTCTGGTTTTCAATGTTTTCATTGTGATAAGATAGGACAGATTGCTCGAAATTGTCCTATGAAGAGGCAAGAATATAAGAAGAGGATCAACAACAACAAAAGATGAAGATGAAGAAGAAGGAGAAGAAGGACCTCCAAGAAAGCAAGAAAGAGAAGAAGATGCATAAGATTATGTACTATTCTCTGCACTCTCTAGGTCTATAACACCTGGAGAAGACACTTGGCTTATTGATAGTGGTGCTTCAAAGAACACGATGGGACAAAAGAAAACTCTGTCCAAACTTGAAGAGAAGAGCTCTCCTCAGAAAGTATCCCTAGGAGATGACTATCAACATCCGATCAAAGGAGTAGGTGAAGCAAGCTACAAACTTGATTCAGGTAATCCTCTAAAGATGAAAGATGTATTATATGTACCTGGTCTAAAGAAGAACTTACTTTATATCTCAGCTTTAGATAATAAAGGATTCAGAGTTGCTTTCATAGATGGTCAAGTACTCATGTGTCCCAAAGGAAAGAATATTGAAGATGCAATCATCATTGATGAAGAAGAAGGAGGCTTGTATAAACTCAAGGGGCACTTAGAAACAACCTTTGTTCATGAGTCCATTGACCCTAGTGAACTATGGCATAGAAGGCTTGCCCACATTAATTACAAGGCTCTACCTCATGTGAACAAAGTAGTGACAGGATTACCAGACATGAAGATCAAGCATGAAGGCGTTTGTAAAGGATGTGTGAAGGGAAAGAACATCAGGAATCCATTTCCAAAGAGCGAAACAAAAACAAAAGGTACGTTGGATGATTCATTCAGATGTATGTGTTCCAATGTCTTCTACATCCTTAAGTGGCTTTGAATATTATATCACATTTATTGATAATTTTTCAAGAAAGACTTGGATATACTTCTTGAAAGCAAAGAGCGAAGTGTTTGAGAAATTGAAGGAGTTCAAAGCCTTGATAGAGAATCTTTCAGACAAGAAAATAAAGACACTCTGATCAGACAATGGTGGAGAGTATACCTCAAAATACTTTGAAGCTTTTTGCAAAGATGCCGAAATCAAGAGGGAACTAAATACTCCCTACAATCCCCAACAGAATGGGGTTTCGGAAAGAAAGAACATAACCATCATGGAGGCAGTGAAGACAATGCTATATGATCAAGATATTCCAATGCATCTATGGGCAAAAGTAACAAGAACTGTTGTGTATGTACATAATATAATATCTCACAGTGCTCTTGGATTCAAGACTCCAGAAGATATGTTCATGGGAAAGAAGCCTGAGGTAAGTCACCTCAAAATATTTGATTGTTCAGTATATATTCATATACCAAAAGAGAAAAGAACCAAGATGGACCCTTTCGGAAAGAAGGGTATATTTGTTGGATAGTGTGAAGTATCCAAGGAATTCAGAATTTACATTCCTAGGTTCCATCACATGGAAATTAGTCGAGATGTGACATTCGATGAAGATGAAGCCCTCAAGAGATCCAGGAAGTGCCAACATGAAGAAGTGTAAGAAGAAGAAACACCTCCCAGAAATAAAGAAACTACATGTCTCCCTGAAGAATAAACTCCTGAAGAACATGACATGGAAGAACCACAAGAACCTCCTACAATGGAGATGTCACGAAAGAGAAATCCTGCTTGGATAAGAGAGATTATACAAAAGGCAGAAATATATTCCAATGCATCTATGGGCAAAAGTAACAAGAACTGTTGTGTATGTACATAATATAATATCTCACAGTGCTCTTGGATTCAAGACTCCAGAAGAGATGTTCATGGGAAAGAATCCTGAGGTAAGTCACCTCAAAATATTTGATTGTTCAGTATATATTCATATACCAAAAGAGAAAAGAACCAAGTTGGACCCTTTCGGAAAGAAGGGTATATTTGTTGGATACTGTGAAGTATCCAAGGAATTCAGAATTTACATTCCTAGGTTCCATCACATGGAAATCAGTCGAGATGTGACATTCGATGAAGAGGAAGCCCTCAAGAGATCCAGGAAGTGCCAACATGAAGAAGTGTATGAAGAAGAAACACCTCCCAGAAATAAAGAAACTACATGTCTCACTGAAGAAGAAACTCCTGAAGAACATGACATGGTAGAACCACAAGAACCTCCTACAATGGAGATGTCACGAAAGAGAAATCCTTCTTGGATAAGAGAGATTATACAAAATGCAGAAAGATATGGAGCTCCTGAAGGCTCCACAAGGGAAAGAAAGAAACCTAAGAATTTTTCCAACTATGTAGCCTTGATGTGTGATCTTGTAGATCAAGAACCTACAAACTATGAAGAAGCGATACAAAAGAAAGAATGGGTAGAAGCAATGACTGAAGAATACCAGTTAATAATGAAGAATGATGTATGGGATATAGGTCCCAAACAAGAAGGAAAGAGTATAGTATCCTCCAAATGGATCTACAAGATAAAGCATGCAGCTGACGAAAGTATCGAGAAGTATAAAGCAAGATTTGTGGCCAGAGGTTTCTCTCAAAAGGAGGGAATTGATTATGAAGAGAAATTTTCCCCAGTAGCATGGTATACTTCGATTAGAGATATCATGGAACTTGCATCCATGATGAAGTGGGACTTACACGAGATGCACTACAGAATTTGAGGCCAAAATCCGACGGCTACCATGGCTGAAATTCGACACTAACTTGTCGGGTATTTGACACATACACTTTTTTTTTGCCATTGGTGGCGTAATGTCGGATCTTCGACCGATGACTGATAAGGTTCGAAGCTCCGACAGACCATTGTGTCACATATTCGTCTGTTATTTCTTTCGAAGTGCCAACCAAAATTGCATAAACCGTCGGAAATCCGACGTCCTCCGATCCCTGAAGCGTCGGTCGTCCGACAGCCAAAAGTGTCTGAGAAATGGCGGTGTCGTTGATTTTTAATTTCTACTGTGTTGGTACTCTGACACACTTTGACACTAGAAGAGTCGACCTTCCGACGCAGTCCGACACTTGAGCCATCGGTTGTCCGACGGGAGGAAGCGTCGGAGTCATGGCACGGCCATCAGATGGGTTGACCGGAGTGTCGAAAGAACGTCGAAAAAGCGATGCCTGTTGATGGACTTAAAAAAAAATCCAAATATTTCACTTATGGCCACATGGTTTCAGCCTAGAATTTGACTACTGAACGAAGCCTGGTAGCAAACTAGAGGATTCTATGTCAAGTATATATTTCATCCTTGCACATATAGTTATCACAACTACTTTACTCTTAACTTTACTTTTCGCAAAATAGAAAACCCAATATCCTCAAGAGAAGCACCCTCCTTTCTATTTATGGAATAAGGAAGAGAGTAATTACAAGCAAACCCTATACTAAGTCTACAAGTGGACCACTTAACATGACAAAGTCCAATCTAACCAATCCATGAACACTTTAAGAGAATGTTCCTTAACTAGAGACATTACATGTGCTAAGGGTAGGTGATTAGAACACAACTTCACGGTAGTGTGAACCACATGTACAAAGGTCATGTAATCCCATGCCCGCATGTTCCAACTTACCCACTTAGAAATGGCCTATGTGAATTGGCTTTCGAGAGAGTTGGAGAAAGGTTGCTTGCAATGAATTTTTCCTAGTTGAACACAATGCAGTGCTTCTCTGGGTGAGACTATTAGTTGGAAAGTGGAATGAAGCAGTCCCCATACATTGTCTGTGTCCTTGACCTCCATTTTGAGTTGACTAAAGTTATAAAGGGTGGTATTTTATAACATGATTAAGATGAAATGGGTCTAAAGAATTGTGTTTATCCTTCATATGCATTGTGCTAATTGTATAAGTATCTGCATAAGTTTCTCTCTGTATAAGAAAGAGCTCTCATGCAAAGAGTGCTTTACATCCCCAATATTAATTAGTGATGATGGAGGACACTGAACCTATAGAGTCTCTAAACAGAGGGGACCAAAGGAAACAACTAAGATAAAAAAATAACAGAAATAAACTTGCTGACCAAGAGGCATTCAATACTTTTAGAATAGTCTAGCTTTGCTCAAGGAAGGGATATAGAATAAGATTGAATCCTACAAATACATAACCACTTCATATAGCAAAGAGACAAAGAAGCAACATAGTATGTTACCTTAAATCATTATTAATAATGTACAGTAGATATTTAACTTCACTCTTGCAAATTCCAAACAACCAGTAGAATAGTACAGTAGAATAGTCTAGCAAACTTCCAAGGGATCAATACTTGTTTTCAGAATTATAGTCTTAGGGTAAACAATAAATGGCAGATATACCTCATTTGGCACATTTGGTACTTTGAAATTTCCTTCAAATTCTAGTTTTGGAGTGTATTCCAAGTCTTCAATGCCCCACCCCTACACATTCAGGAAACAAACGAAAAGGAATTGGAAAACTAAAGAAGATCAACAATGTTCATAACAATCAATGCAACATCAATCTGCAAACAATAAAAATCCCAAAACATAGCTGAAGGAAATCCCAAAACAAAGGATAGGCTGATCAATGGGCATAAAACAATGCCAAGTGTTTTTACCTCTCGATTTTTAATAAGATATCCTTGCCCATCCACCATGTGTGAAATCATCATTATCATGTCATATTCGGCATCAGGGAACTTGAAAGGAAGCTTGGTTGTCTCTATATCAAAAGCACACACACGAAATTCAGCTCGTTGAAGAAGATCTGCTCTATTTTCCAAGGTAACCTTTGAAGGGTCCACTTTAACAGTGTACCATTGTCCACATCTTGCATCTGCAGGATTGCAAAATCCATAAACAAGTAAAGAATGACTGTTAGTTTTTCGGTATATAAAAACTCTTGCTGGAAAGGGTGTTGAATGTGGACTTATGATGTAGAGACAAGCCATTCTTTATTCAAAAGCATCTTGAAAACATTAAATGTGGACTTATGATGTAGAAACAAGCCATTATTTGTTCATAAGCATCTTGAAAACATAAAATGAAGACATGACTGTGTTGCGAAAATAAATGCATCCTGCTACAATTAACCAAGTATTCAAACAATCTATCTCCGAAGCTATCATGCCCAACCATTTATATGAACATGTTATATAACATCTATCATTTACTAATTCAATTCAAGTAACTGAGTTCTTTAAAATCCTCAAGCAACATTAAATGACACTCAATTGCTTAATCTAATCAAGGAATTTAAAATATAATGATCTAACATAAATTATGTAAGCAAAAATTTATAATTCGTAAGAATATATCACCTGATAAAACATGGATAGCCAAAAATACTATGTATATAAGGCCATCGATCTAATCAAAACTCCATTTCTTTCCTCTTAACTATGGAAACGTTTCTCAACGCTATTTGCAACAAGTTCCAATGGAGGAGTCAAATAGCAATAGTGAAAATTACATAGTAAAAATATAGAAATAGATGTTTTTTAATGTATTCTTCCTTACCATTTGTTTGTGCCAGAAATTGTTTCCAGACTACAAAGAAACAAGCCAACACAATCTCAAATATTCAATCAAACAAAACTAGGTTTTTAGTGTTTTTGAAAGGTTTTTCTGGTTGTGAAGCTTGGTGACAAGAGGGAATACATTCATAAGCCAAATAGGAACTAAATCACAAGTAAAGAAGAACTGAGATGTATAATATAATAACTATGTACCCAACAGAACATAACATTGAAGTTCATCCACAACTGATAAGCACTACAAGCATAAAAACTATAAACCAATAATGAAATCATCAATTGTGTAGCTAAACAAGAAAGAAATGAAGCCAAAGAATAGACTGAAGGGTAAAATGGAGCATATATTTCATAATCAGTTCATCAAATACACATGAGAGTCAAGTACTTAGCTTATCAATAAGTCAAGAGACCTCCTCTAGCCATCCAAAAGTTGAACCCTCTGTTCTGTTTGTGACCTTTCTAAATACTTATCTTTCAAAATTCAGTTAGAGTCCAAACCCTAACTGTTTTTAGCCTACTCATCGATATTATATTGTCAAAATAATAATTACAAAAAATAAAATACTCTTCAAAAATAAAAAGTAATTGTTTTTGCTAACACTGCTCATAGGTCTTTAGCAGCTTCTGCTAACAGAGCTATCCCCTCTAAGGCTTGGGCCTTTCTCCTAGCTTTCTGCTGCTCAGCTTCCATCTCTGTCATTCTTCTTGTAAGCTCCTTATTCTGTTGCTGTAGATTTCTGATAGTCTGTTTTAACCCTGCAAACTACAAATCTGTACTTATTTTCCTTTTTAAGGCCTCTTTGGAGACTGCAATGAGTTCTTGGTAGTCATCATTCACCTCTTCTAGGTCTTCCCTGAGTCTTCTATTAGCTGTAATCAAACCATCATTTGTTTCTTGCATATAATCTATTTGATGTTTATACTGCTTGATGGCTCTTTGCAAATTTTCCTTCTTTGAGTCAAATGCCTTGCTTCCCGTTGTACTTTGTAGCTTACTAGGAAGCCATGGGATGTTCAGTTTTCTAAATATTTCCTCATCCTTAGGAAGCAGCTCTGTGGAAGTATCATGAACACTTGGGTTTTATTAATTATCTGTTTTAGCAAGAGCATTTTCATCCATTAACTGCTTGTTTTCTGAATAAGAAATCTCTGTTTCATCTTTTTGTTGTTCCTTCAAAAGTTTACCTCATATTTCCAAAAACACAACAGACAATTTTGTCTCGGTGAGGCTAGATTCTTCTTCTATCTTTAATGGTTTTTTCCCTTTGCTGTCACCCTTGCTAGACTCGAACTTTTTATCTAAGGAAGAAGTGTCAATCATAGTTATTCCTTCTGTTTTCAACTTAGGATTCAATAACTTCTTCATGTTTAACCTCAATTTGTTTTTGGGTCTAGTTTTGGGTCTCCAGCCTGAAGCAAACTCTCCTACCATCTTTAAACTTTTTCCTTGATGCATGATAGAGGCAAATTCTTTAACCTTGATCTTCTTTCTCTTTGGTATTACTATTTTATCCTCCTGACTGTAGAACTCCCTGTGTGTGCCAACCCTAGCCTTAGCACTGACAGTCAACTCATCTCCTTCCAACAAATATGCTTCATATTCAGACAAGATGGTAATTGGACTTCGTTGTTGGACCTTAGTATTTTCCTCATCTCCTAACACCTTTTCTGTAAATTTTTTTTTTTCATCAATGAGTACTTCATTTTGAACAGGATGGGCTTCCTTGTGTATAAACAACAGATTTTTGTTCTCACTGTCAACTGGAGGCTACTGAGATTCATTATCTCCTTTTGAAGGTTCTTCCACTTCTTCTAACTTGACAGATTTTTCATCTTCAGCCCTCACCTTTTGTCTTAATTTTCTAAGTAGGGTTTGTCCCTTATCAATCTGCTTTCTGGTAGGCTGTCCTTCCTGGTTATTTTGGAATTCAGACCAAAAGAGAAAGTAGTCCCAAGTCTTTCCTTCTTTCTGCAGAACACAGCTGATAATAAGCTTGATTGAACCATGGTGAAAGATGGACTGGGCAGTGTGGTCATGATGTTATTTGATCCTGCTGGACATTTTCTGCAAGCTCTTTAGCAGGAAGAAAGGGAGATTCATCCTTGTTTCACCACTAAGGTGTTGAAGAAACCTAAAATAATACTCGAAGACAAAAGCATACCTCCCTTCACATGTAATGTAGCTTTGTAGAACCTTGATAGGCTCTACCAATTCAGCTCTGAAATTATGGATGAGCACTCCCTTGCTCCAATCTGGAACAATGCCAAGCAATAGATACCTTTGAGCATTGAAGGTAAATGGCACCTTTTTGAACCAAATTTCTCCTTCATTCTTGACCCCTATTGCTTCAGCCACCAACTCTACAGTCAATTTGAACTTTAGAGTATCAAATGATACTATATCTTGGTTATAACATTGAGAAAATTTATGAGAGACTTCGGTATTATATCCATCAATATTTTTAAAGAAATTCAACCATCCAACATTCTCAAAGAGTTCAGCACAACCTGGAAACTTGTCTATCCAATTCAGTTCAGTGGGCTCAGCCCTGTTGGTCTTCCCACTCTTATTCATGTTAGAATAATCAACCCATAGTATTTACCCACTTAGACATTAATTCATTTATTTTTGTCTTATTTGCCTAGTCCATGAGTCCCACCATGTGCAAGTTGTTAATTGCCTATCCATAGAGGTCAAACTTGCCATCTTTGACTCATGTAGTGCTTGGGAAAGCCTTAGGAATCAAATCTGCTTTATTCCTGGCCTCCTAGGCGCCCTTCTGCTTTTTCTGCTTTATTGCCTGCTTTTTCAGTGTTTTAAGGCACATAGGAAAGCAAGACTAGGTGAGGTGAATCAGCTTTGTTGCCTCTTCCTCCTCCACTCTTTCCTCCATGCAAAAGCATGTATGAGCTGCCATTCCACCACATGATTAGCTTGCCCATGCGCCCTTGCCAATTCGTGAGCCTCATGACAGATTTGGGATCAGCTTTTTACACCTATGGGGGATTTGCCTATTTTGGGTAAGCCTGCTTTATGCTAGCTTTGGATGCTTCCTTATGCATTCAACCTATTGATGTATTCTATATATTCAGCAACCTATGTTATTACAGGGTTGGCTATTGTACACTGAGTTAATATAATTTTGTGTTACAGCTCCATATTCAGTCTCCATTGTTGACAATTTTGCATGATCAATTGTAATTTGCTGTGAGTGAAATTAATCTATTGCTGGTAAGAATTTCTACATGGTATCAGAGCCATTGTAGGTTATTACTCTCCTTCAAAAATTGTTTTGCAGGTTCGACATCAAGACTGGGAACCTTCTACTGACAGCCGGGACAGATTTTCTAAAGCTATGGATTCACAGAAAACTATCTTGACTCCCTTCAACTATTTTGAATGGAAATCAGAGATGGAGATCTTGTTGAGAGCGAAAGGCCTCTACAGGGTGACTATGGCAACAGAATTAGAGCCCAATGCAGCTGCAGAGAAGATCAAATGGCACAATCGGAGAGATGAGGCTTATGGCCTCCTATTTCTCAGTATTTCCCGAGACCTCCTTTTCCATCTCGATGGATTAACTTCACCGGATCAAGTATGGGAGAAGCTGTCTGAGCTTTTTGGAAAGACAGATGAGATGAGGGGACATCAGATCGAAAATGAGCTGATTTCTCTGAGTCCCAACAACTTTGAATCCCTGCAGCTATGT
>LPNX011095455.1:428123-515655 GCA_001517045.1 Pseudotsuga menziesii | reverse complement strand
TACAGCTCCATATTCAGTCTCCATTGTTGACAATTTTGCATGATCAATTGTAATTTGTTGTGAGTGAAATTAATCTATTGCTGGTCAGAATTTCTACAATTCATCTACTTTCCAAAGGATTGATCATGTTTCTGTGTGATTTTTAGAACATAATAGTGACTTCACAGCCTTATTTTCCTCAAGATTTCACAGTTTTGGTAGTCAATTCTTCCTTTAACTCTCACTGGCTGATTGTCCTCGATTTTATACAATCTGTTCTATTATCAATTCAGGGAAAGTTTGTGCCAAAATTAGATAATTTAGGTCAAACAGAGCACCAAAGGTCTTTAACAGGTTTGTTGCTGAACTTCACTAACATCACATGCTGCTTATTTAGACCTTTTGGACTGATATCTCACTGCTGGGAGTTCGTTGAATACATGAATTTACGTTTTCCTTTAACAATTTAACATTATAAGGATTAACAAAAAAAACACTAATTTAACAAGCCATGACCAAGGTCACGCGGGATACCTCACTCCTAGTTTGCTGTAGGTGTTAAAAGTTGATTCTTGGACTAGCTGAATGTTGAATTAAAAGCTCCAGGTGCCTTTGAGTCATCAGCTCACCTCCAACCGTCACGTTGCGAAGCCCTAATTTCCTTCTTCAACTGCTAATTCTGATTCTTTAGCAATGTGTCTTCATTACAACGTCTCCACTAGCTTTGTAATGCTTAATCGAGAACTTCTTTCCCGTCAATCTCGCCTCAATCCATTGTCTGTCATGATTTGCCATGTCTTTACTTCTGACTGCCACAATATCCCTCAAGTCATAGCCAACCCCTGTTTACATGATTATCTTGATGAAACACGTATCAAACCTGCCTACACATGTGATTAGTCATCCCAGGAGCGAAATCATTGGATAATTTGGCGTAAAAACTGACAAATTTTGCACCCGTGATTTTCTTGTAGCGCGCGAGTGTAAAATTTTAACCGTTGCGCTACAAGAAAGTTTAAAAATCAAATTTTGTGCTATTTGACCCCTAATTTAACTTTAAATTAGGTTTATATGATAAACCTTGATCTTAGCGCTTATTCATGAAACTATTAATCAACATATACCCTATAGAACCCTTCAGGACATAAGAAAAACAAAAATAATGAAAAGCTAAAGGCAAAAAGTCAGAAGTTCACTCTAAATCAAAATTCCCTAGAAGTAAGCAAATGAGCAAGCTTCAAAACACAAACAAAATATAAGACTAATGAAAACAAATTCATGACTTAACATCTGGCTCCAGCTGCGGGATGAAGTCCTCCCTGTGAGGCTTCAAGAACCTGTAGACCAGTGCCTTCTCTTCTGCTACCTACTAGTCTGCAAAATTTCCATTGGGTTATGGAGTCCTTATTATGATTTACTCACATCAGTATATACAATGAAAAGTAAAAATCTCCTCAAAGACTGTAGAAATGCTTGAGGAATCGTCCATTGACTGGACTTGACAATTCCTCGCCTTCCAAAGACTGCAGGACAAAAGTGTTATTTTCCAACATCTTAGATACTAGGAAAGGGCCAAACCAGAGGTTGTCAAATTTTCCATGCTTCCCTTTTCGCTCTTTCCTGGCATCCCACCTCAGAACCATATCACCAACTGAGAAAGTGTTATCTTTGATTTTCCTGTCAAATCTGCTTTTAGTCTTCAACCTGTATAACTGTGCCCTTTCTTCCACTTTTTCCCTATTCTGTTGTAATTCTATCATCTCATAAATTCTTCTCTGCATATCATTTGGTTCTTCCTGGCAATTCTGAAGAAAATTCATCACTGGGATACCCAATTGAACAGGAAAAACTGCATCTGTGCCATACACTAATTGGAAAGGAGAAGTTCCAATTGCTTGTTTGACTATTATCCTATCAGCCCATAATGCATATTTCAGCATAGAATCCCATGATCTCTTATTATGCTTAAGCAACTTTTGGATACTCTGAATGATGTTTTTATTTGAGGACTCAGCTAAACCATTACCTTGGGGATAGTAAGGAGTTGAATGTTTTAGCAAGATACCATTCTTTTCACAAAATGATTCCATTGCCTTTGACTTGAAAGCCTTTGCATTATTTGTTACTATTTTATGAGGACACCCAAACCTACTAAGGATATTTTCTTCAATAAATTCCATAATCACTTTGTCTGTGGCATTCCTAGTAGGGATGGCTTCCACCCATTTGGTAAAGAAGTCTGTTGCAGTTAGAATCCACCTATGTTGTCCTAAGGAAGATGGACTTATCTCCCCTATAATGTCCAGACCCCATTGCTGGAAAGGAGCACTTACTGCAATAGGTTTTAGGGGCAATGACAACAATTTTTGTTTGCCAGCAAAATTTTGACAAGGGATACAGGTTCTTACCTGCTGATATACATCTGCAAACAAAGAGGGCCAATAGTACCCAGCTCTTAAAATATTGTATGCTGTTGCCTTCCAGTAGTTGTGACCTCCACAAGAACCCTCATGAGATTCAGAAATTACCCCTTCAATTTCAGATGTATCCAATCATCTGAGTAGAATACTGCCTGGGTCCTTCCAGAATAACTGCTCTTCTACTATACAATACTTAGTAGTTTTTAGCTTTAAAGATCTAGCATATTTTCTATCTAAATGCTCAGGACATTGAAAATATAACAGAAAATACACAATGTCTGCGTACCATGTGGATGCTGAATAATATTCCATAATTTTCTCTAAGTTCCAACATTGCTTGATCTTCTTCCTGAGCTAGCTCTTCAGCCATCACATGCAATCCCAGAGCTTGGCAATTTGATTCAGCCAGCAGCTTGGCTAAACCTTATCCTTTGACTAGTTTGGCAGGTCTGATATCTACATCATACTCCATGATTTTAGCAATCCATCTACCTCTTTTCCCTTCACTATCAGGCTGTGTTAAAACATCTTTTACAACAACATTAGGCACATATGAAATAACTTTTGAATGCAAAAGATAGATTCTGAAAAACTTTAAATCTTTCACCAGGGCATAGACCTGCTTTTCTAAGATACTGTATTATAATTCAGAATCTCTAGAGTTTTGCTGAAGAATGAAATAGGTTGCTCCAGTCCTTCCTTATTCTTCTGCAACAAAACATCTGCTATTGTATCCTCTGATGCAAATGAGAATGTAAGAAATTCTCTGGTAAAATCTGGACTTACTAATACAGGAGCTTCAGTAAGAGCCATTTTGATCTTCTCAAATGCATTCTTTGCCTCAGTGGTCCACCTGACTTCCTGATCCTTTTTAAGCATTGCTGTGATCTGCTTGATAATCTCAGCAAAGTTTGGTATAAACCAACGCAGAAAATTGATTTTACCAATGAAATATTGGACATCTTTTTTACTTCTTGGTAGACTTATTTTCAATATTGCTTTCACCCTTTCGGGGTCAATTCTTATACCATCAGCAAAAACTAAATGACCCAGTAATTTTCCCTCTTGTACAGCAAAGTGTGACTTCTTTGGATTCAAGGACAGGCCAAATTTTCTACATTTCAAGAAAGTCTGCTTCAAATTCTTTAGATGTTCATCATCTGATTGTGAGAAAACAGTAATATCATCCAGTTAGATTACCACAAACTTGTCATTTTCTCCTACAAAAGCAATATCCATAGCCCTCTGAAAAGTGGCTCCAACGTTCATTAGACCAAAAGGAATCTTATCATACATGAAAGTTCCCCAAGGAGTGGTAAAAGCTGTTTTCTCCTTATCATTAGGATGGATAGAAATCTGATTGTACCCTGAGAAACCATCAACCATTGAGATCCTCTGTGCCCCGACCACTTTCTATAATATTTGCTCAATTTTAGGCAGAGGATAATTATCCTTTAGTGAAGATCTGTTCAAATTTCTAAAGTCAACACACAACTTGATTTCCCCATTCTTTTTTCTAATAGGAACTAGATTAGCCACCCATGAAGAGTACATGAGGGGCACTATGATCTTGGCATCCAATAACTTCTTCACTTCTTTTTCAATAACAGGAAACAAGGCTGGGTTAATCCTCCTTAATTTTTGACGAAATGGTTTGACGTTTGGTTTTAAGGGAACTTTATGTTGTATAATTCCAGTGTCATATGTTCTCAATTCCTCATAAGACCATGCAAAAACATCAACATGTTCCTTTAACAATTTAATGTACCTGTTTCTTTGTTCAACAGTAAGTGCTTTAGAAATTTTTACCATTTTAGGCTGTTCCGCAGAGCCAATGTTACAATCCACCACATTTTCTTCTGAGGATTGAACAACAGGTTTCAGGAGTGTATCATCTTTTAAAAAAATCCTTTCCAAAGGTACCAAACCCTTTGGGATGAAATTACTTTTTAATTCAATGATTTTGTGTCCAACTATTTCATTTTCAACAATCTCTTCCACCTGTCCATCCCCTTCATCTTCCTCTTGATCAATCAGGGAATTAGAAAACTCATGTGTAAGCTCTAAAAACATTTTAATCTCAATTTCATCTTCGAACACTCTCCACTACTTTACATTATCAGGTACAGATGGTCTGTACCTAACTTCAATGGGATACCTCAACTGTGTGGTCTTGGGGATTCTAAAGTGTGTAGCAGCCAAGGCCAATGAACCTGCAGTCTGATTATGGTCTCTTGGAATATAGGTAATGTTAAAAGCTACAAAATAATTTTCAATCATGTCCCATACCTCATTTCGGTAGACTTTCAACAAACCTTGCTTCACTTGATAGTTGTTCTTCACCTGCTGAACAACTAATTCAGAGTCGCCAAATGCAGAAATCTGCTGAATGCCCAAATCTTTGGCAGCTTTTAATCCTAACAGCCAAGCCTCATATTCAGCAGTATTGTTTGTAGTAATAAACTCTAATTTATAAATCAGCTTTATTGTTTCACCTCCAGGGGATATAAGAAGAACCCCTGCTCCAGCACCTTCTTTGCAAGAAGATCCATCAAAGTATAATTGCCACAATTCATCCTCCTGTTCTCTACTGCATTTTACTGGCTGTTCCCTTTCAACTTGTAACAAACCAACAATATTGTTTTCATCACTAAAATGTAACATGCAAGTACCTAGGTCTTTATCAACAACATAGAGTGGATGGTTGGTAGGGTTCTTGTCATCTGTTACAATATAGGCAAACTGAAGCTCTCTGTACAGTCTTTTGTTTTCTCCTCCAAACACAAGAATAGTAGCATATGATAAATCCATTTGTAAGGTTCCACCGACTTTCTTTGCCCAAGACCTAGAGAGAAGTAACCCAAATTTAGGTGTAATATCAGCTACCACTACATCCATGATCACACTTTTCATGGGTAATTGAGCCAAACTGACAACCATGTCCTTTATTACCCCTAAACACTTCACTGCTCGGGAATCAAATGCATACAGATCATGATAGGGTTTGGTGATACTCAGACCTAAAGCCTCCATAACAGCCTTTGGCATTAAATTGTGTGATGCTCCCGAATCTAACAAACAATTATGTATCATTTGTTCATGAACTGTCAGAGTAATGTAGAATGGAGGTGAAGCACCTGCTTCATTTTCAGTCTTTTCAGCCAAGGCTGATCCAATGAAAATCCTAGGATTTTCTTCTTGCAAATTCACCGTATCAGAAATGGGCTGATTGCTTGCTGAATTAATCATCTTAAGAACTGATTCTTTATATGAAGGTTTTTTCATTAATTTAGTTAAAGGTACATGAATCTTTAACTTACCTAATTCATTTTCCAGGCTGAAATTCTGCACAGTTTTGTTTACCTCTTCAAACTCCATGTTCTTCTTTTGTTTTTCTGAAACTTGTCTTTTGTCTGTCACAGGATTAGATGGCTACTTAGCAGGGACAATGACCTTCTTCTTCGGGCTTTGTACTACCTGTTTTGGACCTGACCTCAGATTCACAGTCTTCTTGAGTTCAGTTTGACAGACATCAGCAGTTACAACAGTCATTTTCAGACCTAAATCATCCTCTGTTTCGAACATATCAGCATCATAGCATTCTGCATTTAGAAATTCCTCCTTAGTGACAAAACCCCCAGACAATTTTTCTCCAAAATGGTTCATATCCTAGTTAGTGTCCTCAAATATCACTTCATCATCAACCTCTTCTTCATCAGCAACATTGTTCTGAAGAGGTGGTGGTACTCTTTGGTCCTCAGTTTCTCTCCTTTCCCGCTGGATATCATTATTCCTTCGCTCTCTAGGCATGAAACGGGGAGCAAATTGTCTTTTGAATTGGTTTTTATTGTTAGGGTTTCTTTCACCTTCTGGAACAGGCTTGCTGGAATTTTTCTCTAGTTCTAATTTGTTTAATTTTGTAGTCAAAATCTTCACCAACTTAGCCATCTCATCAATTTTCCCTTCAGCAGAATCGAAAGGTGAACCTCCTGGAACTGCTTCTTTCTTTCCTTTCCTATCATAGATTTGCTGAGCTGTTTCTTTCTTCAATATATTGGAAGCCAATATGTTAGATTCTACTTTCAATGCTGCATCCTGCATATTCAGTAAAGAAATAGGTCTCCTTTCTCTTAGTAGTAAGGAAAATTCATGATCGAAAGCATTTGCATATGTAAGTTTTGCAGATGTTTCTGTAGGATTTATTTCTGCAGGAATTCTACTGTACATTTTGTTAAACCTCTTTGAAAAGTCTGCAATAGTTTCATCCTTTTTCCTCCTAAGGGCTCCAAACTCAGTTATGTAGTATGTATGGTCTTTGGTGTCACCCCATTGTCTCATGAAGAGATCACGAAGTTCTTCAATGATAGTGATCGAGTTAGCAGGCAACTCCCTAAACCATTTCCTGACATCTCCATCAAGGCTCTGCACAAACATTCTCATCCATACATCCTTGGATTTAATGTTTTGGTTATCAGCATAACTAAGGAAAGCTTCCCAGTGTTCTCCAGCTGTAGTTTCACCCTGTCCATTAAACCTAGGCAAGTATTTCTGATAGTCACCTCCAGGTACTGCATTTAAAGGATGAGGAAAAACCAATGGTGCATATTTGGCTGTAACGATTCAGTCCATCATGTCTATAGGCTGATTTTGGGCTGCCATTTTAGGGCTAACTGACTTTGGTGATGAAGAGGTTTGACTGGAACTTGGATGAAAGGGGTTTTTACCCACTTTCAACTGAAAAAGAGGTATCTTACCAGGGGAGACTGTTTTAGCTTTTCTGAAAGATTGAGGATTAGTAAAAACTTGGAAGTTACTGTCAGGAATTATAGGCTTTAATCAGGGTGAAGTTTCTTCTTCTTTTCTCAACAAAGATGAAAGTGATGAACCATCCAACTGGTCAGGGTCACATAGGGATGGTAATGACTGAGAATTTCTAATATTTCTTGCTGCCTTCAATATCTGTTCAAGATCTATAACACCCAACTGCAGTGGTGAAATAGGTATTTTTCTAGTTCCAAATCCCCTAGTAGCAACTGTGACAAACTGGTGAAAAGTAGTCTTAAAGATGTGCTGGTTTAAGTTCACCTCTTAAAACCAGTGAAATGATAAGTATCCGAGGGAAAAATATGTTTTCAACTTCGTTCCTCGACAACGACGCCAAAGATGTTTGTGCCAGAAATTGTTTCCTAACTACAAAGAAACAAGCCAACACAATCTCAAATATTCAATCAAACAAAACTAGGTTTTTAGGGTTTTTGAAAGGTTTTTCTGGTGGTGAAGCTTGGTGACAAGAGGGAATACATTCATAATCCAAATAGGAACTAAATCACAAGTAAAGAAGAACTGAGATGTATAATATAATAACCATGTATCCAACAGAATATAACATTGAAGTTCATCCACAACTGATAAGCACTACAAGCATAAAAACTATAAACCAACAATGAAATCATCAATTGTGTAGCTAAACAAGTAAGAAATGAAGCCAAAGAACAGACTGAAGGGTAAAATGGAGCATATATTTCATAATCAGTTCATCAAATACACATGAGAGTCAAGTACTTAGCTTATCAATAAGTCAAGAGACCTCCTCTAGCCATCCAAAAGTCGAACCCTCTATTCTATTTGTGACCTTCCTAAATACTCGTGTTTCAAAATTTAGTTAGAGTCCAAACCCTAACTGTTTTGATCCTACTCATCGATAGGATATTGTCAAAATAATAATTACAAAAAATAAAATACTCTTCAAAAATAAAAAGTAACTATTTTTGCTAACAATGCTAATAGGTCTTTAGCAGCTTCTGCAAACAGAGCTATCCCCTCTAAGGCTTGTGCCTTTCTCCTAGCTTTCTGCTGCTCAGTTTCCATCTCTGTCATTCTTCTTGTAAGCTCCTTATTCTGTTGTTGTAGATTTCTGATAGTCTGTTTTAACCCTGCAAACTGCAAATCTATACTTCTTTTCCTTTTTAAGGCCTCTTTGGAGACTGCAATGAGTTCTTGGTAGTCATCATTCACCTCTTCTAGGTCTTCCCTGAGTCTTCTATTAGCTGTAATCCAACTGTTATCCCTAAAGTTGAGCCTAGACTATGGGATTCAAGCTTAAGGAAATATTTGTTCGAAAATGTAAAAATCAAATGAAGTCAAATTACAAACACAAGCTGGTATCAAACCGGGGCTAATGGAACCTCATAGTACTAGAAGACACTAGGCTAGTATTACTTGTTTGTACAACTTACACAGTTTTGGTATGAAATCAAAACATCACACAATTTACAATAAACAAAGCTGGGATATATCACAGATTGGTAAATACAGGTATTTATAATAAGATCAAATCATCGAAGTAAAGGCTGGTATGAATCAGAGATGCAGGAAAATCAAACAGATGCTGTATAACATGAAATCAATCACAAAGTTCAATACCCAGGTACTATGATCCTAAATCATGAAGTGAAACTGTCAATGTTTGTAAAAATAAAAGATAACTGTCATCTCATGATAAGAATTATTGTAATGGAATATGAATGACCATGTACATAACAGAATTATCAAAGAGACAATTTATATAACACAAGGACAAATCATCATCAAGTTTATTCAAAACTAGAACCTGTCATTGAAGCTGCAAAAAGTTCATGCTACACAGATGTGCTTACAAATGATCAAGCATGGCTCCCCAAAACTGCCAACCTCCAGTTCTCTAGTCGAGACTTGCTTTTGTACAAAAATATTCTATCTAGAAACTAACCATAGATCCTAAATTTCTGGATCGAACTTCCTTCAAAAGTGGGGAGTTAATCCCATACAAAGTGTTTTACACTACAAGTGTCATACAAATGTCAAACATAATAACATGAGTTAAAAATCAAATAACTTTTAAACACCTAAAGGCTTCTAGAAGCCTCAGCTAAGGTGGCTAAGTCACTAAGCACCTACGAGCATTTTTGGAGTCTAGCAAATTCCACATCCTTGTCCCTTTCCTTTTTCTGGGCTTTGAGCTGCTCCAGCTGTCTTTGCATAGCTCTTTTCTTCTTGAGGATGTCCTTTGAAATTACCAATAGTTTCTGGTACTCTGCTTCCTTATCTTCCATGTCTTCTCGTAATCTTTTGTTTGCCAGCATTAACTTCTCATTTATATCCTACAGGTATCTTGTCTGTTCTTTATAAGTTTGAAGATATCTTTTACACTGACCAACCTCTGGGGAGATATCCAAATCTTCCTCTCTTATGCAATTTCGTTTTTCAGGCAGATTCCTTAATATTGAACCTTCATCAAGCTTGTTTTGTTCATCTGTGCAAAACATTGCTGGTATGAAACCTGCTACACCCTGCATGTCAATAAACTCTTCCATATTCTCACAGTATTTGTCCTCTACTGTGTGTACTGTTCCTTCACTTGCAGCATCTTCTATAACAACAGCCTCCTTATCACCTTCCTGGACTGTTCTTTCCTCCATTTGCATTTTCTCCCTTAGTCTAGTTCTTGGTTTGCCTTCCTTGAATAACTGTTTGCAAATTTTCTTTTTTGAAGCAATACTTTTAAACATGTCACTGAGTTTTTCTAGATTTTCTTGTGCGCAGGGTGTTTCAGGGTCTAAACTGCCCTGTACAGGATTACAAACATCATCCATTTCTTTATTCTTACCCTCTTGATTTGTCTCTGTAGGGTTCGCTATATGCTGGTTAGCATCATCAATCATCTTCTTACCTTTTTCTTTAGGGTTATCACTAAACCCTATTTCTGTCAACAAAGAACCCCATGTTCTTTCTTCTCTTTGCAGCTGAGTTAGAATCAACAACTTAATTAGCCCCTGGTGATAAACTGATCGGGTTGTATGTGCTGGGTGGTTTTGAACTTTAGCAATCATTTTTTGAAGGCTTTTAAACAGGTAAAATGGAAGATTTAACTGTGTACTGCCATGAATATGCATTAGAAGTTTCAAATGGAACTTTAAGACCCTATCATACCTTCCATCACAAGTGATATAGTTCTGAATCACCTCCAATGGCACCCTCCATGCTGGCTTCATTCTGCTGACATGAACTCCATTTTTCCAGTTGAGTTTTTCACTTCCAGGGATCAAGAATTCGCTGAAATATTCCTTGAAGTCTTTTTGTTTAAACCACTTTTCACCTTCTACAGGAACATTGATGGCTTCAACGATAGAGTTCTCATTGACTCTCACAGTTAAGCTTTGTAACTGAACTCTGTCATCATTATAATTTTCAATGAAATCCATTGTCAATTGGGAATGATATCCTTGCAATTTGTCACAAAAGCTGAACCATCCTGACCTCTGTATCAGCTTAGTAGACCTTGGAAACTGCTTAATCCAATCTGTATTGCTAGGTTCTAATCTACATATGAAACCTCCAGGCCTTCTCTTCACGACCACCTCTGGCTCCTCTTCTTCAGTTACTTTTGACATATTAAACCCTAAATGGACTCAACTCGGCTGTATGGACCAATAATGCTTTACATCTTAGGTAAAAACATATATATTCTGCTGCATATAACCCTGTGGTTATTCCTCTGTCTACGCTGGCATATGAACTGTGAATAACATCTATGCTTGTGCTGGTAGTAACTATATTACTCTGCAAGCCAAAAGAGTGACAATGCTAATGAGAATTGAACTAAAAACTGGTGATAGCTCATACCCCTGAACCTCTGTCCATCACTCAAAATATGAAAGCCTTCACGCTGTATGTCCTGCATAGGAAGTTTTTATACTGCGTCTGCATGTTCAAGCCAAGCATTGCTGAAAATACAAGGAAATATATGTACAATGTGTTCCAATTCTGAACTCACAAGCCCTAGGGTTCGAAAATAAACCCAAATTCCCTGAACATTTACATAATGCAGCTCGTGATCAGATGGAGATAAACAATGAACCAGACCAGTTTGCGGATATCCTCTTCAGCAGAATAATGAAGAAATTTTTAGGGAAAAGGTACATTTGGCTGCTCTTGCCACGATGACCACAAGTACTCATTACATGAACGGTTTTAATTTTGAAATGACAAAACCTGTGTTCTTCCATAATTGCCATCGTATGACTCATTATTTCATGGTTAGGAATATAAAAACATGTAAAATGCCGAATGCCTATGATAAAAGCTTATATTCATGACTATGATAAAGGATTATATTCATTCTATATTTCATGAAATAAATCATAAACCTTTCAATAGAATATCATATGGAAATTCTGCCACCATAAATCAATATGCTGCACGCTCACCATATGCTGCCAGTTTGGAAGGACGTTGCCAGTTTGTAAAAATTCACCCTGTAACACATACTCCTTTGCACATACATGGGCTCTTAATTGATGAATAAAAACTTTGATGATTTTAGGTAACCAAGGGAATCATAAGGGCAAGCAATCAATCATAAAACATAAAACAAAGTAAAATTAAAACCAACAAAAACCAATCCAAATCAAAATTTCAAAAATAAGCAGGAGGAACAACCCTAGAGATAACATCTGGCTCCGTCTGGGGACAAAGTTTCTCTTGGAGGCTTTGAGAACTTGCTGATCAGTGCCTTATCCTTTGGGCTGGAGTCTTATTTGCAATAAAATGATATATACAATGACTATGTACAATAACACCTTGTCTTTCACTCTGTGTAAAAAGGCTTTAAGAAACGTCCATTGACTGGACCTGCAATCTCTTCACCTTTCAAATTTTGCAAGACAAAGGTATTATTTCCAAGGATCTTATGATTGAGAAATGCCCTATCCATAAGTTATCAAACTTCCCATGCTTACCTTTTTCATCTTTTATTGCATCCCATCTGAGCACAAGATCACCAACTGTAAACAAATATTTTTTAACCCTTTTATCAAAACTGTCTTTCATTATTTTTTGATGTTTCTTAGCTGTGTCCTTGATGGCCTCTCTTTCTTGCTGCAACTGCACTATCTAAAACATTCTTCTCCTAATATCATCTGGCTCTTCTTCAATTTCCTACAAAAACTTCATGACTGGAGTGACTAAATGGACAGGGAAAACAACATCAGTCCCATAAACCAATTGGAAAGGGGATGTCCCAATTGATTTTTTAATCGTTACTCTATCAGCCCACAGAGCAAATTTCAGTTTGCTGTCCCAACTTCGTTTATTTTCAAACAACATTTTCTTGATACTGCTTACAATGTTTTTGTTGCTAGATTCCGCTAATCCATTTCCTTGTGGATAGTATGGTGTGGATTGCTTAAGGTGAATGTTATTCTCTTGACAAAAATTTACCATCTTTTTTGACTTGAAGGCAGGGGCATTGTCAGTGAGTAATTTTCTAGGGCATCCAAACCTACTCAGAATGTTTTCTTGGAGGAAAGTAATTATTACCTGTTCTGTTGCTCTCCTTGTTGGAATTTCTTCCACCCATTTTGTGAAGAAATCGGTAGCAGTCAAGATCCATTTATGCTGTACGCTAGATGGAGGATGAATTTCACCAATAAAGTCTAGTCCCCACTGCTGAAATGGACCACTCACAGAAATAGGTTTTAGAGGTAAGGATTGAAGCTTTTGCTTACCTGCAAATTTCTGACATTCGATACATGATCTAACCTGCTGAAATACATCTGAAAATAGGGTAGGCCAGTAGTATCCTGCTCTCAAGATTTTGAAGGTAGTTGCTTTCAAATACTTATGTCCTCCACACACTTCACTATGCAACTCTGCAATCACAGCATCAACTTCATATTTCTCCAAACATTTCAACAGTACACCTCCCGGGTCCTTCCAATACAACATCTGATCCCTCAAAACATACTTCATTGCTTTTAGTTTCAAGGATCTGCACTCACTCCTGTTCAATTCAAGAGGGCACTGTAAATACAAAAGAAAATACACCACATCCTTATACCAATCAGATTCAGCATACCTGTTATAAATCTGCTCCTTACTATGCTCTGTGGTCATACTCTGCGCTGACTGTTCTGCCATGATGTGAAGATTCAAAACCTGACAATTGGACTCTGTGATTAGTTTAGCCAGTCCTTGTCCTTTTACCAATTTTGTTGGCTTAATTTCTATGTCATATTCAATGACCTTGGATATCCATCTGCCTCTCTTTCCTTCGCTGTCAGGCTGTGCCAGAATTTCTTTAACTGCTGCATTTGGGACATAAACCACAACCTTAGAGTGTAAAACATATATTCTAAAGAATTTCAGAGCTTTAACTAAGGCATAGGCCTGTTTTTCCATTATATTATACTTCAGCTCAGAATCCCTTAATGTTTTTCTAAAGAATGATATGGGCTGTTCCAAATTATCAGAGTTCTTTTGTAACAATACAACAACAATAGTATCTTCTGATGCAAATGAAAATATCGTGAAATCTTTTGTGTAATCAGGATCCATCAGCACTGGGGCTTCTATTAATGCTTGTTTTATGTTTTCAAATGCTTGTTTAGCCTGTTTAGACCACTTAACCTCACTATCCTTTTTAAGCATTTGAGTGATATGCTTTATTATCTCTGCAAAATTTGGAATAAACCATCTCAAGAAGTTGATTTTTCCAACAAAGGATTGAACTTATTTTTTGTTTTTGGGCATGCTGATTTTTAGAATAGCCTTGACTCTTCTGGATCTATCTTTATTCCCTCAGCAGAGACAATATGGCCTAACAGTTTGCCTTCTGTCAGGGCAAAGTGAGATTTTTTAGGATTTAGTGATAAACCAAACTTCCTGCATTTGACAAAAAATTGTCTTAAGTGTTTAATATGATCTTCATTGGATTTAGAAAATACTGTGATGTCATCCTGGTATATCACTACAAATTTTTCATTTTCAACCCCATAGCTCTCTGAAAAGTAGCACCTACATTCATGAGCCCAAAAGGCATTTTGTCATACATAAAGGTTCCCCATGGCGTGGTGAATGCTGTTTTCTCTCGGTCTTCTGGCTGAACTGCAATCTGGTTATAACCAGAAAATCCATCAATCATCGAAATCCTGTGAGCACCTACTACCCTCTGCAAAATCTGATCTATCTTTGGCAATGAATAGTTATCTTTGAGGCATGATTTATTCAGGTTACGGAAGTCTACACATAATCTTATCTCTCCATTTTTCTTCCGTACAGGAACTAAATTAGCAACCCAAGATGAATATCTTAAGGGCACAATGATTTTTGCATCTAACAGTTTTTTCACCTCTTTTTCAATTACTGGCAGCAATGCTGGATTTAACCTTCTAAGCTTCTGTTTAAAAGGCTTAGTGTTTGGTTTTAGAGGGATCTTGTGCTGAATTATGCTGGTATCATATGTTTTTAAATCCTGATATGACCAAGAAAAAATATCTTTATATTCTTTCAGCAAACCCAGATATTTTCTTTTCTCATCATTTGACAGCAATTTTGACAATTTAATCATTTGAGGCTGCTTTTCAGAACCAATGTTATACTCCATAACATTTTCTTCAGTGGTATGTAGGGTAGGTTTTATCAGTGTATCATCTTTGGAAAACAGTCTTTCTAAAGGAACAAGTCCCTTAGGAATAAAATTCCCTTTTAGTTCCACAATTTTATGATCAACAATTGAATTATTTATGCAGGGTTCATTTTTTACCCATTATGAATCCTGTTCCCGCTCAACAATATCATCTGAAAATTCACCTACCAATTCCAAAAATTCTTTTAGTTCCTAATCATCATTAAAAACCTTCCAATGTTTAATATTATCTGGGACAGCAGGTCTGTACCTAACATCAATTGGATATTTCAGATGAGTAACCTTTGGCACTTTGAAATAGGCTGCTGCTAAAGCTAAGGAATCAGCTGTTTCATTATACTCTCTTGGGACAAAGGTGATATTAAAGGCTATGAAATAATTTTCAATTAGATCCCAGACTTCATTCCTATAAACCTTCAATAACTGATGCTTTACCTGGTATACCCTTTTTACTTGCTGAATTATTAATTCGGAGTCGCCAAATACAGCAAGTTCCTTAATGCCCAAGTCTTTTGCTGCCCTTAATCCAAGGATCAAAGCCTCATATTCAGCAGTATTGTTTGTTGTTTTGAATTCCAATTTGAACATAAGGGAAATAGCCTCACCTCCAGCTGAAATCAATAACACTCCTGCACCTGCCCCTTCCTTACTTGATGCACCATCGAAATACATTTGCCACAAGCCATCAGGTTCCTCTCTCTGTACCTGAATTGGGATATCTTTTTCTACCTTTAAAACACCTTCAGATTCATCATTCAATTGCAACATACAAGACCCAAGGTTTTCATCAATTGAATAAATAGGGTGATTATTAGGGTGTTTGCTATCACTTACCAAGTATGGCATTTGAACTTCTCTGTACAGTCTTCTGAATTCACCCCCAAATACTGGAATTGTAGCATACGAGAGATCCATCTGCAGAGTTCCCCCTACCTTTTTTGCCCAGGATCTAGACAACAACATACCGAACTTAGGAGAAATATCTGCAACCATAATATCCATCAATATACTTTTCATGGGTACCTGGGTTAGATTCACCACCAAATCCTTGATCACCCCAATACATTTTACTGCCCTGGAATCAAATGCGTACAAATCATGGTATGGATTAGTAACACTCAGTCCTAAGGCTTCCATGATTGATTTTGGCATAAGGTTATGTGAAGTTCCTGAATCCAGCAAACAATTATGCAGCAATTGATCATGTACTGAAAAAGTCACATAAAATGGAGGAGGATATTCTGAATTGTCATCAGGCTGATCAAATTTTTTTGATCCTACAATGATAGTAGGATTTTCATCCTGCAGATTAATCTCATCAAAAGGAATAAGACTATAATTCATTGCATTGCTAAAGGTTTTAAAAGTTGCCTCCCTGTAAACTTTACTTTTAATAAACTCTGTCAAAGGCACAGGGATCTTTACCTTATTTAGCTCATGTTCAAAATTGAAACCACCAATAGACTTATTAATCTCCTCTGAATTCACATCTTCATCTTTTCTCTGATTTACAGCTTATTTCTGATTTGTAGGCAGATTTTGTTTAAAAGAAGAAGCTTTCACCACTTTCTTGGTTTGTGCTGCATGTTTTACCCCTGACCTCAGGACATATGATTTTTGTGGCATTTGTTGATAGACCTCTGGCATAGACATCTGATAATCATCCTCATCATACTGACCTAATTCTGTAGCATATTGATAATCAGATCGAGTTATAAAATGTGAAGGAGCATCATCATCAAACTGACTAATATTCTATTCTTCATCTTCCAGTTCATCTAACTCACCTTCATCAAATTCATATGATTCATCCCCTCTAACATTATTGTTTTGAAAAGGAGGTTGAATCTTTTGTTCTTCATTTTCTCGTCTCTCTCTCTGTATATCATTGTTTCGTCTTTCTCTTGGGAAAAATCTAGGGGCAAAAGGTCTTCGAAACTGATTCAGATTTCTATCACTTTCAGCCATGGGTTTATTTTGATTTCTATTTCTACTTCCCACTTCCAATCTGTCAATCTTATTAGACAAATGTTTTAGGAGTTTACCCATTTCATCAATTCTACCATCTGATGACCTTCCTGCCTGATTGGATGTACTGACTGCTTTCTTCCCTTTTCTGTCCACAATTTGGTGTTCTATTTCATATTTTAGTCTATTAGAGGCCAACATGTTTGACTCTACTTCTAATGCTGCATTTTGCATGTTTGGAAGTGAATCTGCTTTTCTTTCTCTTAACAACAAAGAAAATTCAGAATTAAATGAATTTGCATAAGATAACATTGCTGATGTCTCAGTAGGTTTTATCTGAGGTGGAATCTTGCTGTACACTTTGTTAAATTTTTTGGAAAACTCTCCCACAGTTTCATCCTTTTTTATTTTTAAAGAGTCAAACTCTGTTTGGTAATACAAGAAATCTTTTGTGTCCCCCCAATGTCTCAGAAATATGTCTTGTAAAGCGTCAATACCATCTATGGAGTTTGGTGGTAAATTCTGAAACCACGTTCTAACCTCACCATCGAGACTTTGGACAAATAATCTCATGAAAACATCTGTATGTTCATAATTTTGATTTTCTGTAAAAGCTACGAATGTATCCCAATGTTTTTCTGCAGTAACATCTCCCTGGCCATCAAATTTTGGCAGGTACTTCTGATAATCTCCTCCTGGGAGAGCATTGAGGGGCTGAGGCAAAACGAGGGGGGCATATCTTGCTGCTACCATAGCAGCCATTCGATTTTGTGGCTGGGCCATCCTAAGGTTTGTATTCGACTAAACACTGCTTGACTGTTGTGATGAGGAAGACAAAGTACCAGGAATTGGTTGATTTACCGGGACAGTCTTAACCAGAGGAGTATGGATTGAAGGAGTTTGTAATGCTTCAAGCTTAAATTTTTCTGATATCAAGGGATTGGTAAAGACTCAGAAATTATCAACTTGGGAAGGAGTGAATAACAAATCTAACTCCTCACGTCCTCTTTCTGAATGTGGATTTAGAGAAGGAACTGGAAAAGATGCAGATTCAGGGATCTCTAAAGTTGCAGGCTGTTTAAATTTCTCTGATGAAGTAGAAACCAGATTTCTCCTAGTCTCCCTTAACAACTCTTCAGGATCTGAGACTCCTGGATTTAAAGGAGATAAGGGATTTCCTCGAGTCCCTATCTTCTTTGAAGCCACTGTAACTGCTCAAAAGGTGATTAAATGTAGTCTATATCAGGTTTTGCTGATTCTGTTCACCCTACAAAATCAGTTCCAAATTGTTGATTACCCAGGGAAGATATCCTTTCCTTTATCCGTTCCCCGGCAACGGCGCCAGAAGATGTTATCCCTAAAGTTGAACCTAGACTACGGGATTCAAGCTTAAGGAAATATTTGTTCGAAAATGTAAAAATCAAATGAAATCAAATTACAAACACAAGCTGGTATCAAACCAGGGCTAATGGAACCTCACAGTACTAGAAGACACTAGGCTAGTATTACTTGTTTATACAGCTTACACAGTTCTGGTATGAAATCAAAACATCACACAATTTACAATAAACAGAGCTGGTATATATCACAGATTGGTAAATACAGGTATTTATAATAAGATCAAAGCATTGAAGTAAAGGCTGGTATGAATCAGAGCTGCAGGAAAATCAAACAGATGCTGTATAACATGAAATCAATCACAAAGTTCAATACCCAGGTACTATGATCCTAAATCATGAAGTGAAACTGTCAATGTTTGTAAAAATAAAAGATAACTGTCATCTCACGATAAGAATTATTGTAATGGAATATGAATGACCATGTACATAACAGAATTATCAAAGAGACAATTTATATAACACAAGGACAAATCATCATCAAGTTTATTCAAAACTAGAACCTGTCATTGAAGCTGCAAAAAGTTCATGCTACACAAATGTGCTTACAAATGATCAAGCATGGCTCCCCAAAACTGCCAACCTCCAGTTCTCTAGTCGAGACTTGCTTTTGTACAAAAATATTCTATCTAGAAACTAACCATAGATCCTAAATTTCTGGATCGAACTTCCTTCAAAAGTGGGGAGTTAATCCCCTACAAAGTGTTTTACACTACAAGTGTCATACAAATGTCAAACATAATAACATGAGTTCAAAATCAAATAACTTTTAAACACCTAAAGGCTTCTAGAAGCCTCAGCTAAGGTGGCTAAGTCACTAAGCACCTGTGACCGTTTTTGGAGTCTAGCAAATTCCACATCCTTGTCACTTTCCTTTTTCTAGGCTTTGAGTTGCTCTAGCTGTCTTTGCATAGCTCTTTTCTCCTTGAGGATGTCCTTTGAAATTACCAATAGTTTCTGGTAATGTGCTTCCTTATCTTCCATGTCTTGTCGTAATCTTTTGTTTGCCAGCATTAACTTCTCATTTATATCCTGCAGGTATCTTGTCTGTTCTTTATAAGTTTGAAGATATCTTTTACACTGACCAAGCTCTGTGGAGATATCCAAATCTTCCTCTCTTATGCAATTTCTTTTTTCAGGCAGATTCCTTAATATTGAACCTTCATCAAGCTTGTTTTGTTCATCTGTGCAAAACATTGCTGGTATGGAACCTGCTACACCCTGCATGTCAATAAACTCTTCCATATTCTCACAGTATTTGCCCTCTACTGTGTGTACTGTTCCTTCACTTGCAACATCTTCTATAACAATAACCTCCTTATCACCTTCCTGGACTGTTCTTTCCTCCATTTGCATTTTCTCCCTCAGTCTAGTTCTTGGTTTTCCTTCCTTGAATAATTGTTTGCAAATTTTCTTTTTTGAAGCAATACTTTTAAACATGTCACTGAGTTTTTCTAGATTTTCTTGTGCGCAGGGTGTTTCAGGGTCTAAACTGCCCTGTACAGGATTACAAACAACATCCATTTCTTTATTCTTACCCTCTTGATTTGTCTCTGTAGGGTTTGCTATCTGCTGGTTAGCATCATCAATCATCTTCTTACCTTTTTCTTTAGGGTTATCACTAAACCCTAATTCTGTCAACAAAGAACCCCATGTTCTTTCTTCTCTTTGCAGCTGAGTTAGAATCAACAACTTAATTATCCCCTGGTGATAAACTGATCGGGTTGTATGTGCTGGGTGGTTTTGAACTTTAGCAATCATTTTTTGAATGCTTTTAAATAGGTAAACTGGAAGATTTAACTGTGTAATGCCATGAATATGCATTAGAAGTTTCAAATGGCACTTTAAGACCCTATCATACCTTCCATCACAAGTGATATAGTTCTGAATCACCTCCAATGGCACCCTCCATGCTGGCTTCATTCTGCTGACATGAACTCCATTTTTCCAGTCGAGTTTTTCACTTCCAGGGATCAAGAATTCGCTGAAATCTTCCTTGAAGTCTTTTTGTTAAACCACTTTTCACCTTCTGCAAGAACATTGATGGCTTCAGCGATAGAGTTCTCATTGAATCTCATGGTTAAGCTTTGTAACTGAACTCTGTCATCATTATAATTTTCAATGAAAGCCATTGTCAATTGGGAATGATATCCCTGCAATTTGTCACAAAAGCTGAACCATCCTGACCTCTGTATCAGCTTAGCAGACCTTAGAAACTGCTTAATCCAATCTGTATTGCTAGGTTCTAATCTACATATGAAACCTCCAGGCCTTCTCTTCACGACCACCTCTGGCTCCTCTTCTTCAGTTACTTTTGACATATTAAACCCTAAATGGACTCAACTCGGCTGTATGGACCAATAATGCTTTACATCTCAGGTAAAAACATATATATTCTGCTGCATATGACCCTGTGGTTATTCCTCTGTCTACGCTGGCATATGAACTGTGAATAACATCTATGCTTGTGCTGGTAGTAACTATATTACTCTGCAAGCCAAAAGAGTGACAATGCTAATGAGAATTGAACTAAAAACTGGTGATAGCTCATACCCCTGAACCTCTATCCATCACTCAAAATATGAAAGCCTTCACGCTGTATGTCCTGCACAGGAAGTTTTTATACTGCGTCTGCATGTTCAAGCCAAGCATTGCTGAAAATACGAGGAAATATATGTACAATGTGTTCCAATTCTGAACTCACAAGCCCTAGGGTTCGAAAATAAACCCAAATTCCTTGAACATTTACATAATGCAGCTCGTGATCAGATGGAGATAAACAATGAACCAGACCAGTCTGCAGATATCCTCTTCAGCAGAATAATGAAATTTTTTTTAGGGAAAATGTGCATTTGGCTGCTCTTGCCACGATGACCACAAGTACTCATTACATGAACGGTTTTAATTTTGAAATGACAACACCTGTGTTCTTCCATAATTGCCATCGTATGACTCATTATTTCATGGTCAAGAATATAAAAACATGTAAAATGCCGAATTCCTATGATAAAAGCTTATATTCATGACTATGATAAAGGCTTATATTCATTCTATATTTCATGAAATAAATCATAAACCTTTCAATAGAATATCATATGGACATTCTGCCACCATAAATCAATATGCTGCACGCTCACCATATGCTGCCAGTTTGGAAGGACGCTACCAGTTTGTAAAATTCACCCTGTAACACATACTCCTTTGCACATACATGGGCTCTTAATGGATGAATAAAAACTTTGATGATTTTAGGTAACCAAGGGAATCATAAGGGCAAGCAATCAATCATAAAACATAAAACAAAGTAAAATTAAAACCAACAAAACCAATCCAAATCAAAATTTCAAAAATAAGCAGGAGGAACAACCCTAGAGATAACACAAACCATCCTTTGTTTCTTGCAAATAATCTATTTGATGTTTGTACTGCTTGATGGCTCTTTGCAAATTTTCCTTCTCTGAGTCAAATGCCTTGCTTCCTGTTGTACTTTGTAGCTTACTAGGCAGCCATGGGATGTTCAGTTTTCTGAAGATTTCCTCATCCTCAGGCAGCAGCTCTGTGGAAGTATCATGAACACTTGGGTTTTCTTGATTATCTGTTTCAGCAGGAGCATTTTCATCCATTAACAACTTGTTTTTTGAATAAGAAATCTCCGTTTCATCTTTTTGCTGTTCCTTCAAAAGTTTACCTCGTATTTCCAAAAACACAGTAGACAATTTTGTCTCGGTGAGGCTAGATTCTTCTTTTGTCTTTAATGGTTTTTTCCCTTTGCTGTCACCCTTGCTAGACTCAAACTTTTCATTTGAGAAAGAAGTGTCAATCATAGTTATTCCTTCTGTTTTCAACTTAGGATTCAATAACACAGGGTCTTCACTTAGTGAAACCATGCCATAGCACGTTCGTTCGTGGCATATGAAACAATACCCCTATTTTCAAAAAATATTGGAAAATATCTCTCAAAATCATTTTTTTAACCCCTTCCCAATATACCTTCCCAATTAAAAAAACCCCCTATTTTCACTAAATATTGCATGTATCCATTTTTTCATTTACTTTTTTAATACCCCTTTATATTTCTACCTAGTATATTGACATGATACCCCACATGAATTCTACAATGCGCCTTTCTTCTTTCGATGTATATTATGGATGCACATTACTTCACCCACAGAGATCACATTCATTTCCTAAATTAACACTAGTTTGTCTTTTTTTTCCAGGTTCCTGCACAAGATCAAAGCTTAAGGCAAAACCATACAATGTGAAAAAGTTCAAATCAAAGTGCTATGTAGGGATAACAAGTGGATGACCTCTGACAAAATTAACATTGATAGTGTGTTAATTGCACATATACAACAAATACATTTTTTTCTAGGTGCCTAAAAAAGAACATAGCTTAAGACGAAAACATACAATGTTGTGTTTAAAATTTTGTAACATTGCATATAGAGTGCACCCCTTTCAGGACATTATTCAATGGTCACATACTCATCATGTCTCACATAAATACTCCAAACTTTAAAATTATTAACAGTTGATGAGGATGGACATTTAAAAACCCATTGGCAACAATTAAAGACTTGCATTAGCATCGTCTTCTAAAATGTCTTTTTTCAGAAGGCATTTCAGTAAATTCACATTCCAAATCTGCTAAAAATCTTCACAAGTTCCGTTGTAGTTGGGTTCTGGACCAAGTATTGGCTAACTTTGAAATCTTGATGCCATAAATGAATGCCATTTGAGAACTAATAATATCTTAAGTTATAATAGTCTTGAAATTGAAGGTGATTTTCCACATGGGCAGATGTCTTCATTTTTTATGGAAATACCTATGTGTTTGCCACCAAAGGCTGATAAATATCATTTCTGAAGTATCCTACCGAGTGATGAAGTTGCCATACTTCCCTCTAAATGATGGTAAAATGACATCACTGAGCTCAGGAAGCTGTGTATGCATGTGTTGTAGAGGATGCAACTGCTTTAGTGGATCCACTGGCAATTGGTGTGACCGAACAAGATGATGCATACAAGATTTTTGCAGATGAAAATATTATAATAAATGCTTTGATAATGACAAGAAGTCAGTTAAGTGAAATGAGGAATGTCGCAAAGTAGACACATTGATCCAAAAAGAAGCAACATAAACAAGAGGTAGTAAGAAACCTGTGGTGTCTTCAGATTTATATAAATCCTTTATAAGGTTTTATTCAGAACCTGCTAAATGGGTAGAGAAGAAGCATATGGATCCATGGTTTGAATATTCAATGTCCTCTAAGCATATGGATAAATGGCAGATTGGAGATAAGGATAAGAGGAGTGCACATGCTAAAATGTCTACTGAATCATTTGCTGATCCAAAAATGGAAGAACAAAAGCTATAGAGCATGATTGCACCAATGTTTCCTTCTCCAAAAAAGCAAGATGTTTCAAATTTAGTTTCAAGGCAAGTCCTGTGTATAGACTACCATTCATCCTGTTTCCACTCTATTCCTCATCACAATAGTTGCATCTCTGGCATCCAGACTAGATGTCGCTCATCCATGATTGAGGGATTTGCAACAAGCTCTATAGCAATGGTTAGTCTCTTCTGTTTCTCAGTTGACAGACCACTCACACCAGGAAGACCCACCAATGTGTCTCTCAAGCTATCAAGCTCTACAAGCTCCATCACTTCATCCACAAACAAATGTTGAATAGAGCAATCTCAATTTTAAGAAACCCAATATTACAAATGAAAGAAGAAATTATATTAAATTCGACAGTTGGATGTCAACATTTCAGTTGCCTCAGGAGTATATTATTAAGAATAAAATCACCATAAATTTTACTTGCTTGCTCTCGGCATCTATTTCTGGTGAAAGGTGCAAGTAAGCAATGAACAGTACTAATTCTCGTACAGTTATCTGAAGAGAATGAATATCATTTTGCTCACAATAACCTGAAACTCAGGAAAATGTCTCTGTCTCTTTGGAAATCCAGAGATATGTATATCCCCCTCAATATAACCTCTCATTTTTCTTCCAGATAGCACATCCATGAGAGTTGTATTTCCAGCACCACTAAGACCCATTAATGCAGTCATTAGAGGAAATTTCAACTCAAAATGGGCCTCCTAAAATGAACTAGTAAAATAATAGTTAAAATAATAAAATAATATTAATTAATTTTAGAGGAAGAAAAGAAAAAAACTACCTTTTTGTTTGTATTTTTGACATATCTCCCTGTGTTTTTTCTCAAATTTCAATCGGGAGAGCTCGTTGGATGCGGAATTAAATTACGCATCCAACGAGTACCCACTCGGCATACTTTTGACGGACCCCACTACCCCAAAAACAAGAAATACCTGAAAAAACGTAATGATGACATCATCATTACGTTTTTTCAGGTATTTCTTGTTTTTGGGGTAGTGGGCTTCGTCAAAAGTATGCCGAGTGGGTACTCGTTGGATTGGAAATTTAATTCCGCATCCAACGAGCTCTCCCGATTGAAATTTGAGTAAAAACACAAGGAGATATGTCAAAAATACAAACAAAAAAAGTAGTTTTTTTTATGATACCTATCCCCAAATTTATATTAAAAAAGTGTTTAAGACCTATACGGTATTTCAAATTTAAAGCAATTTCATTGGCTAACACATGATAACATGGAATTTGAAGAAAAGTTAAAAGGCCCATTTTGAGTTGAAATTTCCTCTAATGTAAAATGCCTGGCCTGAATGCCCCTATTACATCTTTCAACAGCTGGAGCTTCTTCTCTGCAGCTCCTAATGCTTTCATTTCCTATTTCCCAGATCAAAATGAGAATCAGGATAAAGAATTTTCATAGGTCCTGGGAAATTCTCATTCAGCTCAGTGCTACTTGAAAGTTACCAGAGTCAGAGTAAATGTTAAAAGTTTTCAGTTTTTTTTACAATATTGCATGAAGTCCTTCCATTTGGTATGCATTTAAATTATGGTTTCTTAAAAATATATGTCAAGCTCAAATAGTGGAGATTATTCACCCAAGTTTAGGTAGTTCATACCGCTGGCATGTCGACAAAATAATGTACATGTCTAAAGGATATGGCTAGTGGAAAGAAAGGCAAGATCATTCCTCTCTTAGGATGTTCATGTGCAAAAGAATACATTGTTGTATGAATCCTTTTGTTTCTTTTGGATTCAATGGACATGCTGATGGTTTCGAATTCAACTGTAAGGAAAAATATGCAATCAAAGTGGTGGAAACAAAATAGGTTTGAAATGTAAATACTCTCCTAAAAAATTAAACCTTTATTTCATTCTTTTTGTTTGATTTATGGATTTGGACTAATACAATTTGGTTTACCACATTAACAACCCCTGTTTCAATAAGTCTGTTCTTTCTTACCAAAAATTGTACATTTTCGAGCTGGCAAAGAATGAGGTACAAATCTTTGTTCCTAATTGTTCAATGGCATGCTTTTTTCAACACCCCTTTCCTATCTTGGATTTCAGTAAGTTTCTCCTTAGAAATCAATGATGCAAGCTTCCCAATAGCTGCACAGTAATAACAATTCTGATTATTTTTTAGTTACATGAACTCCAAAACATGAGAAAGAAAATGGCTTTTTATCAAATTGCATAGGAGGACTTACGATTCAAATAATTCAATGCAAGTATCAGCAAATATTAAAGAGAACTGTAAATCCAATTATAGTACACACACTAATCTAGTAGAAGTGAGCTTTCCCAAAAATACCATGACTATGAAGAACAAATTGGCCAGTAGTCATGTTTGAAGAGAATGGCTGCCACCCAAAAATATGGTTCACGAGATGTGTCAAAGTTCCTCAAGCATCAAAACTTTAATGCCAATGTCATAAATTTGATCAAAGGAAACTAAATCCTTTAAAAGGAAAAACTGTTATAATGGGGAGCAGAAGAATGCATTAATCATGACAACAGCTTAGTATCTACACCTTTTCCCATTAGGGATCAAGAAATTCTTTGACTGTGATTGTTGTCTCTGTATAGGATAATGGTGAGATCCAGTAGCCCCATAGCTGCCATTTGGGAACCGAACCTACATAAAATTATAGAAATCTGAAATACTATATATAATTCCTTGACTCGCTAATGTCAGATAATTTTTCCTTTAACCTTTGAAAAATATATACCGGAAAGGGAAAATCTAGCATTACTTCGTGGAATAATAAATCCACTAAGTACGAAGATAATCAATAAACAGAATGAAACTCCACTATTAGATATAACCATCATCGGACAAATCCTAGCTATAAGGAAAAATAATGATGATGATAACTGATGCAGACAAAAGAGAGCTAGAAATTTCCCAAAAAACATGTTCCGGTATCAAGATGAGAACAACTAATTGCAATTGACTGGAGAGAATATAAAAAACACATTCCTGAAGTATGATATTTCATTTAGCTTCATCTATGTTATTAGCTTAACATTTTCCTCGAGACCCTCTTCAGCAGGCAAGGAAAACGGAAACGAAAAAGAGCGGTGACTGCCACCAACTCCAGATGACCTAGTACTGCTTATAGACCTTCTAATATATGACCTCTGACTCCCAACCCGGCTAATAGCATTGGAATCATCCAAATGTATTTTGAGTTCATCAGGATCATTTGAATGTCATTGTTTTGATTGATTCTCTTCTTGCAGATGTATAAGCTGGGAATATGCACCAGAAGGGTTCATGGAGAGCTGAGAGTGTGGACCCGAATATACATTTCTCAGATTCATTAATAGATGGCATGGAGAATGTAAGAATAGTCCTTTCAGTAAACTCATCACCAAACATGAGTCAAAATTAGTGGCATGAGAAGTGTAGAGTAACCATTTAACAAAGTTCATAGCGAGACATGTGTTAAAATCAATGGCACAAGGAAGAAGAACTAGTTTAGTTAAAAATTAAAATCAAGTGAATGTACACTAGCTTGTTCATATATTCACTATTTAGAAAGGTGAAAAGATTGAAGCATTGTAAAATTTTACCCTTTTATTATATATTCATTGTTCAGAAAGGTGAAAAGATTGAAGCATTGTAAAATTTTGCCAATTTCAACAATAGAACCACGCTGAATCACAACAATCATATCACCATTTCTGACAGGAGTTAGACGATGAGAAACAATAAATGTTGTTCTATTTATCATAATTCTATTAAGAGCTTCTTGAACCACTTTTTCATACTCTATATCCAAAGCACTAGTAGCTTCTTCAAGAAGAAGAATTCGGGGATATTTTAAAATAGCCCTTGCAATTACAATCTTTGTTTTTGGCCTCCAGATAATTGGGTACCATGCTCTCCCACCATTGTATCAAAACCCTGGAAATAACAACTATAATTGTTAATATATACAATGGACTCCATAATGAGGAAATTTAGAAATAATCAAGATCTATATATAAAAAAAATCAAAACCTGGCCCAATCTGCTTATAAATTTTGTTGCATTAGCAAGCTCGGAAGCAACATGTATTTCTTCTAGTGTAGCTCCATCTTTACCATATGCAAGATTCTCTTTAATAGTGCTTGCAAAGAGGATATGTTCCTGGCTTACAAGTCCATTTTTTTTCCTAATCCATTGAAGTTGAAACTTCTTGGTATTGACACTGTCTATAAGCACTTCACCAGCTTGTGGATCATAGAATGTCTCTATAAGACATATAACTGTGGACTTTCCACTTCCACTCTCTTCAACTTTCCGCTTCCACTCTCTCCAACTAAAGTTGTAGTGGTGCCTCTGGGTATTCCCAATGAGAATCCATAAAATATTTCAACATCAAGCCGTGCTGGTTACCTAAAATATACATATTTAAGTTCAATATCACCCTGAATACCCTCAAGGACCAATCCATTTGCATCATAGACATCAATCTCTAGCTTCCTATTAATTGTTTCAAACATTTTGTAAGTTGCAGCTTGTCTAGCTGCAAATGCACTTAAACATGGTGTTGTATGTCTTATTGAACTAAGATCCAGAAAAATATTTATCATTGCCTTCGTTAGTCAAAATATTTATCATTTCCCTCATTAATCAAGATAAATATATCTTCTTGAATAAGTGAAAGGCCATTTAGTTTAATTTCTTTATAGAATAACAATACTGCATTTGGTCATGCAGATTCATCTTACATGCTTCCGAAAAGAACTATAAATATGACATTTAGCACTCTGCCTCCTGAATACCCTCCATGGATAATTAACTGTGATCCACACAAAATATCCAGTGCATAGGTGCAGAATGTAATAAATATGAGAGAATCCAAGCCAAAACCCACTGCCAACCCTTGGAGAACAACAATCTTGTATGTGGTATTATGTGACTTATCATAGCCAGTCACAACTTTCCTCTCCCCTGTAAAAGAATCAACCTAAAAGGTAACTAATTTAAATATGAAATAGAATTTGTAATGATATGAAGTGGTAACCTCAATCAAAAGTAAATAATCTTGAATTTATGATATCATATGACAAGGTATACATTGCTTTGTTGATGTATACTTACAGTCCTAATGGCACCAATTGTCTTCTCCACGACATTTCATGCTTCTGCATATGCTTGCTGACCTTGGCTTGACTTCTTTGATATTATCATAGCCATATCACCACCTGCTGCTATGAAAAGAGGAATCGTATACAACATTACTAGGGTAAGTTTCCATCCTTTGATGAAATCCACAGTGAAACCTCCAAAGAATACATTTGTCAACTGTATGAATTGCCCGACCTGAAACAACAAAAAGATATAATAAACCGATTGTACCTTAAAGATATAGTAAGCTGATTTTACCTTCTTCTTTGGATAATAAAAAACATAAATATTTCAATATTTTTGATAAATAACGTTTAAAGTTTTCAAGAAAACCACATGAATATCATATATTATATTTTATAACATAAAGAAAATACTATAAGAAGGATTTTACATTACAGAGAAAATGTGTTTTCCCTCTGTTGAGCCCTCAAGGTGAGAACAACTAATTGCAATTGATCGGAGATATATCATAAAGAATTTGAAGACATAGCATATAAAGATAAGTTTTCTAGGAAAAAAAGCATATAGAGATAAGAAGACTGCTCCTTTTGAATCACTAGGATGGTAATTAACAATCTTTCTTCACAAAAATTTAGATGTAGGACAATATATACACTTTAATCAGCACTCTGTAAATATTCTTAGCATGAATCTAACTCCCTTAATTTGTTTAAAGAATGTGAATACGGGTAGGGGTAAAGTTAAATGTGTTTGCCACCGAAGGTTGATAAATATCGTGAGTTCCTAGATCGTAAAAAATTAGTGACAGATAACATTGTCAGCAATTTTGAATCTTTTAAACATGGAAACACTGAAGAGAACATTCAGGTTCCAAACTATAAAAAAAAATTGAAGGGTGATATGTTCAAGAAGCTATGTCTACATGTGTTGCAGTGGCTGCAACTGCTTTAGTGGAGCCAGTAGCAACTGGTGTGACTGGACATGATGATGCATACACATTTTTTGCAGTTGAAAAATATTATACCAAATGCTTTGATAATGACAAGAAGTCAGTTAAGGGAATTGAGGAATGTGTTAAAGTAGACACAGTGATCCAAAAAGAAGCAACCAAGACAGGAGGTAGTAAGAAATCTATGCTGTCTTCAGATTCATATCAATCATTTATAAGGTTTTCTTAAGAACCTACTAAATGGGTAGAGGAGAAGAAAATGGATCCATGGTTTGAAGATTCAATGTCCTATAAGCCTTAAGAGTTTGATAGACTGATATATTTAGGGGCCAATTTCATCATGCACAGACCTAATTCTAAAAGAGAAGAAGAAGAATGAATTCAAACAAGACACTAAAAAACCATTACTCAATTGACAAATAGTACCAGGGGTTATATGATTATTTATTTCAGGTTGGGTATTGAATAGTCCTTTTCAACACTCACGCTTGAAGGGAACCAAGGTAGAGGAACATGCTGCAAAACATGGGACATTTGTGTGAGATTGATGAAAATCACTTATCAATGACCTATAGGAGCCAAAAGTAATTCCCAACCAACATCTTGTTCTAGGGATGCAAAGGAAGCCTCATAAGATAACAACACAAAAAAACTCAAACTTGGGAGCAATCCAAGTTAATATATGTGACTTTAACACATCTCTAAATTACAATATAAATTTATCATAAACATAACTCTCTTATTGAAAACCATAATGGGAGATTCTAACATGTTCTTTCAAGATACTAGACAATCCATAGATAAGACTTTCGTGTAGAATTTAAATTCAAGACTAGCTTGAAAAAACAATAATGATCCTGCACCAGACATGTGATTTTTCTCCCACTCTAACAAACAACAAACCAAATCCATATAAGGTAAGATGATCATTATGTCTAAGGACATAATCCGTAAATTAGTTTTATTCCGCTCTCTATCGAAGCTTTGCAAAAGAGTCCAAAGCATTTTAGTGAAAAAAATACTTAATATCAAAACAATTGAAAATATTTATTGTTGTAGACCATGAGTTTCTACATTAAATAGAAACTTAACATTGAAAAACATGGAAACAACACAATACCTGATGTTTGAGGGATGATTTGGATGGCACCCTTGTCCCTGAGCATTTGGCTAACTTATGTGGATATGATGGCATTGTAAGCCTCTTTCTAGAGTTTAGGATGTAATTGTAAGCCTCTTTCCCATATATATATGGGAAAGCCACATATTTTGATTGAAGAGTGGCTAAAACCCTGTTGAGATGTTCATGTATGGTATTGTTGGGCTATACGGTTTGGGATAACATATCTGTTAAGAAATTGGTAAAAAGTTTAGGCAAAGCAAAGCCTTACTAGAAGTCTGGTGTAATTTTTCCCAATACTAGATCCAATTTTGAATCTACACAGATCATGAAAAAGTTTATCAGAATTCAGAATACAAAGAACTCTGAATTTAAAGAATAGAAAGAACTCTGACTTCTTTAACTTCCTATTTCATATCGACAAATTAAAAAAAGTTACTTTGAAATACAAAACAACCGATCTAGAAAAATTCTCCCAATGATAACAATTCTCCAAGTTATCATCATTTCTGAGACAAGAACTTTGCATCAACAACACCTTATAAGTGAGCATATGTTAATTTAGCTTAAGTTATAATTAGGCTAGAAGAGCTTTTACTAGTTCCTCTAAAAGTTGCAGCATAATTAAAAGTTTGGAGAAAGCCTATGAGTTGCAGCATAATTAAAAATTTGGAGAAATCCTATGAGTTGCAACATAATTAAAAGTTTGGAGAAATTCTATGACAGTTGAAAAGATGATTAAATGGAGTAGAAATCAGTAAAGGATTATGTGCCATAGTAAAGTATTATGTGCGGATCAAGTAAACATTGTTCTGTTGCAGAACTGAGATACAACTTGGTACAAATTTTGATGAAAGATGTAAGGTATGTTGATCAGTATCTAACTGATATTTATCTGGACCTGTAAGTGTTAATTATGGAAATAATTTTTGTGGAAGTCTTGCTTGTATGGAAGCATTTGTAAAATGTTTTGGGCCCTATCTTAAGTCTGCCTAAGAGACTAATTAAGATATGATCAAGTACAGTGAAATTAGTTGTTGGGTTGAGTGCATGATAGCTTGAGATTAAATGTAGAAAGACACTCAGTACAGAAGTTATACATAGCAAAGAAGAGACAGCAGTTGAGATAGAGTTAGGATGGAATTTTGATGAGGTTCATGCCTTGAAATTATGACCAAGTTTGGACTGTGATAGTTGAAGCAGCTGAGCATCAGAAAAAGTACTATGATATGCATCTTTGGTGAGCAGTTTTGAAGGAGCTGAGGTGTCCACCAAGCACCCTGCCTCCTGTTTTTTTACAAGCCGTGCACAGAACCAGGCCCCTCTGAACCCCTCTTCATCACTAGACACCTCCACCATGCCACCATTGCTCAACTTCAATTTTTCAGATTGATGATGGGAAATCCAGATCATGTATTGATGAAAGCTTAAAGGATTCTGTAGAGAAAGTACAATTTACAAAAAATGATAAAATCCAAGAAGCAACTGATGAGTCATAGGAAATGTTGAAAATGCAAAAAGATACATCTAATGTGCATCTAATCAAATGCATTATGAGAATTTTGTCAAGAAACATGATATTAAGAGGGAAGTACATAGGCAGGAAAACTGGCAAAAAACACATGGGGTAGGTGAGAATAAGAAAAATCCTGCTACATCCTTAATATTGTTTGATAAGAAAGACAGGAAGATGCTCAATTCAGTTCAGGTTGAGATTAAAAAGCACAGTTCATTATCAACATCTAAATCCGACAATATGAGGTCCATACTAAAGATAAAGAAGCCTACAAGCCATTTTGAGGACCATTTGAGGTCTGATGTTGCTGGTGTAGTGCCTATAAGCCATTTTGAGAACCATTTGGGATCTGATGTTTCTGGTGCAGTATCTTTAATAACTGAGCCAGAGTTGAAGACAACAAAGAGATATATTAAAAGGTCATCAGAGAGTGAAGGAAATATTCATAATGATGGAGACAATATTTTGAATTTTTCTTCTTATCTTGAAGAAATTAGGATACAATCACCACACAATCACCAGATACAGGCATTATTTTAGAGCAGAGCATGAGTGAAAAAGCAGTTTGGTCAGAAAAGGAAAAGCATGGAAAAAGAAATTAGAGGTTCTCGATTAGTGCCTGAAAGTGAGTTCCTAGATCGTAGAAATACAGTGACAGATAACATTGTCAGCAATTTTGAAACTTTTAAACATGGAAACATTGAAGAGAGCATTCAGGTTTCAAACTGTAAAGAAATTTTGAAGGGTGAAAAGGATTTTGAAAATATTCATGAAAATTATGTTCCCAATGTCAAAGATCATGTGCTTTCTATAGTTGTGACTAAATACAATGAAGTTAGGGTAGTTCCAAATACTTCTTTGCATCAGAATTACATTCTGAAGAAGAAAAGAAAGCTCTTGAAGAAACATGATTCAAGGTTATCAAGTCTGCCAGAGAGATCATATAATCAAATAAAGATAAATATTTGCATGGAAGAAGAAAATGTTCTTGAAGTATTATCTGGAGTAGATCATCAAAAGAAAAGCACACAGATTCTATAGCAGAGTTGCTAATGAGAACTAGTTATGTTAATTCTATAGCAGAGTTGCTATGAGAGCTATTCAAGTTCAAACTGATTGAGTATAATGTAACACTCTCTTTGATCATACTAAAGAGCACTAAGAAGTGTTGTATGATGCATGGACTATGAGTAACCATCTATTTCAGTTATGTGGATTGGTAAAATATGATATCTTGACAAACATAAGCAACTATACTAAGACTCTTATTGCATACTCTTGTGGGCACTACATTTGTTAGGTGGTACAAGCACAATTTTATGAGCATTATTTGTGTTATGTGTGGCAAAGGATGAGAGTGTTATCTTGTTTAAGTATAATTTAAATTATTTGAGTTATGTATAACAATTATACCCAAGAGAAACTGAAAAAGAAATTCAGTCCTACTTCTCTTTGGTGGTATCATGGTTTGGATTGGGAGCGGATTTTGAGATAGAAAGGTTAAGTGTCTTTAGAAAACCTATGTTTGGGTGTTTCATGGAGTTTCCCAAGTCAGTTTCTTTGAGAACTTGATTCTAGAAATACATAAGCTTACTTTACTTATTGTTGTTATCTCATGTTATGAATTTCATAACAAATGATTGAGTTCATTTTGTTGATTTTTCGATATGAAATTTATACTACAATACACATGTTAAATAATAAATGTAGAAATAAATACTCGTTAACATTTTAGAAATAAAATCCTATGTATATATGTGTGTATTGTTTTGTAAAAGACAAATGTTAAAATAAATATTCTATATCACATCTAATAATGATTATTTTAGCTTTGCTAAGTGTAAGTTACTCGAAGAAGATTTATTAGTTATTGAGGTAAATTGCTTGTTCAAAACCCAAATTTGGGCTATAATACCATTGAACTTTCATAGAGGTATACAAAGGATAACTTCAAGAGCCACAACTATTGGTTCAACGCCATATTCTCTTAACCGAGATAAAATGGTAGAATCTTTGAATATGGTTCAAGCAAAACATATATAAATATGAATGATAATTCATAAGGATGTTAGGGCCTTTACCAAAGGCATACCCAAATCTTACAACTAATACAATACAATCAATATACCAAGAATCGTGAATGTAAAACTACTTACACATATTATCACTTCTATACCAATAGCACATGGCTATGGAACCTCGCTATAAGTGATCGTCATTTTTAAGAAAGTAAAAAATGTTATTAATATTGTGCCATCATGTTATCTCAACAAGCCATGGCTTAAGCCTAAAATTCCTTTGTAAACATTCATTTCTCAAAAATTTAGACATGAAGGTCATTGAAGGAAGCAATTAATTGTTTGGTATTTTAATGAAATACCAAATCCAAGATCACTCTTATTAAATGACCCCCTTGTATGTTAAGAACTCACGTTGAGCTCAATGATTTCTAAATTGTTGGTATGACCTCTAATAGTTCAATCAGCCTTCTTATGATTACTTTGAGAGGTGTGTCCCAATTACTTCTAGGGATTTTCCGAGAAAACAATTTCTTGCAAGAGTAAACTCTCACGAACTGATAACAGAGAAGAATGTAGAAACAAAACATTAATTAGACGGGGAGGTGAAATTCCCCTTAATGAAAGGGTCCAATCGCTTCTGGGAGCCTGAGAAAATATTTTAGGCTAATTCCTTTTCTCTACGTTCTTTGTTGGTATTTCTCCCTCTAGTGAGAGGAGGAGAAGGGCCTGAGAAGTCTTCATAATCAGAGATTCCCTCTGACCCAGAGGAAGGGACTAAGGATGCCAATCCTGGCCCTGCTTGAGCTGAAGTCTCGTGATCTAACTCTTTAGGGCCTCTCTTAGAATCTGAAGAGGAAGGTTTTGGAGAAACTCCAGGAACTGTCTCCGCAGGGCTGAGGGGACCTGGGGGGAACACGCCCTGCTCCGGAACATCCACCGCTTCAGGTTCTTGTGCTTCGACTTCCTGTAGAGATAAAAATATGTTTTTGTTCTCAAGCGGTGGAGAATCTATGAGAGGAGGAGTCGGATATTGAGGCGAGTCCTTCTGCTGAGAAGCTTGAGGCTCCTTTCGTTGGGGGGGGGGGAAACGACGATTAGTGACCGTTTGGAACTCTTATTCTTTAGAAGCAAGGGGATTTACTGGTTTCTATGATTCTGCAAGCTTGGGGAAGCTTTTGGAAAAGTGGCTGTATACATGACAAAATTTGCATTTGAATGGAATATGCTCATAATCCAGTTCTTGGATGTGACTCCAATCTCCTAATGTGAGCTTTAGGGCCTGCAGAATCTCTTTTCTAAATTTACCTCTACGCAAATGCAGGAACATCTGTATTGGACCCCTTTTGGGTCTACACTATCTATGTAGCGCCCTAGCTTATTACCAATGTCCGCAAGAGTGCTTTTCCCCCAAATATGAAGTGGGAGGTTAGGCGGTATCACCCAGACTGGAGCGGTTGTGATCTCTACTTCTAGGTTAAATCCTAGGGTCTAAGGGGCTAAGAAAAACCCTCTCGAACCCATGAAGAAGGGACTAGATCGAAAGACTAAATCTCTTTCTTATTTATTCAGAAACATAAAAAAAACCCTCTTCCGACTACAAAGAGAGAGACCTGTCCTTGCACAATAGGGTTCCAATGTTCTACGATCCAGAGCTCCACGACCTTACAGTTGGGACACAAACCTATAAAATTTCCAATGAGGGATTTCTTTGAGAGAATGAGCGCTTTCTGGCATGGATTCGTAGGAGAGAGATCTAGAGAAGGGATCTCATCCGTCATTTTCATGAACTTGGAAGGATTTTCAGAGGCTTCCTGAGGAACAATGGCTTGAAATAGGGCCTTAAAGGCCTCCAGTTGGTCATGAGAATCCATAGCCTGAAAACCAGAGAGGCCACAAAGGGATAGTGATAGCTAAAAACCCACAATGAAGCAGCACGACAAGCTTCAACGCAAGGAGGAAACACAGTGCATCAACGCTGAGGGAAGCCTAAGTGCACACAACAAAAGGCTCTAGCCTAAGCACACAGACACCTTTGGGCTGAGAAAGAGCAGCAAGGCAACGACTAGGGAAACCCTAGCCGTGTTTCAGAGATGCATCCGATCATTACGAGCAAAGTTACTCAGAAGCTTACTTCATTTTCTAAAATTGTTGGTATGTTAAATCACATCCCAACCTCCATTTAAAGGTGAAAGTAACAAATGGAAATAATAAACCAAAGAATAATCTAATATTGTGCAATTAGACGATCTTTGTGGATCTAAGAATCAAGCTTTTGTGGCTCAAAACTCCAAAGGTAAGCAAAAAACTCAGTGCAAGCAAAATATTGATCTTGTTTAAGCTAGTAATTCTACCTCCAAGCCTAAACATAATTCAAAATGCTCTACTTCTCCATCTTTAGTATCCGATGAGTCTTCCTCCAAGACAAAGAATAAATCAAGTGTAATTTGTAGTTTTTGTGGCATACTTAGGCAGGATGAATTGAAATGTTGGATAAAACTAGAACCATTGAATGAATCCATATAGTAGCACAACATTTGAATGCCCAAATATTATACTACATTACATACACGGTCTACTTAAGCCTTATACGCATCTTCAAGCAATTGAATACTTGATTCTGACACCTCCCCCCATGTGATTCACTCTCATGAGATACATCCTTCTACATCTAATAGTATCATTTTGTAGATTGCAGTAGGTGACTCTACATAGCTTAATGCCTTAGGATGAGACACTATGCAATTTACTAATGGCTAAATCAATGATGTTCTCCTTGTTCTTGAAATTTTTGCTAATCTACTCTCTTCATCAAATTTTTCTCTTTGGTGATGGGAAAACATGAAATTTGCACCTCATGACGTGGTCATTAGAGAAGTACATAATCCACAAATAGTTGTTTCTTTTGGTAGGACCGATCATAGTTCTTGATTGTATAAGTTCGATGGTTTTGAGCCTTTTTTTAGGTTCTTCTTTCATAGCATATGCTCATTATTTGAGAAGGATATGGAATGAAATATTTGGACATCTGAACTATAGGTATTTGCAACAGTTGAGAAAATTGAATTTGGTGCTTAGTGCTCCTAAAGCCTCTTGCACCGATGGAGTTTGTCTAGGTTGGGTTCTTGGAAAACAAAATCAAAATCCTTTTCCTAAAGGAAAGGCCTTGCATTCTACCAACCTCTTGAGTTGGTACATAGTGATCTAATGTCATTTTCAACTCATTCATTTTCCAAGGCTAAGTATGCACTTACCTTTATTGAGAACTTCTCATGTCTCTCTTGGGTTTACTTTCATAAGTACAAGGATGAGGTCTTTGCTACTTTTACGGCCTTCAATTTTTTTTGAGAAGTAACCCTCTCTTATTATAAATAAAACATGCATAGATAATTGGGGTAGAGTATGTCAATTAAGCATTCAATATAATTTTGTAGAGAAATTGACATTCAACATTAGCACTTTGTTCCTTACACCCCTCAAACAAAAGGTGATGTTGAAAGAAAAAAAAATGAACATTGAAGAGACAACCAACTGCATGATTTAGTCCAAGAACATGGCACCATCGTTTTGGCTTGAATAAATTAATTGTGCAAATTATACTCAAAACCACATGCCTCATAGGGTGGTGTCGAATAGTGGCTCCAGAGGACTCTTGGGCCTATGTCAAGCCCAATGTTTCTTATTTAAAGGTAATTTGCAGTCAAGCTTCGGTCCTAATTCCATATGAAAAGCACAACTCTATGGAGAAGAAGAGTCGACCATTATTTTTTGTTGGTTACTATGAGGATATGAAGGCATACAAAACTTATGTAGTTCTCTAAAATAAACCATAACACTCATTTTACCATATCTTTGATAGGCATTAGTTAGTCAAGGAAGAGTTGTTAATTACCTATGTAAACCTCTAGTTTGAAACCCAAATGTGGGATAGAAGACAATTGAACTGTTGCTAAGCTATATAAATTAGAACCTCGATATACACAACAATTGGTTTAACACAATATTCTCCTAGTATAGATAAAATGCTAGAATCATGGAATAGGATTCAAGAAAAACAACTATAAATCTAAACGATAATTCATAAGAATGCTAGTGCTTCTACCAAAGGCCTAACCAAAGCTTACGACTAATACAACAAATCCAATATCCCAAGAACCCTAAACATAAACTAATTATGCATATTATTACTTGATGATGATGATTATGGTTAACGTCCATTGAGACCAGACTTTGGTCTATCGAACCTACAGAAACCAATTAATTAGTTTGTTGTAAAATTGTATTCCTATGCTCAAAGAGCTTGGTGAGAAGCGCCACGAGCTCACTATAATTTTGACAAGTTAAAAGGCTAAGAAGGTTGGTATTGCAACAAAGATTATGAAACTGAGATCTAATGTGGGTGTATGCAGGGAACTCTAAGAGGAAGTGATTTTCATCTTCAGTGTTCCTATTCTCACATAGGTGGCAGATCCTTTCCACCCATGGTGTTTTAGGAACAATCCAACGACCTGTTTCACTATGGAGCTCATGAGAGTTCGTTCTTATCTTGGCTATATTAGTTTTTTTCTTTGAATTGGTTAATACAGAGAGATACTTTTGATCTTCTAGAGTAGGGTTGATGACCTCCTTATAATATCTTAATTTTCTTTTAGCCTCTAAATCTTTCCCACACCACAGTTTCTCTTTAAACTTAGAAGTAACAATATTTTTGATATTATTAATATTTTGCAATGCAATATTTTTGTCAATATCCCAGTGGTTTAACCAGGATCTAGTATCTTTATACCAAACTCACTTGAGCCTTAGGTGGTTTTGGCTAGAATTAAATGCTAGCTTAGGAATTATATGGTCTCCCATGTTATTGATTTTGTGCTTGTAGAACAGAAGCCTAGTCATAGCTAGGTTCTCAATAGGGAAAAGAACCACTTCTAAAAGGAGAATAGGATATGGTGTATTGCTTTTAATTTTGAGGTTATGCGTTATAAAAATCTTTTGGATTTGATCAATATTTCTCCAAGATTCTCTAGAGATACTGCAACCCCAAACATCACATCTAACCGGAGTGACAAAAGTTTCAAAGAGGAACTTATTTTTATCCCACATCACAAGGTTTGATGCTTTACAATTATTTTCGAGACCAAAGTAAGATTTCCACCCTCCATTAATCCTTTTCTCAATGCTATAGTTCCAGTTGAGCTTGTGATGAATATCAATTCCTAAGTATTTGTAAGAAGACACTTCCTGCAAGTTTCTATTGTCATACACAAATTTAGAGCAGTGTCCTTCTTCGATTTGATAATCATAACTTTTGTTTTGTCAGCGTTGACAGTCATACCCATGGTAGAGAAGAAATCCTTGAGAAGTCATAGTTGCTTATCAAGATCAGATGGACACCTTTCCAGAAGAACAATATTGTCAACATAGAGAAGAAGGATGATGATTATTCTAGCTAAGAACGTGCCAACACAACTTGCTTCTTCTGAATGACCTTCTAGCTTATCGATGTAAATGCCAAATATGGTAGGGGAGAGGGGGAAACCCTGTTTAACTCTGATATTACACTTAATATCTCTCGACCACCCCTCGTTGCTCTTAAACTTGGCAATTACATTCTCGTATAACCTTATTGCGGCAACTCAACATATACTAATAACACATAAATATGAAACATTGTCACAAACACTCAACTTTATTATAATATTTATGTTGTTGTAGCCTCAAAGTTCCTAGCAAATCCATGACTAAATATTAAAACCCCTTGGTACACAAGGACCACCTATGGAGCTCAACGATTGCCAAATTGTTAGTACATTACAAGTGAAAGGAACGAAGGGCAGTAGTAAACCAAGTGTTGAATTATCATGAGTTAACACTTAATGCATTTAAGAAGAACATATTTTAACCAAATCGTGGCTAGTATCCTGAACTTAATCCATAGACATTGATTATATATATCATGCCGCCATTGGAATGTCGATAAACATGTTTAACATGGAATTTTAAAACCATGGATTAATACTTTATATTTGGCTATATTATATGGTTGAATCATCAAGATAGTTACATCATGCATCAAATATTGGTAATGAAAATTGAACAAGGTTTAATATAGAGTGTTACAATAATAGTATATATACACTACATATATTATTCTAACAGAACATGTGTAAGAATACTGACCAAGACCAGAAAATGCCCAAAACACTGACCAAGACCAGAAAATGCCCAAACCAGTTGGATCGTCCCATTTTGCCTGTTCCAGTCCAGTTCCAACAACACTGATTAACATAGAGTTTCACTTAAGGCATTTTCCTTGTTTAGAAAACTTGGTCCAACTGAATGGAAACTACTTTCCCACAGAACAATACATAAGATGTATGTTTGAACTTTGCATCCAGGAACGAGAAATGCTATGCTTTAATGGAGATTTTGTTTTGTTAGAAAGACAGCACAGGACAACAATATTATGAAAAAGCAAAAACGATAAAGAACCAACATCAACATGAGCCTAAATGCTCTACCAACATGGAAAGGGTGAAAATCCAAACATTCAAGAAATATGTAACCCACGCATAGCAACAAAGAATAACAGGCAATCATACGCATATACAGTTTACATAAATACCCCAGACTAAATATCAATTAGGATACTTAATGCTGTAGCCTAAAATACCTAGCAAAATTACTTGAATTGTGGGAGCAATTAGAATCAGCAGAAGAATCTAGTGTAGGTGTGCCACTCTTCCAGAAGAATCAGCAGAAGAATTTTTCATAGGTATATATTCTACTCAAATGACATCTCCTATTGATACCATTCCAAGCATATTTTACTTTATATATAGATATATATAATGTAATATTCAATTCTATAAACATTTAATATAATAGATATTGTTTTATATTAATATATATAATATATTTATAACTTCTAATAACCTATATTATCTAAAGTCTAGAACTATAAGATAACCATTAAAAGTGTTGAAACTGTAATATATATATATTTTTACTGAAAAAACCAGTAACTAGGCCAGGCTAGTACTCGCAGGACATGGGGTCAATTCCGGTCCGTTGCAACTATAACCTCCAGGTGTAAAGACACTACCTCACATGCAGTAGACATGACGGCGTGGTTTGAACCAGCAACATCCAAGGAGTGCCTTAATAGTGCACCCTATCATCATCTGATCTACACCCCAGCATCCAATGGGATTGAAACTGTAATGTTATATAACTTAACATAAAATAAAAAATCATTGCAAATTCTGTCCATCCATAAGGCTATACATAATCTGGTGCACTGAATATTCGTTGAACCCACGGTCATTCCTTCCAACTGAATAACATAAAATAAAAAATCATTGCAAATTCCGTCCATCCATAAGGCTATACATAATCTGGTGCACTGAATATTCGTTGAACCCACGGTCATTCCTTCCAACTGAATCACAGGCAAGGTGGAGAAAAAGAAATTCATCATACAATTTTATACTGTGCAAACCTTTGGAACCATCTGGTTTCCCAATTGCACTAGAAGTATATAAACAAGTAGGAAGTCAAAAGTTATTGCCAAGCATCCACTCCCTAACTACTGCATTCCATAAACACGACATGTCTCTATGCCACAATGGAAAATGGAATAGAGAACTGGCAGATGCCAGAAACCCAATTTCCAAGAACAACAAGTGCTGTGAGCTATCAAGGTACCTACCATAGCACTAAATGCTTTTAAAACATATGATCCATTTCAATAGACTGGCCCTTTCAGTCCATAGCTGCTGGTGTTGTGATGCAACAAACAACTGGTTCTATGATTCAACTAATTCAAATTCCATGATGTGCCAAGGCACCCATTCCGACATGCACAGAGGCACAGTTAAATGCTAATACAGTTAAAAAACAACAGCTTCCATTGAACCTGTCCAGACTCCACACCCAGATAAACTAGAAACAAATTTGATTTAAGAAATGGCATTCTCGCAAATCCAATGCATATCAGTGATTCCACATTTCCAATGAGAATCCAGTGCGGGTGTAGGTATGCCTAGGGGCAACTTTGGTAAGTCTGATACCTAGAAATCACTGTTTTAATCAGCAAAGAAAGGAATGCTTAGAAAACGTAAGAATGTCAAAATACCTCTTCTTGGAACTCCTCCATGATAGCTTTTCCAACCGCTGCTTCTTGTTCAGCAGCCTCTCTCCACCTGCCTATTTCTTCCTTTGCTGCCGCAATGTCCATCATGAGACCTTCAACCTTAAAACACAGAAAACATGGTAAGTAAAAACGTTATTTCTGAATGAAACATTCTATTTATAAATTCCATAATACTTGTTCAACCTGAAAGGAAACTTAGATCAGAAATGAAATATTCCGCACATAAATTTCAAGAAATCAAAGCAGTTCCAGAGTTAAATGGCATTAAAAGATTTATTATCAATAAATTACATTTTCAGATGTCGCCCTCTCCTTTTCCTCAAGTTCTTGTATGTGTAGTGTTTTCTCAGCCAGAGCTTTGGTTTGAGTCTCAGAAAGTCTTCTTAGATGCTCTAGTTCTGCCCTGAATTTGGCATAACAAAGAAATAAAAAAGGAATGCATAGTAAGCCAACTCTATCATATCAAAACATTATGCAATAGTTTAAGTCTATAAAATAAATTGGTAATAGAACAGAATAAATGCATTCTTTCATAGACATTAAATGGTTTGTTGCTTTAGTTCTGCACTTCACACACATCTTCGTTAGTTATAGGACCATACCTCAATGTTTCCAGTGTGCGTTGTAATTCTGCAATTGCAAGCTGTGATGTTTTCATTATGTTCCCCAAGGCAGAGGCCTATGAGAAGTAAACAAATACAAAATTCATTGAAGAATTTAAATTTTAAACCGTGACAGTTTATACATTTAAGAAACATAGTTTATAAAAAAACATCACTACACACTTGAAAGACAAGTATCCATACGAGACCAAAACCATCTTCTCCTCCTTTTCTTCCATTAATAGATACAATGTCTGGATCCCCCGCAAGGCAACCGGCCCTGAAATCCAATCCAGTATTCTGAAGACTCCTTTCTGCAACATCTAAAGTAGTACCATTACTTTGAGGTGAATCTATTTGATTTTCACCATTGCTCTCTGGCAATTCCTTAAAGCCCTTTTCAGCTCCCTCTTTCTCTCCCATGGCACTTTGAAGCAAAGCACTGATGTCCCTTTTCTCTGCTAATAAACAGACAATATTATCTTCTAAATCTTCCTTTTCTTTATTCCTTTTTTCTTGATCTATAATTATTTTTTTCTCTGTCACTGTGGCTAGCTTTGACACAAACATTGCTCTAGCCAATGAAGCCACCAGATCCTTGTCAATATCAAGGTCCTCTACTCCATCTACTCATGGACATCATTTCTTCCTTTTGTAATCATTTCATTTTTCCTAAGGAGTTCTTCAACTATTTCCTCTGCTCTCTTGGTTGCTCTATAGGCAATGGCAGCCAAGCCCGAATGTTTTGAACTCCTTGGAAGCCCAACACCAAAGCTCTTAATGGCACTAACTCTGCTAGTAATTTTTTCAGTACTATTGATCAGCATTTGAGCTGCTGCTTCAATTTCTGACCTTGACGACTCTCGTGCTTTAGTGTGGCTTCCTCCTTTAGAGGATTAATCTCATCCTTCTGTCTTGCAAGATCATTTCGTTGTAGCAAAATATCATCTCTTTTCTTAATCGCATCCTCTTTCAATATTAAAGCTTCATCTAGCTATTGTGCAACTACTTCTTTTCCTTGGAAAGCTTCCTCCTTTTGATGCAGAGCATCATCTCTTTGCCTTGCAAATTCATACCTTGGCCTTGTAAATTCATCCCTTTTCTTAAGTGCCTTGTGTGCAAGATCCTTCAAGCGACTAAATGCACTCTCCAGGTCAACCTTCGAGGTTTCAATGGACTTGCTTGATTTTTTTTCAGATTCGAGCTCCAAAAGAGCTTCCCTTAAGCTCTCATCGGAGGCTTCGGAAGACGAATTTGGCAATACAACTGGTGCAGCCTCCAAGTCCCCATCCTCAAAATCGCTAAGAGTTGTGTCCTCTTCTCCATCACTCCCCATGGTTTCTGCCATTCTCTAAATATCCATGAAACTGTCAATCTCTAACCTATCATAGCATTTGAACCTATATAACCTATGTTTTCTTAAAATCGAAAAATTCTGCAGAGTCCTGTGTTATTCGCATGTTAAAACCCTAGTATTTCCACTGGCTATCCATGGAACTGCTAAATTTTAATCTATCGTGTCAATATATATTGCCAGCGCTTTCTTAAAAGAAGCACCATTGTGCACAGATCCTTGAATACTCACAGGTTCAAACCCTAATATTTCCAAACAATAATGGAGTCCATCCAATTGCCTGTAATTTCCACTAGAACAGATGTCTATAGTAGGTTTTTGATATAATTAATAACATAATTTTACAGGTTTCCTGCAAAATTCATCACATGATAGGCTTGTTAGCCGATTGATTGTTCAGTAGCAGCAACAACAAAGACAGTGCGAGGGCGATAATTGGTGGCGCGGAAGAATATGCAGTGGCTTTCCAACCTCGAACACTATGCACCAAAAAAACCCACAAGCCCAGAAAACGGAGAAAAAACACCTTTGGTTATCCAGAAAACAGGATGGTGAAAACCCAAAGACCATGCGTAGGGTGCACGTAGGGTTATGGTGGAGCATTGGTGGTGAAGCCCGCGGGTAGAAATTTGAAATAAAATAACCCTAAACATATTGGATATTTATATACTTAAAAAAAAACCCTTTTTACCCTTAATATACCACCAATATATTGACTTTTAATTTTTAATTTTTAACCATCCCAATATGAACGGACGTGATATCATATTGGTCCCTAGGTGAAGACCCCGTGTTCAATAACTTCTTCATGTTTAGACTCAATTTGTTTTTGGGTCTAGTTTTGGGTCTCCAGCCTGGAGAAAACTCTCCTACGATCTTTAAACTTTTTCCTTGATGCATGATAGAGGCAAATTCTTTAACCTTGATCTTCTTTCTCTTTGGTATTACTGTTTTATCCTCCTGAATGTAGAACTCCCTGTGTGTGCCAACCCTAGCCTTAGCACTGACATTCAACTCATTTCCTTCCAACAAATATGCTTCATCTTCAGACAAGATGGTAATTGGACTACGTTGTTGGACCTTAGTATTTTCCTCATCTCCTAACACCTTTTCTGTAAAAACAATTTTTTCATCAATGAGTGCTTCATTTTGAACAGGCTGGGCTTCCTTGTGTATAAACAACAGATTTTTGTTCTCACTGTCAACTGGAGCCTGCTGAGATTCATTATCTCCTTTTGAAGGTTCTTCCACTTCTTCTAACTTGACAGATTTTTCATCTTTATCCCTCACCTTTTGTCTTAATTTTCTAATTAGGGTTTGTCCCTTATCAATCTGCTTTCTGGTAGGCTGTCCTTCCTGGTTATTTTGGAATCCAGACCAAAAGAGAAAGTAGTCCCAAGTCTTTCCTTCTTTCTGCAGAACACAACTGATAATAAGCTTGATCAAACCATGGTGAAATATGGACTGGGCAGTGTGGTCATGATGTTCTTTGATCCTGCTGGACATTTTCTGCAATCTCTTTAGCAAGAAGAAATGGAGATTCATCCTTGTTTCACCACTAAGGTGTTGAAGAAACCTAAAATGATACTTGAAGACAAAAGCATACCTCCCTTCACATGTAATGTAGCTTTGTAGAACCTTGATAGGATCTATCCATTCCGCTCTGAAATTATGCATGAGCACTCCCTTGCTTCAATCTGGAACAATGCCAGGAAATAGATACCTTTGAGCATTGAAGGTAAATGGCACCTTTTTGAACCAAAGTTCTCCTTCATTCTTGACCCCTATTGCTTCAGCCACCAACTCTACAATCAATTTGAACTTCAGAGTATCAAATGATACTATATCTTGGTTATAACATTGAGCAAATTTATGAGAGACTTTGGTATTATATCCATCAATCTTTTTAAAGAAATTCAACCATCCAGCATTCTCAAAGAGTTCAGCACAACCTGGAAACTTGTCTATCAAATTCAGTTCAGTGGGCTCAGCCCTGTTGGTCTTCCCACTCTTCTTCATCTACTTTCCCAAGGCTTGATGATGTTTTTGTGTGATTTTCAGAACCTGATAGTGACTTCACAGCCTTATTTTCCTCAAGATTTCACAGTTTTGGCAGTCAATTCTTCCTTGAACTCTCACTGGATGATTGTCCTCGATTTTATACAGTCTGTTCTATTATCAATTCAGGGAAAGTTTATGCCAAACTTACATAATTTAGGTCAAACAGAGCACCAAAGGTCTTTCACAGGTCTGTTACTGAACTTCACTAACATCACATGCTACTTATTTAGACCTTTTGGACTGATATCTCACTGCTGGGAGTTCGTTGAATACATGAATTTATGTTTTCCTTTAACAATTTAACATTATAAGGCTTACCAAAAAAAACTCTAATTTAACAATCCATGACCAAGGACACGCGGGATACCTCACTCCCAGTTTGCTGCAGGTGTTAAAAGTTGATTCTTGGACTACCTGAATGTTGAATTGAAAGCTCCAGGTGTTTTTGAGTCATCAGATCACCTCCAACCGTCACGCTGCAAAGCCCTAATTTCCTTCTTCAACTGCCAATTTCTATTCTTTAGCAATGTGTCTTCATTCCAATGTCTCCACTAGCTTCGTAATGCTTAATCAAGAACTTCTTTCCCGTCAATATCGCCTCAATCCATTGTCTATCATGATTTTCCATGTCTTTACTTCTGACTGCCACGATCTCCCTCACGTCATAGCCAACGCCTGTTTACATGATTATCTTGATGAAACACATATCAAACCTGCCTACACATGTGATTAGTCATGCCGGGAGCGAAATCATTGGAGAATTTGGCATAAAAACTGACAAATTTTGCACCCACAATTTTCTTGTAGCGCACGAGTGTAAAATTTTAACCGCTGCGCTACAAGAAAGTTTAAAAATAAAATTTTGTGATATTTGACCCCTAATTTAACTTTAAATTAGGTTTATATGATAAACCTTGATCTTAGCGCTTATTCATGAAACTATTAATCAACATATACCCTATAGAACCCTTCAGGACATAAGAAAAACAAAAATAATGAAAAGCTAAAGGCAAAAAGTCATAAGTTCACTCTAAATCAAAATTACCTAGAAGTAAGCAAATAACAATCTTCAAAACACAAACAAAATATAAGACTAATGAAAACAAATTCATGACTTAACATCTGGCTCCAGTTGCTGGATGAAGTCCTCCCTATGAGGCTTCAAGAACCTGTAGATCAGTGCCTTCTCTTCTGCTACCTACTAGTCTGCAAAATTTCCATTGGGTTATGGAGTCCTTATTATGCTTTACTCACATTGGTATATACAATGAAAAGTAAAAATCTCCTCAAAGACTGTAGAAATGCTTGAGGAATCGTCCATTGACTGGACTTGACAATTCATCGCCTTCCAAAGACTACAGGACAAAATTGTTATTTTCCAACATCTTAGATACAAGGAAAGGGCCAAACCAGAGGTTGTCAAATTTTCCATGCTTCCCTTTTCTCTCTTTCCTGGCATCCCACCTCAGAACCATATCATCAACTGAGAAAGTGTTATCTTTGATTTTCCTGTCAAATCTGCTTTTAATCTTCAACCTGTATAACTGTGCCCTTTCTTCCAATTTTTCCCTGTTTTGTTGTAACTCTATCATCTCATAAATTCTTCTCTGCATATCATTTGGTTCTTCCTGGCAATTTTGAATAAACTTCATCACTGGCATACCCAATTGAACAGGAAAAACTGCATCTGTTCCATACACTAATTGGAAAGGAGAAGTTCCAATTGCTTGTTTGACTATTATCCTATCAGCCCATAATGCATATTTCAGCATAGAATCCCATGATCTCTTATTATGCTTAAGCAAATTTCTGTTACTCTGAATGATGTTTTTATTTGAGGACTCAGCTAAACCATTACCTTGGGGATAGTAAGGAGTTGAATGTTTCAGCAAGATACCATTCTTTTCACAAAATGCTTCCATTGCCTTTGACTTGAAAGCCTTTGCATTATCTGTTACTATTTTCTGAGGACACCCAAACCTACTAAGGATATTTTCTTCAATAAATTCCATAATCATGTTGTCTGTGGCATTCCTAGTAGGGATGGCTTCCACCCATTTGGTAAAGAAGTCTGTTGCAGTTAGAATCCACCTGTGTTGTCCTGAGGAAGATGGACTTATCTCCCCTATAAAGTCCAGACCCCATTGCTGGAAAGGAGCACTTACTGCAATAGGTTTTAGGGGAAATGACAACAATTTTTGTTTGCCAGCAAAATTTTGACAAGGGATACAGGCTCTTACCTGCTGATATACATCTGCAAACAAAGAGGTCCAATAGTACCCAGCTCGTAAAATCTTGTATGTTGTTGCCTTCCAGTACTTGTGACCTCCACAAGCACCCTCATGAGATTCAGAAATTACCCCTTCAATTTCAGATTTATCCAAGCATCTGAGTAGAATACCGCCTGGGTCCTTCCAGAATAACTGCTCTTCTACTAAACAATACTTAGTAGTTTTTAGCTTTAAATATCTAGCAGCTTTTCTATCTAAATGCTCAGGACATTGCAAATATAACAAAAAATACACAATGTTTGCGTACCATGTGGATGTTGAATAATAGTCCATAATTTTCTATTTTTCCAACATTGCTTGATCTTCTTCCTGAGCTAGCTCTTCAGCCATCACATGCAATCCCTAGGTTTCTTTTCTAGGTGAACCCTATATTGGTCTTAGACAATCTTTAGATGTTTTCCAGCCTTCTATAGCACCTTCGATGTATCAAAGGTATCTTTTTCGAACAGACTAACTAAGAGATTAGTCATATCATCCTTTAAAGCTTTTGGCTTCTTGTTCCACATTGTGCGGATGACGGGCCTGAAGATCTCCAAGGCCAAATCATATAGATGTTTATAAAATATATCATTTTCGGCAAAACATTATTGCCATCATTAGTGAACATTAGAAAATATTATCGGTATATTAGACACAAATTATAAAAAATAAATTGAACAATCTATAATGACCTAGAATCCTCTCTATCTTTATTGGAAACAGTTCTTCATTCACCAAAAATGTATACTTTATTGAACTAGTGCTAGTCACACGAGAAGATCCAGGAAATGCTTCCACATCTCTATCTAGCCCTGCATCCACCCCTTCTTCTACAACATATGTTGTGGGTGAAGCACGATCGGCTTCACCCTCTGCTTCCCTCGGCGGTGTCGCAGAGTGTGTTTCCGATTGTTGAGTGGACAATATGGGAGCAGTATGTGGTGTACGTGGAGTGGTTTGGTCACTAGGACCAACATTGCCTTGACCACCATTGATAATCTCCATAGCACACTGTAAATTAAACCCATTGTATTATAAGTTCAAGAACATATAAAATCAAATATTATAAAGTTTTTATAAATGAATTTACATTTTTATTCGATAACTTACGTCCAGTTGTTTACATTGCTGTAACAACAATTGAAGCCTTTGTTCGAGCCCTTCTGTTAGTGGAACTGCTAATGTTAGATGAACCAGTTCCTCATTTTGTTTTTCCCTTGTCCTTTGTAGCACCCTCAATGGGTCTGCAGACTCTCTAATTTCACTATCTCTCATCAACCAAGAGACCTCATTCTGTAAAGAGTTTTGAGACGTCGTTTCATAAACGGAATCCCCTGTCTGCAATTGGAATATATAAAAAATTGCTAAGTCTTTGAAAATATAGTGTGTGCAAATAATTATATTAGGGATTACTTCTAGGATTACCTGACGCCTAGCTGAGGGCGTGGTTTGGTCAACAGATGGGGATTTACCTCGATCAACCACCTGAAAAAAAAGTAGAGAACATTATCACAATGAACACAATATGTATAAGCTAACAAATACATAACAAAAACAAAATTAAACACTATGCTACATGTTTTATATGTGTACATTTTTGAAGTATTTAGAATGTGGAATTACATTTAGTTTAAATGGTTGCCTCGAGTCTCCAGTCGTCTGATCAACAGCTGGGGAGTTTCCTCGGTCAATTTGCAAAAAAGGTAGACAACATTACCATCATGAACGCAACCATAAAAACGAAAGAATACATAACAAAATAAACATAATGCGTCACGATAGACATGTTTGTGATTTTAAAGTATTTGAAATGGAGAATTAAATTTGTGTTTGGCTGTTGCCCTGATGCTGTAGTTGGCTGATCAATAGCTGGTTGGCTGCCCTGATCAACACTCTGCATGGAAAATCGATAATATTATATAAACGAATCTAATATATTAATGAAAATACATAACAACGTATATGTATGCCCATCTTAAAATTTAATATTACATTGGCAATATTGATGTATACCTGCTTCCTTGACTCAGTTTGACAAACATCTACAAAGATGGAGGTGCCCCTGAGAGAACCCTGCATCAAAAACATACTAAAAGTTAGATAAGCAAACATGAAATTAAGTAGATAATTTCAATTATATGCTAAAAAAAATTCATATAGATGTTAAAATAATTAATAAAAGGACTTATAAGTTGTTTGTTGTACCACAACCATACTAACATTGTTTGTATCTACACGGTTCAAATTGTAATCAATAAGCAGTTCTTCTCCAGGAGCTATTGATTTAATTGCACATACAAAGACACGGTTTCCTTCATGCGACTTGAATATGCAGTTGGGTTTCTTTAATGTAGACCCTGGTTGTGTACTATTTATAAACCCTGCAATATTACTGATTGTTTTTGGCCTTTCGTCCATGTACATGGTTGCTCCTTTATTTTGATCTTTGTCTTTCAGTTGTATATAATTTGCTGACAACCCATATCTACACATACTTCGTGTATATTGGACCAGGTGCATCCAATCACTGTAGTTGTAACAGGATCCAACATACTCTATCAATTCTATACATCTATCGTATCCAACCTTTATGCCGTCCATGCAAAACAAGCCCAATCCATGTAATGAGGATGGTGCAATTCTATATATCCTCTCATTCACACAAAAATCAGTGTTTATTTTAGGAAGATCGCTAGGGACCCATTGTTTCACTAGTTGTTGGTACCTTAAGGGAACGTTGATGTCTCCCATTGTCTCATCATCATAGGAACATGACCCCCCTCCTTGGAGAAAAAAATTCACGCGTTTGTCGAATTTTTTTTCTGATCTTCTGATATCTAGTTGATCTAGCCCGTGTAGACCTACTGGATGTCTCACTTTCCTCTAGCCTTCCCAAAATCCCTTCACTGGAGGAAGATAGATCTGACAAATAAGTGTTTGGTTCTACCTGCACCGTGGCAAAAAACAAATTTGGCATAAGCAAAGCAAAATACCAGGAAAAAAACATGGAAAGACTTATAATAAAAAAAACTTTGAACGACTTGGAAGCCAATAACTTGTTAAAGAAAAAGCTTTTCAAGAATGAGTTTGGTTAATAGGTGTGGGAATTTGGTAGCCCTAAAAATTCTAATGTATGCCCCTCTTTTGGTTACATACAAGTCTCCATTCTAACTTATTGCTTGCATTGCCTTTTGCTAACATGAACTGGGTAGGCTTCATAAGCTTCAAATGTATGCTTGTGGCCATTGTACTTTAGCATTTCAACGTTGTCAATCTTGAGACAATATGTTATGCATATGCATCACATATAACACTACAATTTATGCCAATATATGTCTATACAAAACCTGGAGGTTCTCCTTAAATGGACTATCTCCTTCAAAGAATATATCTCCTTTAAGTGGTTTTTAGTTTTCCCATGAATGATTTTGTGATGTTGTAGATGATTTTAGTTTTAGAGTGGATGTTTTAACCTCTGTGCTACTCTGAAGTGCATAGGCTAGCACTTCAGAGGCATATTTCCCAGTGGTGGTGAAGAGCAGACATTTCTAGATCTGGCTAGTTGGCATGTTAAATACATTTATATTAGTCTGTAGTATTTGCTGATTTATTCCTTTTAGCTTGTCTTGATGATGCTTGTTTTCCCATATTAATTTTCAACCCTAAGGAAATGCTAACTTGTTTTCCCATACTAATTTTCAACCCTAAGGAAACCCTAGGGAATACAATTGATTAGCTTCATAGGAATACTGGGCAAACATTCAAAGGTAACACCCCTAATCTAGGAATCTTGACTACATCCACATCACTAACCTTCAACAAACTGAGAATTCAATTCTAATACTGAAGTAGCCAATCCAAAGAAGCAATAAATAAGAGAGATTAGTAATATGAGGGGATCATCCACCTCAATCATCCAAAGGACGTCAATATCAACAGCACATTAAAGACTCAAGTGCTAAGGGCTAGAAAAGCTGGAAAGTGCCCTGACCAGTACATTCACCATTGGTGAATTCAGTAAACTGAAAATGGCTTGAGGCCAAGGTTAATGCTTCTTTGGATAAGCTATCATCCTTAGTATTATGTTCTCTGAATATGTGAACTGCTTTTAGCTGGATGAAGTAAGGTTCCATATCACGGATACGTTGACACCAACCATCAAGTGCAAGTAAAGTTAGTTATGATCTTCTATTGAACCAATTAATGATGGCTGTGGAGTCACCATGAATGTGCAGAGTGGGAAGGACCATGGATTTAGCACAATAAAGGAGAGTCCTTAAAGCAAGTAGTTCAAATCTGGTGTTTGCACTTAGACCAACACCCAATTTGAAGCAAAAATAGTGGTCCTGGGTGATCAAAAGATGAACACCTATATCTCCAATTTGATTGGCTGAAGCCCCATCAAAGAAGATGTAGGTACAATTATCGAAATAGTTTATTTAGTCAAAATCAGAGGTTGGATGGAGTGGAATAATAAGTATGGGCCTCCTCCTAAGGCCAAGTTTAATGGTCGTGCTGCGAACACACCTAGCAGATCTTCATCTGGCGGAGAAACCAGAACCCCACTCTCGGTTCTAGCTGTCTAATTTTCCAGCGTGTTCTGCACTGTGTCTGGGGACGGTATACCGGTAATATCTGGTGAGGAGAAGATGTTGAGCTCTTGTTGCCATGGGTCAACAGAGTTGTCTGCCATGTCTACCGGACCTAGTCCCAAATTCACAAAAACCTCCAAATTGAATTGAATTGTCCAAAATGAAACGAGTCACGACAATGTCCAAATACACTTCTCATTTTTTATTATATATTATTATATATTATATGTATTTTATTATTATTTTATATTATATGTATTTTATTTTTATTATATGTTATTTTATATTATATAAATTGCCATAATAGTATTAGGATATTTTTATTGGCTTCTTTTGATTGAAAGTTGAACTGCCTAAAAGTGCACAGATCTCATCTAGGACCCTTTAAGATTCATAATAACAACTATTGTTATAGGATTTTATTCTCCAAATGAAACACCAAAACCATAAATCATAACACTATTTGGAGTAAAGCACAACTTGCTTTGTGATGCAGGAGCATAGGCTCATGGAAACGAATTCATCCATGGCTTGATCAAAGTCATATGAATTGAGAGACCTAGGGTCTCAACACTTGTAAATTATTTTATCTTGATTAAAAATTGAATAATCTGGAAGAGGACACTTGTACTTTCCACTTGTAAATGTTTGGATAAGAGTTGTTAGTTTGTTCGTGAGTCACTGATGACTCATAGGGGTCAGTTGAGTTTATTAAGGACTCTATTCCTTACATATAGGATATGTAAACAAAATTAGAATAGAACTGGAGGTTTATTTAATGCAGATCCAAATCATTTAGTTAGGTATCTTATGTTAGCTCGAGGAGCTTTTTGTTAGCTCATTTTGAGGTGAGGCAGTTCACAGAAGCTTGGGTAGCTCGAGAAGGACAAAGAGGGAAGAGAGAAACTAAGGGTTTGCCTAAAATTCACTTTCTGAATAGGGTTTTTGTAAAACTAAGGTCTGCATAGAGTTATGGCAGTTGGTGCCTGCATCACCTGCCAAGCATGTAATATCTCTCATGAAATGGACCAGCTCAATGAGTAACCTTCAAGCATGTAATATCTCTCATGAAATGGTGTATAAAATAGTGTAAGCATGCTTCAAATGATGCCTCAATGAGTAATGTCCTGTAGAGTGGATGTTTTAACCTCTGTGCACCCACGTTGAGCTAATGCAAATCCAAAAGTTCTATACTCTAGCTAAAAACACATTCTCCATTTTAATGCCAACATAGAGCATATTATGGCAAGCCAATGGGCTGCAGCACCATTGCTACAATGGTGTAGCCCATGGCATAATGCCCCAAGCTCTAGAAGCTTTCCCGAGTTAATTTAAAAACAATGAAATCAGAGTGTCATGCATACTCCCAAACCCAAACCATTATTAATGCACAGAGTAAATCCCACAGGATGAAAGCCACGAATCGTGTGGAAATTGAACCAGGTGATAGATTAATTTTACTCACAACAATTAACAATTGATCATGCAAAATCACTCACAAAGAGATTGAAAATTGGAGCTGAACACTAAACTGTATTAAATCAGTGTATAATAGCCAACCCTATAATAACATAGGTTGCTGAATAAATAACATACATCAGGGATTCAAATGCATGAGGAGCAATTTGAATCTAGCATAAAGCAGGCTTACTAAAAATAAGCAAATCCCCCATAGGTGTAAAAATATGATCCCAAATCTGTCATGGAGCTCACGAATTGGAAAAAAGGCTTAGGCAAGCTAAAGAGTGGTCGAATGGCAGCTCATACATGCTTTTGCATGGAGAAAAGAGAGGAGGATGTGTAGGACAAAAAACTAGTCAACCTCACCTAGTCTAGCTTTTCCTTTTGCCTTAAAACAATGAAAAAGCAGGCAATAAAGCAAAAAAAGTAGAAGGGCGCCTAGGAGGCCAAAAATAAAGCAGAATTGATTCCTTTAGCTCTCCCATGTGCTACATGAGTCAAATAAGGCAAATTTGACCATTATAGATAGGAAAATGACAACTTGCACAAGGTGGGACACATGAACTAGGCAAATAAGACAAAAATAATGAAATTAATGTCTAAGTGGGTAAACTATGGGTTGATTATTCTAACAAATCGAACCCAGTAAGTCAGCAATATAAAATGCAACATTAAATATACTACACAGTCCCAAATCTTTACCCAGTATGATATTTTATAAACGTCAAATGAAATCGTATATACCAAATCACATTGCAGTCCTTACATAAAAGCCAACGTGCAATGTATTTACAAAGTGAGGCATGAAGCCTCTTTTACAACAGTCAAACTATTAAAAATGTTAAATGACAAAGTCGTGAGCTATGGCACCATTACAAGTAATGGTGCAGCCATGGCCCAAAGATGCCAAACCTCCCAACAAGACTCCATTAAAAACCAGAGCAAGCTACATTATAAACCCCGAAGGTAGAGTCAACAAGTGCCACATGAAACCCCAACTCAGTAAAGTTTTCCAACTCATAAATGCCTAGAATAAGAGGAGGCAAGTAAATATTGCTAGCATGCTTACCATGGCTGTGAAGAAGAAGTCCCAAATCGATAGTGTATCCTGTGCAAACCCCAGAGTGACTTCGCGTTCACTTGCAGACAAACCAACGATGGCATGAAAAGCATGACCATGCCATGGAGAATACAACGAAGCAATGCATTTTTACACAGAGTCGGTCTAGCTTACTTGCGAATCGACGGGGTCGTCTCCCTTCTCCAAATGCGTAGAGGCCACACTAAACCAAAATTCCAAAAACCATATTGTACAAGCAGCTGGTGACCATTAACGCATGCACAAACCTTCAACTGGTGACCATTAACGCATGCACAAACCCTCACCATAGTTTATGGAATCAACATTATACCATATACCGACCAAGCCATATGTTAAACCCTCTATCCTATGGTTTCTCCACCCTTTAAATATCAGCACAGACTTAGTACTTAGGACATGGTATTTATACCATAGTCTCCCAACCTTATGGTATGAGCAGTCCTTAACAGTATCATATAGTATTTACAATTTTTATCAAGACTATGCAAAACTAGAGAAATTGCTTAATTACATCTATATATGCGCTACAAAATGAATGATCACTATAATAGCGACTCACAGATACGAGAGGGGGTGAGGCACGAAAGCCCTATTCTAAGTTCGTGACTTGAACATCGAGTTTCTCATTTGTAAGGTAAGAAGGTTTGTAAATTGAATCCTTGAATAACCCACTAAATGAGAAAGGGTTTGTCTGCATTCAAGCTTGTCCCACAAAGGAGCAAACATCACAGCACGCACAAAAAACCCTTGTCACCCAAAAACCCTTGTCACAAAAAACATTATACATTATATGTTTTTTATTTTTATTATATATTATTTTATTTTATATGTATTTTATTTTTAGTATATTTTATTTTATATTATATAAATTTCCATAATAGTATTAGGATATTTTTATTATATCCTAACTTGAATAAAGAAGCTTCACATTAATGAGGAAAGAACCATCTTGTGAGCATGGTGGTGATGGTGATGATGATGATGTTGATAATGAAGATTATGATTATGATGTTCATGTCAATGATGACGATGTTGTTGACGATGTTGTTGATGATGATGTTGATGATGTTGTTGTTGATGATGATGATGTTGATGACGACGACGATGATGATGATGATGATGATCCTGATGATGATGATAATGATTGTGATGACGATGATGATGATGATCTTGATGATGATGATGATGATGAAAATGATGACGATGCTGACGATGACGACGACGACGACGATGACGACGATGATGAAGATTATGATGTTGATGTCGACGATGACAATGATGATGTTGATCGTGACAACAATGATGACGATGAAAATGATGATGAAGATGATGATGGTGGTGATGATGAAGACGATGACAATGATGATGATGAAGACAATGACAATGATTATGATGATGATGAAGACGATGAGAATGATGATGATGATGAAAATAATATTGTCGATGATGACAATGATGATGATGATGATTATTATGCTGATGAAGATGATGATTATGATTATTACGATGATCATGATTATGATGATGATGATGATCTCGATGATGATGATGATGATTATCATCATTATGAGGATGACGATGATGATGATGTTGATGATGAGTATCATCATCATGAGGAAGACGATGATGATGATGATGATGATGGGCCATTTGTATCGTCATATGTGTCAACATTGTAAGGATTGGACATATAATCATCATCATCGTCATCAGTTACGCTCATCGTGTCATCGTTGGAATAATATTCAATGACATTGTCTGCTACATTATCTGATTCAACTATTCCTTGGACATCTTCTGTTGGATCATCATCATTAGCTAACTCAAGTTGATCATGCTCTTCGTCATCATATTCTTCTTCTAGAGAACCCTCTTCATTACCATCATCTAGGTTATACTTTACCGGCCTTCCCCTTGGATCGTGTCTCACAATAAACGACCAGCCCACTTTACCTGGCACCTTTGAGTAAAATACTTGTTCACATTGGCTTGGAAGAACATAGGGCTCTGTTCCTGGCTCAAACAACCTTGTGTTTACCATGGTAAATCCATTATCATGTTCAATAATAGTTCTATTGGGATCACATTGATTCAATCGTAACCTGTACCATTTGACAACGAATAGAACTACCTTAAAGGATTTAAAGTCACACTGTATAATATCTTCCAAATACCCATAGTATCAATTTTCTAAGACTTCTAGATGTCTGTTAGTTCTAGATGAAACATTGGTAACCTCAAAGACAGTCGAAACCCCAGAATCTAATGTTTTCTTTGTTTCATCGAGTTTTTTGATCTGATATCTACCTCCATTACAGACCATAGCCTTATGGTGTTTTACCTGCAATAAGCAATACACGAAAAAATTACACAACCAATCAGTCCTTATGCAACAATACATGGAAAAAAAGAACATGTACGTCAATAAGTATCAAACAAAATAAAAGATTTAGAGGGATATTTGATTAATTATATACTTGCCATTTTATCTTTTACACCATATGCCAAATCGATTTCCCTTTCTGTTAGATTATTACCTCCATTGCGTTGTGCTTCTCTTACCAATGAAGCCACACCTTCCCATGATATTCCATGACCAGATTGTGTGCATCGTTCAATCCATACCTTCATCCAGTCAATATTGTTTGCGATGTATAAATGAATTGCATCCCATTCTCAACCAAGTGTTTAATGACAATAACCATTAAAATCAAAGAAAGGTGTAAATATGTTGAACAAAGATGTATATGCTCTTAATTGAAGCAATTATGACTATAAAATACAATTAGAATATGAATGATATAATAAAAATCCAGTAGCTAATAATTACCTTTCAACTTCCTCAATATACCTTTCTCCTTCAGTTTCTCCCCTTCAAATTTGTTATTGGAGTCCGGATCACAAATGATATGTAAATTGAGCTTTCACACTAAAACAGGAAGATATTCACTAACATACAACATGTTTTGGTATACCGTATGTCCTTCCATCATAGAACCCTTCGGATGTGCTAGTTTTCTCACCAAACCCTTCATAAATTTCAAGTGCCTCTCAACCATCCACATGGACCTTGAGTGCATAGGTCCACACAACTCAATATCCTCAACTTGGTGTATGAGGTAGTGTTCCTGTGCATTGAAAAATTCCAATGGTAGATGCTTCCGCATTTCACACATGAGACGAAGAATTTCTCTCCTCCAATACTTAATATCTTCTTTATGGATTTATTTAGATGTCAACCATCTACAAGTGATGCAAACCAATAACGATATTTAACAAAAATAAATATTAAATTACAATATATGCTGAAATAGTGCACAAAAAAAACAAATATAAATTATTATACGGAGAATTAAAGAAACACTAAGCACATGCAAGTAATCACTAGTTACCTCATGTATTTACCAATATTATATATAACTTGTTTGACATTGTTGTTGAAGTTGTCAGGGAGAGAGAGAGGTATAACATACTGTATCAATATACAAACCATGCCATTTATTAAAAAAAGAGTGTACAAACAAGAAAAAATTATATGGACATAGCAATAATAATTACCTTGATGAAGACATCCCAATCATGTGTTTTGACCCCCGCAAAATCACCTTTTTTAGTTATGATATTCTTCAAGTTTGCACAAAAACCGATGGAAAATTTAATTTTCCACATTACTTCTTTGACAACATTTCTTTGTTGCTCCGTAAACATCCATGGAATTGAGTTTATATTAACTTGTACTCCATTGGTATGAAATTGGATGACGTCTTTCATTGCATAGTTTCTTTCTTGAATGTCTTTGCACACTTTCACAACTTTATCTTTCTCCCTCCTTAGCTCTAGTAGTCGCCATAAGGTTTCAGTAACATTCTTTCCAATATTCATTGTATCAAACAAATGAGCAATTTGTAGGTGCTCATAGTAGGGCAACCTGCTGAATTGAATAGGATAACTTTTCATTCCTCATGGAAGACCATTAATTCCTTCATGATCACGATGGAAATCATGAATATTAGTTTATAATTAATAAATTATATCATAAATAAAATATGTCCACTACAACAAACAACTCACAATAAAAATTAAAATACATAAAAATTCATATACGATGATCCATACGTACCATAATGTCGATTTCTATTGTATTGCATCTTCCAAAGGTGAGGTGTCATTCTTCGTGGTTTTAATGCAGTCTCCTGCTTCCCATTGAAAAGATTTTTTTAGTTGTTCTATACCTGTGATTCTTAGAGAGGAAATTCCTATACTCATCAAACACCTCATTTCTTAAGCTTTTTGAACGTCGATATTTTATCTTAGGACCACAAACTGGACATCAAAATCTACCCTTTGTTTGAAGACCTACAATATTTACATATGGAATATATATGTCAAATATAATCATTTATAAAATATTCTAACTACTCCATATCATTAAATGCAATTAAAGTGGAACTTAAAATTACAAACCACAAAATGAAGTTAACCTAGGGGCATCGTGTATTATCCATACAACCATTGCATGGAATTGAAATTGCCTTTGTTGTATTGGTCTAGATACATCATACATAGTTATTCGATTCCATAACTTCAGAGGCTCATCTATAATAGGTTCAATGTATACATTCATATCTTTGACTTGGAACTTACCTGATTCATAATTTGAAGAACATATAAAATATATCATTATGAGAATCATTAAGATATATAAACCATGCAGAAGAGTAAAATAATAGATATATATATGAAATTAAGATACATATTATGACAAATGAGATGACACAACTACATTATAAATAAAACAGTTTTCGTCAATAAAACTTGGAATAATCATCGACAACATTATGTGCTCCCTCTTTATTGACAACCATGGAGGAATGTTATTGTTGATAACAAAAATAGGCCACACCATGTAAATGGATTTCACCTGTGCAAATGGATTTACACCATTTGTTGCCAAAGAAATCTTAATATTACGTGGTTCTTCTTTAAAGTGAAGCCACTTTTCCTCAATATCTCTAAAAGCAGTACCATCTGCAGGAATTCGGATAACATCATCTTGACTTCTGTTCCTGGCATGGTAATCCATAAATTGTGCTATGTTTTTCCACCTGAACATTCGTTGCAAACGTGGAATGATGGGAATATAACGAAGAACCTTCTGAGGCACCTTTTTTGTTACTTTATCTATACGATATATACTTACATGACATTCCGGACATTCTGTTGCAAATTCATGTTGATTATAATATATAACATGGTCATTGGGGCATGCATGAATTGCTTCATAATGCATTCCAATATCTTTCATGATGGAAGATAAATCTCGAAATGTGCGAGGTAAAATATTTGATGGTGGTAACAAAAAATCAGCTATCAAGCTACAAAAAAAATAAAATTGTTAATGCAATAAATAAATAATATTAACGAAACATGCTTCATCCGTACGTTGATCAATAATGAGTTAACAATACAATTATTAGAGGAATGCAAATAAACTTTATCACGATCCTATATATGTGATGGATTATTTTAGATACCTTAGCATACGTGTGATTGCAATGTTTGAAAGACCATTCATAACCTTCAAGTTCATTATCAACAATATATTAGAGAGAAGATTTGTTTTGGAACCTTCATAAAGGGGTTCATATGCCTTATCGAGAAGAGGTATATCATGAAAATCATCAAATTCATCATCATTTTCATTATCAACATCATCGTCATCCATTATAACGTTAAATGAATCATGGATCAATGTATTTGTACCATCATCTTCAATTACATCATCGACATGATCATCTTGTTCAATCTGATCATTCACTTGTTCTCCATTAAACATACACACTCCATGATCATGATCCTGAACTTGTTCTGAAAGCACTTCCTCTGGACGACATGCTATAGGGTGTCTTTCCTTTAATATAAATACATGGAAACATCAATAGATATACATTAATATATGGAAAAAAAATAATACATACAATTACAAAAAAACGAATATAATAATGTTTATAATGCTAAACCTACAAATATACGATATTCCTTCCCCCCCTCAACGTGTCCATGTTCCCTACAATGTTTTGTGGCTGTTGAGATCAATATTCTTATCCTCTTAAATCCCCTGCATTGAGTACATAGACAATAACATTTTCCATCACCCCTTCGTTTCGCTGCATCCCATAGTCTAGCAAGCAATTGTCGGTTTTCTTCATTTGGATTCAGAATATTTAATCTATTTGAAATTTTGTCATAAACTTTGTTAATGAATATAACCGGATGTCTTAAAAAATCAAGTTCCACGCATCAACCATGCATCAAGGTTTTGTCAAATGGAGAGAAATCGAAGAATAAAAAATTCTCGGCAAACTGTCTATCGATGAAAAAAAAATTCCCACAACTGCTAGTTGAAGAATAAAACTATTCTTGAAAACGTCCGTCGAGGAACAAATAATTTTTGCAATTGTCCGTCTCTTCTACAACAAACATGTCAAAATGTTTAAAACAATTTATATTTATAATGGACATGCATCAGATATTCAACGCCTTGAACATAGGTACCGTTAAAAGTATGAGACCATAAAATTTAAAATCATGTAAACCTTAATTTTTTTTGGGTTCACGAACGTCGAAGATCTGACATTTAGTTGTCGAATAACTGCCACTATGTAAGTCGAACATCCGATGCCTATCCGGCACGGATGTGTTGGGTAACCTCCACTATAAGCGTCAGAATTCCGACTCTAGTGTGTCGGATAATCGACGTCGCTAGAAATATTTTGTTGTCGCCATTCTGTAGATTGATTGCTGTCCGACACGTTCGTGCGAAATGTCGGATGACGTCGGATTCTGTCGTTGGATTTCGGGTTCAAATTATGTAGTGATGGATGTGAAAACAACCTTCCTGAATAGTGTGATTGAAGAAGAAGTATACATAGAACAACCATAAGGATTTGAAGTTGAAGAAGGCCCTATATGGCCTAAAACAAGCTCCTTGAGCTTGGTATGGAAGGATAGATAGTTTTCTGATGAGCATGGGCTTTACCAAGAGTAAATATGATCCTAACTTTTACCTCAAGGTTGTAGAAGATGAAACTGTCATACTAATATTATATGTGGATGACTTATTCTTGACAGGGAATGAGAAATAGATTATGGAAAGCAAGAAGAAACTCGCAGAAGAATTTGAGATGAAAGACCTTCGGTTAATGCATTATTTCCTAGGTCTAGAAGTATGGAAAAGTTTAGAAGGAATCTTTGTCAACTAGGGAAAGTATGCAGTAGAGATATTGAAAAGATTCAATATGTTGGAATGCGAAGCCATGGCCACACCCATGGATTCCAACCTGAAGTTGTTAGATGATGACTCATCAGAGTTAGTGGATGTGACTCAATACAAACAGATCATTGGGTCATTGATGTACTTAACAAACACCAGGCCTGACATTTGTTTTGCTGTGAACACTCTGAGTTAATATCTAGTTCAACCTAGACGGGTTCACCTGGTAGCTGCAAAAAATGTGATGAGATATCTGAAAGGGACTATAGGCTTTGGTCTATAATATGATGGTAGCCATGAGTATAGATTGTATGGCTATATAGATGCAGATTGGGCTACAAGTATCTCAGATAGGAAAAGCACATCAGGTGGATGTTATAGTCTGGGATCTGCAATGATTTCATGGTTTAGCAGAAAATAGTCCAGTGTTGCTCTAAGCACAGCCGAAGAAGAATATATAGTAGCTTGCTCTGCTAGTTGTGAAGCCATATGGCTTTGAAAGATGATGTCAGGGTTATTCAACCTAGAATTGGATACTACTGTGATTCTATGTGACAACCAAAGTTGTATAAAGATGACAGAGAACCGAGTGTTCCACGACAGATCGAAGCACATAGAAATCCGGTACGACTACATTCGAGATATGATGCAGAAGGGATCCATAAAGCTCCAGTATGTGAGTATTGATGAACAAGTTGCTGATGTGCTGACGAAGCCTCTGTCTCTAGTAAAGTTCAGAAACTTTTGAGACAAGCTTGGTGTTGTTTGGAACGACCTTCCTCGAAAGGGGGCGTAGTGATGTTGCAGTGGGATTGTATCATCCCTGGGCACTTGCCCTAAAGTGATCCGGTGGCCTCGGTCCTCGAGAATGAAGAGGGATTGTATCATCCCAAAACATTTGTCTAGAAGTGATCTGGTGGCCTTGCTCCTTGAGAATGAATAGGGATTGTATCATCTTGAGACATTTGTCCAAAAGTGATCTGGTGACCTCGGTCCTCAAGAATGAAGAGGGATTGTATCATCCTGGGACATCTGTCTAGAATAGATCTGGTGACTTCGGTCCTTGAGAATGTGGCAGGATTGCATCATCCTTGAACTTAAGTTTAGAATGGTATTCGGTGACTTCGGTCCTTGAGAATGTGGTAGGATTGCATCATCCTTGAACTTCAGTTCAGAATGGTATCCGGAGGCTTTAGTCCCCGAGAATGTGGTAGGATTGCATCATCCTTGAACTTTGGTTCAGAATGGTATCTGAAGGCTTTGGTCCCCGAGAATGTGGTAGGATTTCATCATCCTTGAACTTTGGTTCAGAATGGTATTCGAAGGCTTCAGTCCCTGAGAATGTGGTAGGATTGCATCGTCCTTGGACCTAGTCCTAAAGTGATGGGAACCGATTATCCCGTAATCAATCCGGTAACTTAGGTTGTCAAGAATGTGGTAGGATTGCATCATCCTTGGACCTAGTCCTAAAGTGATAGGGACTGATTATCTCGTAATCAATCCGGTGACTTCAGTTGTCGAGAATGTGGTAGGATTTTATCATCCCTAGACTTAGGTCCAAAAGTGATCCGAAGAATTTTGTCTTCGTGTTGTGGATTGTAGGTTGTTGCTACTGATGATGTTATTGATCGAAATATTAGAGTGTGATGATGATGACGTACTGTTCGAAAGTTCAAAGTATGATGATGTTGCTGATCGAAAGATCGGAATATGATGATGATGATGTTGCAGTTCAAAAGTTCAAAGTGTGATGATGATGTTGCTTTTCGAAAGTTCAAAGTATGATGATGATGTTGCTGATCAAAGGATCAGAATATGATGATGATGATGTTGCTGATCGAAATGTCAAAGTGCTGAAGTTGTTGTTGCTGATCGAAAGTTCAAAATGCTGAATTTGTTGTTTCTGATCGAAAGGTCAAAGTGCTGAAGATGTTGTTGCTGATCGAAAGGTCAAAGTACTGAAGATGTTGTTTCTGATCGAGAGGTCAAAGTGCTGTTGATGATGTTATCAATCAAAGCAGTCAAAGTGTTGCGGTCGTTGAAGATTGAATATGAAGACTATATGATGTTGAAAAGCTTCCAATGATTTATAGATGTGTTACCCTGATGATGTTGATGATGTCCTCTATCTCTCTCCTACTATTGTTGTTGTAGAATACCCTTCTCATTAAGGGGGAGTGTTGAAATATTGTAACTTCGAAGAATATTCTATATGTATCTTTTGTGGTCCCCGATGGTCCTACCGGGAGAACCAATTGTATTTTTTTATACTCCGATGCTTCTAATTTGAATAACTAATAAGAGTCATGAGGAAGTCCCCTCAAATTGTAAGGTGGGTCATTAGCACCCCAGTTGTGGTTAGTCGAGCCTACATGATTAACTTGAGCCTACATGATTAACTCGAGCCTACATGACTGAATTAATTATTAAGTGAACGGGCGAATATAAATAGAGGTGTGGCGCTCCTCATTTGCAACACACACACTCACTTGTGTAGTGCATTAGTGAAGGAGAGAGAAGTAGCTGGAGACGGAGGAGGATCAGTCTTTGATCAATCTTTTGGTTTTATATTTTATCTTTTGGGGCATTTATATTGAGGAGGCTTTTGTTGGGTTTTTCCCTTTAGGGTTTTCCCAGGATAAATCTGTGTTATTCTTGTGATATTGTTTCTTTCAGTGATCCTATTTATATGCTTTTGTTATGAAATTGAAATGAAATACTGATGATCTAGCTTAGCATATGGAATTCTAACACTTCTAACACAACACAAATTTTAGGAATGATCCCTGCTTCCTCATCCACAGTTTCAGCTTCTTGTGTGCTAGGGACTTGACCCTCATTCCTATTCTCAAGTGGACAATTCCTGCGCAGATGGGGTCCTTCACATCCCAAATGTTTGAGTGGTTCCTTTAGATTCCCCCCCATCAATTTGGACGGCTCAATCACATCTTGTGATGGCTGCCTTTGCTTCTTCAGGAGGTGGTAAGGTTTAAAACCTTTCTTCCGTAGGTTAAGCTTCTCATTCTTCTCGTGGGAATTTATCCTACTCCCTTCTATCTCTGTTAAGTGATGCACAGAGTTTAGCTACCTTTGGAGATATTCCAAGCTCTGTAGCATGGCTGTAGTCAACTGGTTTTTCCCTACCAAATCCTTGAACAACCTTTTATTTTCTTCTTTGCAATCCTGCAACTTTTCCACTAGGATTCTTATGGTAGCTACAACATCTAGGGAACTCTCTCATTCCCTTTTCCCAACAGCTTTAGTTGCATGACCTTGGATATTGCAATCTGACCTTACATACCCTTCCCCATGTGGAAAAATCCAATGCAAATGGGGTCCTCCACATCTCCAGCATTGGAGTGGCTTCTGGCCCTCTTGTGGGTCTCTTAGATCCCCCCCCATAGCATCTTTCTCATGTCCATAGGGATCATATGCATCATCCATGCTGTTAATTTTCTTGGCATTTATATTCTTTGAATTCCTTGGTCAGACCAAGATCAACTCTTCAATCTACACTATGACTCTCCAAAATGTGTTAACAACATCATTTGTTAGTCAATATCAGAAATTCAAACAATTAATTACCAATTGCTTCTTGCAATCATGAATGGTCAATGTGCCTTTCATTGGGTTGGATAAGTTTAGAAATTATGCTAATTATCACTCCTTCTTGCTATAGTTTCCTTTCTACAACAACGAATTTCTCAGGGGGACGACGGGGGTCAAGGGGGCTTGCCCCCTTGTTGTTTTGCGGGGCGGGTTGAGGGCAGTGCCCTCATTATTTTTTTGTAAATATTTCCATTTCATGCAATTTGGTGCATAAAAAAGTTGCCATCTTTCCATCTTTCTGGTCCTTTCAGTCCTAATGAAAACTTACTAAAATTCTCTATTTCGGAGCAACTCAGATTTTCCACCCGATCGACAAACTCACCAAATTTTTCTGGCATGTCGGCTCAACTCACCTTTTCGTTCTGACATGTTGGCAAAACTCATCATTTCCTTCAGATCGAAAAAAATGGTCATTTCCTTCCGACGTGTCAGCATAACTCGCCGAGTTCATCCAACGTATTGGAAGAACTCACACTTTCTTGCCGATCAGAAAACTCATCAAATTTTTCCGACGTTTCAGAAAAAATTATCGAGTTCACCCGACATGCATCGGAAAAACTCGTCTTTTCTTGCCGATATGGGATTTCCAACACTTAGAAAATTTTTGAGAAATTTTTCTTTCTTTCCTTGGCATCGGCAAAACTCAAATTTTTCGCCCGATGCACATTGACGAAACTCACCTTTTTTGCCCGATACACAACAGCGAAATGCATTAAGTTCATCGGACATGCATCGGAGAAACTCCCAAAGTTTTTTCGACATGTCCATACTTAGAAAAATTTCAAACATTTTTCTTCCCTTTCTTTTCATCGGATCGACTTGCCAATTTCTCCCATTGTGTATCGAAAATACTTACCAAACTCAGCTGATGTATCGACAAAACTCACCAATTTTACCTAATTTTTCAACACTTCAAAATTTTTCAAAAATGCCTTCTTTTTCTCTTCTTCTTGTTGACTAAACTCAACTAGTTTAGTCAACATTGTATCATCAGAACTCGGCCAACTGAGCCAATATATGAAAATTCCCAACACTTATGAAAATTTTTGAAATTTTTTCTTGTCTTTCTCAGTTTTTCTCTGCTGACCAAAGGGTAATATTTCCTCTGTCATTGCTCTTCATGGTCCATTGAGGCCCAAAGCTGCAACATGAGCTCTGATACCACACTGTTATATCCCCACCCTTCTACCAGAGAGAGGACACGACTAAGCTGCTATCAAAGTGAGAAATCTAAGCCCCATGAACATAATATCAAAATGCATTGAACCAAAAAAAACATACATAGATGCATAAATCATTGACATACAATAGAAGAAAAACACATTCCATTCAAGCATTCAACATGTTCATATTATTTCATAAACAAATACAGTTGCAGAGATAAAATACACAAGAATACTTATCTTGAAATAAGCTTGTCCCGCAACTAGATACGTTGCTGAAACGTTCTACCCAACCATTGGCCATTGTGCTCATTAATCTCTCAGCAGCACTACCACCCCCGAGCTTGGCATGATTCCCACCAGGAATAATGGAACTACAAAAAAATCACAAAATATGATTTCTGGGTTTGAGGAAAAACAGTTTGGGAAACAAAACGAATTGTCAAAATGGGTAAAAACAACCCCCTAATAACAATTCGATTTCCAGAATGTTTATGGAATTCATGTGGGAAAAACAGACTCAATGGCATCCAAAAAATTGTGGGTCTCTTCTCTCACTCACTGGGCATTACCAAAAATGATTTCCAGCTTGGAAAACAATGAGGAAATGTAGCAGAATCGTGGGGGAGGCAACCCAACCACTGATCATTCCAAAAACGATTTCCCATCCTGGGGAAATGAAGAAAAAAACTTCCCACATGAGGGAAAACACACACAACAGACCAAAAACATGAATGCCACACACAGGAAGCTCCCAACTGCTCGAGAGAGCCCCAACATGGATGAATGATGGGTGAGAAAAATTCCCAGGAGCCCCAACGTGAAGGAAAAACACAGCAGACCAAAAAATTGGAGGAAAAAGAGCTCTCCAAGATTCCTTTGCGTGAGGTAATGGAGGACGTGGGTGAACCACCAAATTGGAAATCCTTTTTGGGTGTTAACTTGCCCCAAAATTCAATAAACTTTTTCGCAAAAATGGGTGCTTCCCCAAATTCGAATTTCTGACTCCCATACCTTGCCCATTCTCATGCAATAACTAACCCAACTAATTTCTGTTAGAATTAAATGATTGGGAACAAAAGACAAAATGGATAGTTGACAGTTTGATGGGTTCTCCCTTTGACATTTGGATTTTCCCCATTGGCTCAAGGGTTTGAATACTCCCCCCTCCTTATCCTTAGGAAATCATGCCCCCATCCATTTTAATGTTTCATTGACATAGCTGGTTGTGGGTATTTAATTAGATTGCATATTTACATGAGGTCCAAAATTATAATGTGTCGGCTAGACAAAATACCATCGGCATCAATTTTAATCGCTAAAACATAAAATGATAAATCAATGGTGGGGATTTTTCCTTTAGCTCCACATCATGATTAATTGCAATATTTACATCATATACATTTAATGCAAACGAGATAAAAAACGAGGTATTACATTTACCCTATTTCCTTGTTCAGGGAGCCCTTTTCTTTATTGGCATCAATGTTGTGTAGGCTATATGGGTTTCCAAATTGCACTTCTTTCATAGCTGAATGGGTGCTCTTGGCCCATCATGTCCTCACTATAGGGGAATCCTTGAATTGGGAACATATTTTGTTAGTGTTACTGAAAGAAGAAATTGAGAAATATAAGAAGACTCCCGCCTCCAGGAAACCGACGTTCTATCTTTTTGCATATATCATGGATGTTTTCTACTCGGCTATGCCTTTCCTGACTATGGGATGGGATTGGAAAAAAGTTGGACCTCCATTCCATATTTACTGCTTGGATTTATGGGAGGATAACTACATGCCTCTCGTGTATGAAATATTTGATCACTTTGTAGGCACTATTTATCATAATATTTTCAAGTAGGATGCTGCTACCTTTTAAGAGTAGACGAAGACACTGATTTCTACAATAGGATACTGGTATGTGGGGGAGTATTTATCCTATATTAGGATTTGGGGAATCAACATAGTCCATCTACTTCCTAGGATTGTGCCAGACAGAATGGCATTGGAAGAGATATCCTTCCAAATAGTAATTGATGGTGTATTCCCCAAGCTGTCTGGGGAAAAAAGGAAAGGGTGGCCCAAGTTCCCCCTTAACCTTGGATCCAAAATGTTAAATTTTAATGGTTACACAAGATCTAAAAACATTTATCATCATAACATCATAACCACGAGCAAAGGACCACTGAAAGAAAGACAAGTACAACAACATAAGAGAACACAAATATTTTCCTTGGCGAAACCACAAGGGTGAAAACCTCGCAAAACTTTGTCAGTATAGAATTCGACCAAGTATAGTGTAAAACACTAGCGACAAGAATAGTTGTTCATCTTCCACAGTAGAATCTTTCTCTCTCTTTCTCCAATGTAATAATTGAGTGTAAGATGTGTCAGAATGAGAGAGGCACCACACTTATTTATATTCATTAGGTGAGTGCCTCAAATAACTAACTAGGTCAACCAGGTTCCTTAATTAGGGCTGACCTACCTTGGAAGACTCCAAAAATTTTATATATTAATTTTGTGGGTACTATTTTCCTGAATTACAATGGATGGTTTACCTCATGAATTTTACATGACCAACTACATCAAGGACATCTCTGTATGGAGGAATAACATCTTTGAAGGAGAATACAACAAAAGTACAATAGAATATCTTCCGAAGTTACAATACTTTAACACTCCCTATTAACTAGAAAGGTATTCTACATCAACAAAAACCATCATCACAATTGTACAACTGACTGGTGAATCTCTATATGTCATAGGAAGTTTTGGAACAACAACATGCATCTTCAACATCAATCTCAGTATGAGAATACTGGATCATCTTTTGCAACCTCAGTATGTAAATAATGAATCATATTCGATGAGTATTGGATCAACTTCTGCAACTTCAATATGTGGATACTGAATCATATTTTATGAGTACTGTATCATCTTCTGTGTGTACTGGACCATCTTCAACAACATCAATATGTGGATATTGAATCATCTTCTCTAATATCAGGTTGTGGATACTGAATCATCTTTTTTCCATATCGGTATGTGAATACTGAATATTCTTCTATAACATCAGTATATGAATACTGAATACTAAATCTTCTTCTGCCAGATCAATATGCTAATACTAAATCTTCTTCTTCAACATCGGTATGTGAATACTGAAAACATCATCTGCAACATGAGTATGTAAATATTGAAACATCATCATCTGCATCACCAGTATGTAAATATAGAAACATCATAATCTGCATTGTTATAACAGTAATCCACTCATTAGCACCTAATTACACTACTTAGTTAATTTTATTGCTTTTTAAGCTTTTATACACTATGTGGTGGACTAGGGGTGCTTAGTTGGATAAATGCCAAGACATATTGGGGATTTCACACCCACATGAGAATTCTAGCTCAGTAAACCAGCCACATGTGTTCCCCCATCATTGTTGGTGCACTCCCATTCACTGAATGTGGACAGGAAAGTTGACTTGGAGCACTAGAGTGGGATTTTGGCCAATTTTGGCTTGATTTGGTGCATTAAATGCTGCATTGAGACTCTAAACCACCCTTATTTTTACACCCACGCTATCTAAGGTGTAATAATTGACCCAAAACACATCATCCATGTCCACTCAACAATTTTTGGTTGTTTGTTTGGACATGATTGGCCCACCTAGGGGGGTTTGATGCCATTTTAGCAATTTTGACTTATATGTTCACAATTGGCTTCCAAAGCCTCGTGAAACTCCTATATTGTATTATATACCTGATAATAACAAGTTTCATGGTTAAATAGTCCAAAATGATGTTGTTCCAGTTCACATTGTGTGTGTAATTTGTCTTTGAATTGATGGTTTTTTGCCAGTTTTGCACCAAATTTGATTTGTGAAATTCACTAATGCTCCTAGATTCTTCTGTGGTTCAAATTTATCACATGGTATTATATATTGTTGGATATTTTTGAGTTGCAGATCAATTCAGAGTGATTTGAGCTGCATTTTTAGTGGAGTTCCAGATAAAATCGAATTGTGTTTTTGCAGAACATCCGACAATTTATTCATCATCAGCACAGGAAGAAATGGAGGATACCCAAATCATGCTAACACCCTTCAATTTATTTGATTGGAGGGAAGAGATGGTGATTCAATTGAGAGTCAAAGGGATTTACGTAGTTACCATGGGCACTGAGGTGGAACCAAATTTTGCAGTTGAGAAAGTAAAGTAATTCAATAGATTGGATGAGGAATTTGGATTGCTGTGTTTGAGCATCTCGAGAGAGTTATTTTTCTGCATTAAGAGTTTGACAACACCCAATGAGGTCTAGGTAAAACTAGAGACTCTATTTGGGAAAACTGATGAGCTACGTGGTCACCAACTTGAGAATGAGATTATTAGCTTGAGCCCAATGCACTATGACACAATCCAGGACTTCTTCACCAAGTTTAAGTCACTTGTGTTGCAGTTGAAGCAATGTGGCATTGAAAAGAAAGAGGACCAATTGATCTTGTCTATACTTTCGAAGTTGGGGCTAGAGTTCTCAATTTTTGTGAGTACATTCCACTCCGGCAAGTTAACACTTCGAAACTCGCAAATGCCTAGTATGGAAAATTTCATGGAGTCACTCACTCAGAAGCAAGACAAACTTGTCCAAATGCAAATCATCTATTAGAATTTGAATTCCATTTAGATCTTCAAGAAGATAGTTCTAATAATGTTTGCAGCAAATGGATAATGAAGATATAAACTGAACAAAACAAACCACACAGGAAACTGACAAGTATTTCTCAGGAATTTATAGTATCATTCACAATAATAATATCCAGTGTTACAATAGTTTACATAGGAAGAATTCGAATGCATGGGTTTATGAATTCATATCTCCCAAGTGGATATGACTATATCTAACTGAATCTCTAACTCATGGTCTCCCAATCAATATCGGTGTCCAAAATCAACTCCTAGATGTCCAACCAACTCAAACAAACAGTGACAACTAGTTAACTCAGTGCAACTGAGTGTGTTAGGTTGGAAAAGGCGCCTACTCCACATGCATCCATGCATTATCCATGCAAGACATGCGCTAGATAACTATTTGAGAACTAACTGAAAGTAACTAAGGGCTAACTGATACTAACTAGTACTAACTCCAACTAACTAAAGTAGGTTGCTGCCGAGACTCCCAGTGGCTCCTAAAATGTAGGGATTGGTCTAGAAGGCGCCCAAAATGATGCATGCACATGAAGTAAGTGGCAGTTAACCTCTAGTAGTGTTCCCCACACTCCAGTGACTGGTACATGTGGCCCCACTAGGCCAAGTGGACCCAATTGTACTAGTGGACCTAAATATTTAATTAAGGTTCCTAAGTTAGGAAATAATTAATCTAATAGACATTTGACCAAGGGAGGGTTAATAATCCTAAAACTGCCCTAAATCCTAACTTGGACAACTGTGGGCCCTGGTAACAAGACCATAGGTCACCCAAATACAATCTAAAAGACAATAAAAAATGCTGCTTAATACAATTGAGGAAACAGGGGAAAACCTAATGGAACCCCCCCCCCCCACCCCTAAAAAATAAGCAGGAAAATAACAATATGAAAGCTATCTTTAGAAGAAAGAAGCTTCCTCCTTAGAAAAATAAATTGAGCAAAAACACTGCTGCAAAATTGCAGCTCTATGCAGCAGCATGGTCCATCAGTGGACCTCTCAATGTACTTCTGAACTGATCACTCTATTTGTCTCTTTTGGATGGTGAAGGTAGGGAATGATCAAGTTTCTGCTTCTGTAGGCCATGTAGCTGATCATTCGCCATCATCAAGTAGGACCGACTTGGAACTTTGCTGCACCATACTGTAGAGAGAGAATCTGTGAGAGATAGTGCAGCATGCTCATTCTGATACTAGGACTTTGTTCTTCTTTCGTCTTCTGGATCTCCAACACCTCTTCCAGCTGCATCAATAAGCTTTTGAGCCCATCTAGGTTTAGGATTCTAATTAGGAATAGGTTCTAGATCTAGATCTAGAATCTCTTGAGATTCAGTCTCAATAACAGGATCATGCTAAATGTGATCTTTTTCATCTGAATCTGAAACCTGTGGCACATCATCATCATCATAAAAAATAGGTGGAGGATTAGTTATAGGCTTCCTATGCTGCTGGAAGAGTATCATGCAACTGATCTTATTCGAACTGGACACTTTTTTCAATGAAGCATCTTCTGGTAGAAACCTCCATCAGTTTGTAAGATTTTGCATCTTCTGCATATCCCAGCAGAATGCATTTGCTACTTTAGGCTTGTAAGTCCTTCCTCTTGTCAAGTGGTATTCTGGCCCAAGCTTTGGAACCAAAAACTCTCAGATGAGAGACATTAGGATTATACCCATGCAATGCTTCGAATGGAGTCACCCCAACCACTGACTCGTGGGGCACCCTATTCTACAAATACGAAGCACAATTTACTGCTTCATCCCAAAGAGAAGGAGGTAGATTCTTGGCATGGAGAAGGCATGTTGCCATCTCTTTCAGTGATATGTTCTTCCTCTCATCCACACCATTTTGATGTGGTGTGTATGGAACTAAGTGTTCCATTCGAATCCCCTCTATTCACAGAAACTTTGGAAATATCCTTTGATGTAATCTCCTCCCTTATTGGATATTATTGAATTGATCTTCTTATTGAAACTATTCTCAACCATAGCTTTAAAACCTTTAAAAGTATCAAAAAATTCTAATTTTTGTTTAATGAAGTAGATCCAATAGTACCGTGAACAATAATCAATAAAAGTGAGGAAGTACCTACAACCATTAATGGAGTTTGTCGGCATAGGTCCTGCTACATCACTATGTATCAAATCAAGTGTAGAGGTAGCTCTATCCAACATCATACTTCTTTTTTGGATGCTTACCTACCAAGAAACGAACACATACTCCATCAAAAGTTTGGATGGAGGGAAAAAATTAAACCATTTTATCATTGTGGAGCTGCTTCAGATATTTGAAATTGAGATGGCCAAATCTCTCATGCCAAATCTTGCTGGTGTTGTTAGCATGAGACAATAAAGCTATAGGAGGAGAAACAGGTAAGAAATGTGAGAACTCATAATATTTGGTAGAGTGATTTGGAATAACTTTCGCTACAAGATTTCCAGTGGCTTTTTCTATAATCTCAACTGATTCTGAATCAAATGTAATTCTCTTGGGAGAGTATGTATGTGTCATCTGGTAAACAAACAACATTTTAGAAGCAAGGAAGGGCACATATAAGACATTCTTAAACTCACCATGCTTCGCTCTGACTGATCCCCTTCCTTATGATGGAATCTGGGAATCATCTCCCATGTGAATGTTAGGCCCCTTTGTTAGTGAAAGAGTAGAGAAGGATTCTTTGGAAGAAACCATGTGATTGGAAGCTCCAGAATCTATTCTGTATTCTAAGGATGGAGAGATTGTTGCTTTCAAAGCATGACACCTCTCGGTATCTTCTGTCTCTGGTGCTTCATCATGATTCTTTTCTCTTGGGGAAGGAATGTTATGTTGCTTTAGAAGACCTGACATTTCATCAATTTCTTTCCTCATACAATGATCTTCAACATGGTAACCCTTTTCACAATAAGGACATAACTTCTTTTCAAACTTATTCTTCTTGGATCGGGAGGCCCCTTCAGAAGCTTGCTGATTTTTTTTAGGATTTGAATTAGCTGCCTTTGGCTTCTTCTTCTTTGATTTCCCCTTTTCTTGCACTTTGGAAGAGTCGAAAACTAGAAGAGCTTGATCTTTGGATGTCTTGATGACTCCCATTCTCATCAATTTGTCTTGCTCTTTGATTAAGGACTCAGAAAAATAATCTAAGGAAGGAACCTTCCAATCAGGAAAGCTTTCCCGCTTGGAATGAAATATGGAAACAAACACAGAATACTCAGGGCCTAGTTTGCTGAGTATGGAAAGGACATTCTTCTCATCCTTTTGCTCTATTCCACACTATCTGCAATGGAGTACTAGAGACTTGAATTTAATAAATAATTGCTCAATAGTCTCGAAACTACTGGGATGTAAAGATACCAACTCATTCTCTAGAATGTGTCCCTGAAGGTCATCTTGTTTGTTAGACAATATATCAAGCTTCTCCCAGGCTTCTCTGGGAGTTCTCAAGTCTTCTAGGTGGAAGAAGAGATCTCTGGAAATATAAGTACATAAGTACCTGAATGCTTCATCACAATGGTTCATAAACTTTTTCTACTCTACCGACTGATGAGGTTCATCCTCCCATCCATGTATGATCCTGTGGTAGCCATGCTTGCACAAGGCTAGCTGCATATCAATCCTCCAATCAAGATAATTGGAAGTTGTGAGAATTCGTGGTTCAGGAGTTTGAGAACTCATAATTGTTCTGGCTGGAAGACTGCAAATACTTCACACAAGATATGTAGCACATGTCAATTTCACTGCAATAACACACTAAAACATATGAACTATTATAATCATGCTTTTCCTCCTTGCATGAACATTTTTTCAGGGTCCATCATGCCCTCTCCATTGCTCTGAATAAATCAAGAGATAGAAAATTTTCATAGGGGACTTCTGTGGAAACCTAACTGCTTCTGATGTTTGATGGGGAGAAACAAGCATGAAACTTGCTTGAGAAGGCTCTGATACCATATTAGAATTTGAATTCCATTTATATATTCAAGAATATAGTTCTAATAGTTTTTGCAGCAAATGGAGAATGAATATACAAACTGAACAAAACAAACCACACAGGAAATAGACAAGTATTGCTCAAGAATTTACAGTATCATTCACAATAATAATATCCAGTGTCACAATAGTTTACAGAGGAATAATTCGAATGCATGGGGTATGAATTCGAATATCCCAAGTGGATATGATTGTATCTAACTGAATCTCCAACTCATGGTCTCCCAATCAATATCGGAGTCCAAAATCAACTCCCATATGTCCAACCAACTTAATTAAACAGGGACAACTAGTTAACCCAGTGCAACTGAGTGTGTTAGGTGGGAAAAGGAGCCTACTCCATTTGCATCCATGCATCATCCATGCAAGATGTGCACTAGATAACTATTTGAGAACTAACTAAAAGTATCCGAGGGATAACTGAGACTAACTAGTACTAACTCCAACTAACTTAAGTAGGTTGGTTCCAGGACTCCTAGTGGATCCTAAAATATAGGGATTGGCCTAGGAGGCACCCAAACGGATGCATGCACATGCAGTAAGTGGCAGTTAACTTCTAGCAGTGTCTCCACACTCCAGTGACTGGTACATGTGGCCCCATTAGGCCAAGTGGACCTAAATATTTAATTAAGGTTCCTAAGTTAGGTAATAATTAATCTAATAGACATTTGACCAAGGGAGGATTAATAATCCTAACACCATCAAGACCAAGGATCAAGCACTAGCAGTGAGAGTTTTAAATTCCTAAAAGGGAAAGCCCAAGTCCAAGAATTCGAAGCTTCCAGAGAAGAAGAAAAACCCAGAAAATCCCAAATCCAGTGATGCAAGTTTGAATCCTTCAAAGGAGAAGGACAATAAGGGAAAAGAGAAGGTCAAATTCACCTATTGCTTCAAGGGATGGCATCCAAAGATATCATGCATGAAAAATACCATTGACACCATGATGTAGCTGATGGAGAGGAACAACATTCCAGTCCCTCACAGCGCAAGGAAGAAGGATGGCAACTCAAGTTCAAATGAGAGCAAGGAGAAATGTCATGCTTTGGTGGAAGGTACTTCTAAATCTTCATATTTTGTCATTGATTCAAGGGATTCTAGGCACATGGTAGCCAAGAGAGAGCTATTATCCTCCATGAGTTTGAATGCTATCCCAACAGTTCGAATGGGGGATGATTCATAACTGTAGACCAAAGGAATTGATAGGATAGACCTAGAGAATGGTTTCTTTGGTGATGTATTGTATGTACCAGACCTTGCAGCAAACTTGTTGTCAGTCTATCAGATGACCCATACAGGAGAGCCAAAGAGAGTGACCTTCACTCTAGACATGGTAGAGATTGCAGAGATCTCAACAGACCAAGTCATTGCAATTGGCTATGCAGACCACTACGAGAGGATGTACAAGTTATCTAAATTCCTCCCCACTTACAATGACCAAGAACTTCTCTCACATGCCAATGAGGTTTCAAAGCTATGGAATGATAGGTTTTGTCACATGAACTACAAGTACTTGCAGTCACTACACAAATATGAGATGGTGGAAGGTTTTCCACAAATCATATCATCAAATGGAGCATGCATTGGGTGTGTAGTTGGGAAGCATCCTGAGAAAAGCTATGAGAAGGGGAAAGCAAGGAGAGAAACCCAACCACTTGGGTTAGTGCATTCAGACTTGATTGGTCCATTTCCCACTTCATCATATGGTGGATCAAGGTATGTGCTTACTGTCATAGATGATTATGCTCGATTTCGTTGGGTGTACTTCCTTAAATTGAAGTCTGAGGTGTTTGAACACTTGAAGACTTGGAAGGCATTAGTAGAAAATCAAAGTGGGAATAATATTAAAGTCCTTAGTATTGATAATGGAAAGGATTATGTGAATAAGAACCTACAAAAACTTTGTGAGGAGAGTGGCATCCAAGTGCAACACTCAACTCCCTACACACCACAACAAAATGGTGTGGCTAAGAGGAAGAATAGGTCACTCAAGGAGATGGCCACTTGCATGATAGAAGCAAGGGATCTAAGTCCCAAGCTATGGGATGAAGCCATTAGTTGTGCTGCTCACATACAAAACATAGCCTTTAACAAATCAGTAAAAATAATGACACCTTACGAGGCATGGTTTGGTCAAAAGCCAAATGTCTCAAATTTCAGAATTTCCGGGACTAGAGCATGGGATAGAATTCCCTCTGAAAAGAGGAAAGCCTTGCAACCACAAAGAAAGGAGTGAATCATGGTTGGGTGTGGTGAAGAAAACAAAGGTTACAATCTCTTTGACACCTCCACTTGCAAAAAATTTGTTGAGAGAAGTTTGAAATTTGTAGAAGAGCCAATTCCTGATTTCGAGCTTGCACCAGGGGAGTGCTCCTCTCCTCAACCATTCGAAGATGTAAGTGATGATACATGCTCTGTTTTTTCTGATATTTCTGATAAAAATTTTTCTGAATATGACTCACCATCCAAGTCCAAGTGGGCTGAAAACATTGTACAAGAAGCTGGGGAGTTGGCAGGCAATCCCCATGAGCCTAGGAAGAGTAGATCACAAACTAGAAGAGATTCCTTTGCAAGTGATAGTGCTCTTGATGAGCACTATTAGATTCTGGTTGGGACTGATCCTCAGTCATATCAGATATCTTGTAATGACCCAAGATGGATATCAGCAATGGAAGAAGAATTTCAGTCCCTCCAAGAGAACAATACATGGGAATTGGTTCCCCTTCCTCCTAAGAGGAAAGTTCCTCAATTCAAATGGGGTTTCCAGAACAAAATTGATGATAATGGTTCTGATATGAAACATAAGTCAATATTATTTGCTAAGGGATATTCTCAATTCCATGGTGTTGATTACACAGAGACCTGTGCACCGGTTGCAAAGATGGAATCAATTAGACTAGTTCTAGCGCTGGAAGCTAGAAAAGGTTGGGAAGTTCACCACATGGATATTAAGAGTGCTTTTTTACATGATGAGATGCATGAATAAAACTATATGCAGCAGCATGAATGATTCCAAGAGTATCCTTCATTGGTATGTAGGTTGAAGAAATCACTGTATGGACTCATGCAAGCGCCCAGGGCTTGGTATGCTAAAATGGATGCTTTTTTAATCTCAATTGGTTTCACAAGATGCAAATCAGACCCTAATGTGTATTTGCAGAAACATGATGATATTTTTCAGGTCATTGTTCTTTATGTTGATGATCTCCTCATTACAGGTATCTGCACCAATTCAATTGGCCAAATTAAGTAATCTTTGCACAGTGAATTTGCCAATACAGACCTAGGATTGCTAAGCAATTTTTGGGCTTGGAAATTGAGCAAAATGAAAAGGGAATCAAGCTGAGTCAACCACAGTATTCTTCAGACCTACTAAATAAGTTTAACATGGCCAATTTTAAGGCAGCCAAGTCTCCCTTTCTTTCTGGTATTAAAATGCATGAATTTGGCAATTCTCCATTGGTAGATTTTACACTCTATAGGAAAATAGTGGGCAGCTTGCTCTACCTCACTCACATAAGACCTGATATGTCTTATGCTGTAAGTTCTGTAGCAAGAAATATGCACAATCCACATGAGATCCATTGGAGAACAGAAAAAATAATTCTTCAGTATGTCCAAGGAACCAAGAACTTCGGGGTGCACTACACAGCTAGTTCCTCACTTCAACTAGCTGGATTTTCTGATTCAGATTGGGATGGACATCCCACTGATAGGAAGTCAAATTCAGGTTTTGTTTTTATGTTTGCTGAAGGTCTCATTTTCTGTTCAAGTAAGAAACAACACACTATTTCACTTTCATCAACAGAGGTCGAGTATAGGGCATCAGTCAATGCTGCTACACAATGTGTTTGGTTGCAGGGAATTCTTTGGGGATTTGGTGTCACAATTGATTCTCCAACCAAAATTTGGGTGGACAATAAAAGTTCCATAAAAATATATACCGATCCAATTCAGAGACAAAAAAAACATATTGAGATACACATGTATTACATTCAGGGCTTAGTGCATGACAAGGTGATCTCACTGCAGTATTTCCCATCCACTGAGCAAACTGCTGATATTTTTACCAAGGATTTCACTGAGAAGGCCTTCACCTACCTGGGATATTTGCTTGGGGTGAGTGAAGGATGGTAATTTGATGTTATTTGTTGCAAGTCCAGCCCCATGTCCATTCTTTAGGGAAGGTTTTGTCCCATGAGGTTTTCTTTCTTTTCCTCGGTTCACATGGACAAATAAAATTGTAATTTCTGAATTATGTATTTGAGGTGACTTGAGTCATTGTTTCCAAGGCCTCCATCACTTTGTTAGATGTACTTATTTGTTGGATTAAGGGAGGGTGTTAGAACAATAATCCACTCATTAGCACCTAATTACACTACTTAGTCAATTTTATTGCTTTTTAAGGTTTAATACACTATGTGGTGGATTAGAGGTGCTTAGTTGAAAAAAAACCAAGTCATATTGGGGATTTCACACCCACATGAGCATTCCAGCTATTGCTTTTTAAGCTTTAATACACTATGTGGTGGACTAGAGGTGCTTAGTTGGAAAAACACCAAGTCATATTGGGGATTTCACACCCACATGAGCATTCCATCTCAGTCAACCAACCACATGTGTTCCCCCATCATTTCTAGTGTGCTCCCATTCATTGAATGTGGACAAGAAATTTGACTTGGAGCGCTAGAGTGGGATTTTGGCTAATTTTGGCTTGATTTGGTGCATTAAATGTTGCATTGAGACTCTAAACCACCCATATTTCCACACCCATGCTTTCCAAGGTGTAATAATTGACCCAAAACACATCAGTCATGTCCACTCAGCAATTCATGGCTGTTTGGGGTGATTTGGGACATGTTTGGCTCACCTAGGGGGGTTTGATGTCATTTTGGAAATTTTGACTTATATGCTCACAATTGGACTCCAAATCCTCAAGAAACTACTATGTTGTATTATATACCTGATAATAACAAGTTTCATGGTTAGAAAGTCCAAAATTATCTTGTTCCAGTTCACATTGTGTGTGTAATTTGTCTTTCAATTGATGGTTTTTTCCCAGTTTTGCACCAAATTTGAATTGTGAGATTCAATAACACTCCTATATTATATTGTGGTTATAATTTCTCACATGCATCATCAGTATGTAAATACTGAAACAACAGCAACATCATTAGCAACATCATCAATAAATGTTATATCATCATCTGCATTGTCAGCATTGAGATGCCGGAACATCATCATCATCATCAACATAACGATATTGAAACATTATCATCATCATCATCATCATCATCAACATAAAAATGTTGAAACAACATCATCATCATCAACACAAAGTGTTGTGATTTCAACCACATCAACATTATCAACACAGGGTACTGGGACCACAATCATATCAACATCATCAACACAAGGTGTTGGGACCACAACCACATTATCAGCATCAACATACAAATTCTGAAGTAACATCATCATCAAGACCAGTACAAAAATACTGAAATTACCTCACCAACATCAATATAGAAATACTGAAACTATCTTATCAACATCAGTATAGAAATACTGAAACTACCTCATCATCATCATATAGAAATACTAAAACTGTCTTATCAACATCAGTATAGAAATACTGAACCTACCACATCAACATCAGTATGAAAATACTAAACTTGCCGCATCAACATCAGTATGAAAATAGTGAATCTGTCATATCAGTATGGGAATACTAAAACTATCTCAACAATCATCTCAATAACATCAGTATGAAAATATTGAACCTACCATATCAGTATATGAATAATGAAACTATCTTAACAATCATCTCAACAACATCAGTATGACGATACTGCACTAGCTACATTAGTATAGGAATACTGAAACTATCTCGGTAATGATCTCAACAATCATCAGTATAACAATACTGAAGTAATAATCTCAGAAATCATCAATATAACAATACTGAAGCAATCATCTCAACAATCATCAATATAACAATACTAAAGAAATAATCTCAACAATCATCAATATAACAATACTAAAGAAATAATCTCAACAATCATCAATATAACAATACTGAAACCACTTCCATTAACATCTTGTTTGACTTACTGACCCTTTTGGGCCGACAAGCCTAGTTAGACAGATTGATCTCCTGGAACACCAAACAAGCCTTGTCTGTCTTACTAACCCTTTCAGGCCAACCAAGCCTAACCAAACATACTAACCAATTCTTTCCCTCTAACTATCTTGGAGCAACATCACGGCGAGTTCTCTGGTAGATTCATCTAGGCATTTTGTCTAACTTGCTAACCCTTTCGATCCAACAAGCCTAGTTAGAAAAATGGATCTTCCTGGGGACCAACAAGATTTGTCTTGTATTACAAACCCACTTGCTTTAAACTAATTTAGCTATACATACTAATCCCCCTAGGATCAACATGCCTCATCTAACTTACTAACCCTTATGGGCCAACAAGACTAGCTAGACTTACCCTACTATAGACTGGGTTACCACCACTGCATCCTTCTACCATCTACTGTCACTCCCTCTTTCGAGAGAGGTCCTTTCGGACTACACCAAGATTGTCTCAAAAGTATGAGACAAAGGGTTAGTCAACACATCTCCCACTTGTTCCTTTGTAGGAACTTCTTGAGCTTCACAGCTCCCTTCTGCATCTTATTCTTTATTATTCTTCTTTTGTACATCTGCAACTACATCGTACATCGACAACTTGAATCATTCTTCTCTTGTACATCTGTAACTACATCATACATCCACAACTTGCATCATTCTTCTCTTGTGCATTTGCGAATTAATCATACATACGTACCTTCATCATTTCTTCTCTTGTAGGTGATTGCATACAATCCTTCCTACAAGTCAAATCCAGTTATATTATGAGAAACATTTTGTGACTTTACTAAATGACAAATTATTATGCATAAAGATATATGTCATATAATAATGCAACTATTTCTGCTAATGAAACAATCATCTATATCGTGTATACATACGGTAACTTTCTATATGCTTTGCATCTTTCCAAGACATTATGTCAGCAAGGAGGTATCATTGTAGATAAGTAGCAATGGAATTTTGTACAACAACATAAGCCACTTACCCATCACTTGCATATTAGTAGTAAACTACAAATATCATAATATGCATAGTACATTTCTTGAATCTAGAAACATAACTATGTACACATATTGAATAACTGGAGCCTCTGTCTTCTTGAATACTGGAGTCTCTGCCAATTTGTTCAACTTCATCGTTTGATTCTGAGGGTTTGTTCCTATCTTGCTCATGATTGAAAATACTAAGCAAATCTTCTTACACCACAGATCTCATAGAACTGTGTCTGTGTGTCCTACAAATGCACCCCTTCTTATCAATGATGAAATTGAAAGAGTATAATATTCATCTTCATTGGTATAATTCTTCTGGATCATATTCCTCATTAATTGACGAATATTTACTTTCTTTCTTCTCAGTTGTAATATATTCATCCTTGGTTGCACTAAGAGAAACACTCCTCTTTTTGCAATATGTTGGAGTGATATTTCTGTTCATAGCACTACCAACTCAATCAAAATCATCATATCTCTGCAGTACCCTTTAGGTACCACACCATTTTCTATGCATATTTTAATTGGATAAGTAAAATGTCCTTTGGATTTCATCATACCTCTAATCCCAAGAATAATGTCAAGATTCTCTAACCTTGAGGTCTATCGTAATCACTCCCTCTGAGGTGGAGTACCATCCTCCCTCTACATCTTGTACTCTCTGCATCAAGACACTGGAGTGATAGGTAGCCTCCTTTGCTACTAATTTTATTGGTATCCATCTATCTCACTTGTCAAGGTCACTGGATATCAAGATCCTCCATTTCAAACTTTGTTGCAAGTTTTCTCTTTCACCCATCTATGAGCTTCCCATCCTTTGTAGGATTCCATATTCAACCTTGTATTAAAGGTTGGGATCTCCATCAATCTAGTTGATCCTCAAGCTCCTCATTTAACTGCATGTGCTATCCCATGGGTGCCTACTGAGCTTGTACAAATCCTTCTGTGTATAGGTGGTTTTCTATAGAGAGTATCAAAACTTGTAGGTTGCTTGATGTGTTCTTCTATTTTGAGTACACCAACTGTATAGTGTAATATCCACCACTAAATAGGCGTGTCTTTCCATAATTGATTCTCTTTCTGATAGAAACCATGAACCTTGCTTTATATCTTTTGATACTTCGATCTGTTGTATACTTGATCTTGTAGATCTACTTGGAAGACTTTACAAAACTTCCCTTCAAGTCTCAAACTCATATCCAAACATCATTCTATATGATTGACTAGTACTTCTTGATCATATCATCCTTCCATTCTTCCTTCTTGGGAAATTCTTTCGCAAAGCGTCCTTTCTCATCACAACTAAAAATCTGAGTTGTTAGATATCCTTCTCCTGAAGTGTTGGAATATAATCCGTCGGGATTATACATTATTGTAAATATTAGGAATATGAAGAGACTCTCGGATGTGTGATCCCAAGAGTCATCATAGATGTATAAATAAATCCATTCTATGGAGAAATAATAAGTATTCGGGAGTTATTCCACCTGACAGTGGTATCAGAGCAATTCATAACTCCTGCATGTACAGTCTACATTCTGCTGCTATCTGCACCCTGGGCTTTCCTCAGTCTGCAGATTGCATGCATTGGTGCATGCGCTGGTTGCTCTATCATTCATGAGTGATGCAATAGTATCTCTTTGAACTGAATGAGTCACCCTCCTCCTCTTGCATATTGTTGTTGAGGCTTTGCCTTTGTGGAGACTACACGTTTGATGCGTAAATATTGTTGCGTCGTTTCCTTAGTGGAGAGATTGTTAGAGCTGTGCTGCTGGGATACGAGCCCAAGTCTCCACGGCGCTTATTTTCTGTGTAAGAACGTTTCATATCCTTCGATCTAGCCATTATTTTCTGCCCTCTACTATTCGATCTTGTTGGCTCAGCTCTGGCATATGCCATCTGCGTAAACAGACCTAGAAGACGCCCATTATTTCTTTGATTCCTCTCTGTAGTATGTTTTCTCTCAGCGATCCGCTGCACAACCCTAATCTGTTGAACCTTGGTGCAATTGGATTTGCGTCGAGTGTGTGAGACCATTCACTGTTATTGTGGGCGCATAACCCTAATCCATTAAAATTTGGTGCAATTGGAGTTGCGTTGAGTGTGTGAGACCATTCACTATTGTTGTCGGTGCATAAACTCAGATACGTTGAATGCTAGTGCAATTGGAGTATCATTGAGTACTGTGTAAAGATTACGATAGAGCTGCATTGAAGACTGATGTAACGTGGAGAAGTCCTAACATTCCTGTGGTGGAGCCCTATTGAAGTCTGGACTGATTTTGCTTGCGACTAGTGTTGGAACTGTCCCAATTAAGTGATATCATGCTATCGTTGATGACTATTGTATGAAGAATCCAAATGCTTGCTGCGTGAACTATTGCTAGCTGCATGGACTCTATCTGCAGAGCGTGGGCTCTTTTAATTGAGCATGGACTGCAATTTTTTGAGAGCAGGAACTTCTTCAGATAAACCTTTTTTTTGAAGACTATTTTGTGCCTACGACCTCTCTCAAGGAGCTATGTTGGTGTGAATTTAATTTATTTCTACATAGCTGCATTGAAGACCGTAAAGACTACACTGAAGTGTATTTCTGAAGGCTGCGTTCTAATCTCTTGAAGAAAGCCTGCTTTTCTTTGACATGCAACCTGCTCCTTTGCATTGGTGAGAGATTGTTTTCTACTAGTTTGAAAGCCATTGAAAGCATATTTAAAGTTGGTATTGTAGGGATTAAGTTTGTATTTAAAAGTTTGTATGACAATAGCAGAGACATTGACATTGTTGTAAAGCTTGAGGAAGGTGGCAGAGACTTAGACCCGCACCTTTACTCTTTCTTCTTTTTCTCCTATTGTTTTAGTTACAAGATTCAATCATAGAAGATGCAATCTATAGCATCTGTAGTTGGTGCCACTCTCACTGGCAAAGACACTTATCTAGAATGGTGGAGGAAGATCAAATATACCTTCATCTATAATGACCTTTGGGACGGTATTTGCGAAGGCACCACAATAGAGACAGAAGATGGAGGGCCCATAACTAGAGACCCAGGACCTCCAGAATCTGAGAAAGAGAAGGCCATTTGGAAAACAAAAGACAAGAAAGCTTTAGCGGTAATCACTGCCACAGTCAGTGAAGAGGTGAGCCAGCACATATTACCTGCAAAGTCATGTTTTGAAGCACTAAAAACGTTAAAAGATCTATATGATTCACACTCTGAAATGGAAGTTATTCAACTAATGCTAAAACTATTTAGTTTAGAAGTAAAAGACAATGATCCCATGTTACTTGCCTCTGAAATCAAAGCTATCATGCACAAGATTCAAGCCTCTGGTATGAAACCATATTTTCCCCTTGCAGCATTTGTAAAATCTTTGTATCCTTCTCACTCCAACTATCTTGAGTCATTGCAAGCAAGTGACAAGTTCAAATCACTAACATTTGACACCCTGGTAGAGAAGATAGCTGACAGAGAGAAAGATTTTGGTAAGAAGACAACCGAGCATTATGGAGAATCACTTTGCTTTGCTCAAAAAGCAAAGAACCACACCAAAGACCAATCCAAAGATCATCCCAAAGGAGAAAGCACAAAGAGAGGTAGAGGAAGAACAAACTTCATAGGTAGAGGAGGCAGAAACAACTCCAACAAAAGATCAGATTTGAAGTGCAAGCATTGTGGAAATATTGGACACACAGCAGATCAATGTTGGGCTTCATGGGACTCCATCAAAGATAGACATAACCAAAAGAAAGATG
>LPNX011095455.1:289432-427583 GCA_001517045.1 Pseudotsuga menziesii | reverse complement strand
ATATGGTACGCTCAATGATGTTTTTTAAGAATGCAAAACTAATGTTTTGGGGTGATGCAGTGAAATGTGCAGCCTATTTGAGAAACAGAAGTCCCTCAAATTCTCTTGATAACAAGACTCCACATGAAATTTGTTTTGGCCATCTCCCTTCAGTCAGGCATCTCAGAGTTTTTGGTTCCACCTGTTATGCCTTCATTCCAAAGGAGCAAAGAAACAAGCTTGGTGCTCAAAGCAGAAAATGCATTTTCCTGGGGTACGAAGAAAACTCCAAGGCATACCGTCTGTATGATGAGGTAAACAAGAAGTTTGTTATTTCCATAGATGTCATTTTTCTTGAGACTAATAAAAATGACCAGTCCATTGAGAGACAACTTGATCCTTTGGAAAAATATCCTCATCCAAAGAAATATTCTGAAAATGAATATGAAATTCCAAACCTTGAAGGGGGGATTCCTATTCTGGATCAACCTTTGGAATTTCCATATGAAGCACCAACTCCCCTGCATGAAGAAGTTCCTGCTACTTCACCTAAACAAGAGATTCAACTGGATGATGTGATTGAGAGAATGGGAAGACTCAATGTTGAAGAAAATGAAGCACCACCAGCTGATCAACCAGGACCATCACGGAAGATTCCTAAATGGGCCACAAAGACACTTGAAAGTGTCCATCTAGATGAAGTTGGAAAGACGGGAACGAGAAGTTCAAAAAGACATGAAGATGGAGGAGAAGTAGATAATTCAGGTGATGACATGGATGTATCATTTGATTGTGGATTTAATTTATCTGCTAACTTTGAACCAACTTCCTTTGAAGAATATTCTACTCAAGTTGACTGGAAAGAAGCTATGCAGAATGCGTATGATGCACTCATGAAGAATGGGACTTGGAAGCTGGTTGACCCTCCAGTTGGAACCAAACCATTTGGTTGCAAGTGGGTGTAGAAGAACAAATACAGATCAAATGGCTCACTTGACAAGCACAAAACGAGGCTTGTAGCAAAAGGTTGTGCACAGAAGGAAGGAATTGACTACGAAGAAACATTTTCTCCTACAGCAAAATGGGCTACCATCCGTACCTTACTCTCTTTAGCTGCTCAGAACGGGTGGAAAGTTCATCAGATGGATGTGAAGACTGCTTTCTTGAATGGAGACTTGAAAGAGAATGTCTTCATGTCTCAGCCAGAAGGCTTTGTTGTGAAAGGAAAAGAACAAAAGGTATGCAAGCTTGTCAAATCCTTGTATGACCTAAAACAAGTGCCTCGTGCATGGTATGAAAAATTAACCGAGCATCTTTTGAGGTTAAATTTTGAACATTTTGATCTTGATGATGCAACACTGTTTATAAAGAAAGTTGGAAGATATGTTGTGTATCTTGTGGTGTACATAGATGAGCTTTTGATGACAGGGAACAATGAGAGCTATATAGCATCCATAAAGAAAGATTTGAAAAAGATATTTGAAATGACAGATATGGGACATCTCCACTATTACTTAGGAATTGAAGTCACTCAACATCCTAAGTACATATTCCTATCTCAGAAAAAATATGTTGGAGAACTACTAGACAAATTTTGCATGACAGAATGCAACCCTATCTCTACTCCAATGGAACAGAAAATGAAGCTCACATCAAGCGAAGGAAAAGAATTTGAGGATGCGACCAAGTATTGACAACTTGTAGGAACACTTATCTACCTTACAACAAATAGACCAGATATTTCTTATGTTGTTGGCATACTTTCAAGGTTCATGCATAAACCTTGTGAAGGACACTGGTCAGCTGCAAAAAGAGTTCTAAGATGCTTGAAGGGGACTCAAGACGTTGGACTCAAGTACTCTAAGGTGGATGACTTCAAACTTATTGGGTACTCAGACTCAGATTTTGATGGCGATAAGGAGACAGGAGTATCAACTTCTGGATACACTATGAGTCTTGGATCAGCAGCTGTCTCATGGAGACCATGCAAACAGTCAATTCCAATAGATTCAACAACAGAAGCAGAATATGTGGCTGCAGCTGAAGCAACGAAAGAAATAGTATGGCTCAGGAAGATACTTGAATTTTTGCAAGAAAAACAAGAGAACTCCACTCCATTATTGATCGACAATACTTCTGCAATCAAGTTGGCTAAGAATCCCAGATTCCATGATCAAACCAAACACATCAACACAAAGTATCATTTGATTTGACATCATGTAGAGGCCAAGACAGTCCATCTTCGACATTTTTCCACAAATGATCAAGTTGCAGACATCTTCACCAAAGCGCTTGGACGAGAAAAGTTTGAAAGATTCAGAAACATGCTCAGACTTACTAACACCCCTTCAGATTAAGGGGGGGATTGCTGGAATATAATCCGTCAAGATTATACGTTATTGTAAATATTAGGAATATGAAGAGACTCTCGGATGTGTGATCCCAAGAGTCATCATAGATGTATAAATAAAGGAATTCTATGGATAAATAATAAGTATTCGGGAGTTATTCCACCTGACATGAAGTCCTTTTATTCCTTGTAGGAATGTTCTTCCTTCTTGTTCTTTATCTTCTTGGAATGATTTGTTAGGATTCGTCCATCTATTCTTATTTTTCCATAAATCAATATTATTCTTATGTGCATTCCTCCATAGGTGATCTTCCTTCTAGAAAAACTCCCTTGACTGAACTTGGAAGACCATTCAAGGTTTTAATATATGCTTCTTTGACATTGCGTTCAATGGTTTCTCATTACTCCTTGAGCTAAGATATCCTTGTGAAGTAACATTGAATGTTTTTTGACATTTTCATCTTCACATCCTTGAGTTGTTTTCTCAAGGCCATCTTCATACAAGTTGTTCATTGCATCGAACATATCCTTGGGAGTCTTCAAGAATGATACATGTGATATCCAATGGAGACATACATACTCATATTCTTGTGCTTTGCTTTGAATTCATCTCCCACTGGATCTACAGCTTCTTCTTTGACATAGTTCTCCATGTAATGCTTCTTTAAGTATGAGGAGCACTCTATAATTCAATGCTTAGAGGTTCTCAACTCTTTCAAGATTGTCCTAAAGCTTGGTACTATTTTTCATCATGATAAAAATGGGAACCTGTTGAGGCCTAGAAATTCGCAGGAAACAACGGCAAGGGATACTCCCCAGTCAACGTTCCCAACTAGCCCATGACTATTTGGTGTAGGGAATCCGTCCGATTTGCGGTCTGGCTACCGTAGGTCAGGTAACAAAAATAAAAGGTTTTACCATTTGCGTCCCGGTCCACCGTATATGTATTTTTGTATTTTGACTTTAAGTATGATATGCAAGTGTCTATCTAAGATGCAGATTGCTTAAGAGTACAAGGAGTGGTCACAATTTGATGCGCAGGTTCTTACCTCTCGTCTTAGACTCTCTTGCTTCTAAATCACACAAAACTAAAAAAAAAACATCACTAACTAAGCTGTCCCTAGGGATCAAGATATTAATTCATGAGTAATGGAATACTGTTCACATATTAAGACAAATCACATATAGCTATTATTAGAATCAAAACACGTAAACATGAATAAAGATATACATGACAAGATAGCTCATCAACAGTTAAAACCTCCATTACTCATAGTGGAAATTATCACAGAATATACCAAAGAACATTCAGATAAGAACATAGGTTCAGAAAGTTAGAACGCTCTCACAGTTAATGAAACATTGTTGAAAACGAAATAGTTCCCCTTCAACATTGTTCACTTTATCACATTCGAACATTCCACACAACACCTTCTCCAACAGGAAAAATTTGCAATTTCTTATTGTAAAATGAAGTAGTCCCTCTTACAAAGAATGGCTCACAAGTTTTTCTAGGGAAAAATCACCCATTCTCTCTAACTTTCCTCTCTTTATACAAAAAAAACAAAACACTTGGGCTTCCCCAACCGTCTGACCTTTGGGCTCCCCAAAAAACCGATTAATCTCCCAATTTTGTCTTTTTCATGAGTACTCATGATTCATATAATGCATTACATTTCGAATTTCAACTTATGAGTACTTCATAAAATGGGATCAGCTCGGTAACTGATGGACCCTGGGCCAAGCCTGGGCTTTTGTTGCCATTGATTCTGCCTTGTCTTTTATTTGTCCTTCTTTAGATCCCGTTGATTTCAGAACAAACTTTGATTATCACTTTCCATCCAACTTTCCTCAGCTTTATCCTTTAGCTACGTCTTCTCGTAGCAGTAATTTGAAAAATCTTATGAGTCCATATGCAGTTAAACAAAAATTCATCATTAATTAGGAACACATATTTCCAATAAACTTAAACTACACTAACAACAAAACTGATCATCAAAATGAGGCCCTGTACTACGCTCTTGTCGCGAAAGGCTTAACAAGAATAAAAAACCACCACCGCCCACACAGGGGTTAAAAACTCACAAGATGGTGGGAAAAACCTTATCGACGTCTTGAACCATTAAAACATTGGCCGGATAGTCTTACTTACACCCACAACGACAGGTTTCAGACAGACAATGAGTTTCGTAGGACCGTTAAGTCTATTGGAGTCGGAAGAACTAAATACCAAAGCATCGGGCAGAAAAGTTCCTTGTCGGCGAACGGAACGACATCAACGTTAGGAGGTTAGTGCATTACGTAGCTGCAATGGCGGAAGATGAAAACACTATGGTCCCCACGGCCAAAAGACATATCGACGAAACTTAGACAAAGCATCGGCGAGCGGAGTAGTTATATGGAAGACACTTAGTTCGATCAGGAGCCGCAATGGTGGAAAACAATTAGACTATAGCCTTCGATCAAAGTCATAAAATTTTCGCTACGGCGCAGAAACATTGTGAAAGTGTTAAGTGTTCAGAAAAAATTAAGGTTGTGCAGCAGTCCAAAAAGCTTGCCTCACTTCCAAAACAACATCTTCATAAAGATCAAATAACCCTGACTCAAACTTCGACCAACCTCCGACAATGCAAAACAATTCAAAACAATAACAACATGACATCGGAGAAGTCAAGACTATTTGGCAGAGCACTCATCGTTCAGCTTCCACAACAGAGGCTCCATAAGGAAATATGGCTCCGATGCGTTGTTTAAATGGCCTCTGAACAACCAAACTAAAAATGTTACTTTCGGTTGGGCAGTGATGAAAGTTTGTTTCACCTCCGAAACAGTGGTGAAAATGAGAAATAGACTTCCGAAAACAAAGAAAGAAATCACAGATCAAAGGGAAATATTTCAAACCAAACTCCAAATTCCACAACCCAAAGCAGTTCCAGACATAAGCAATTTTTTGAAAAGCATGAAGACAGTTAACCTCAAAACAGTCCAAACTTGTAGCAGATGGAAAAAAAAAATAGAGTTCATGGATCCAAACGATTCTAGGCAAGATAAAAATTAAGAGGAGGGTCCAAAATTTCAAAAATTTGGCAAAACAGTTGTAGCTGCAACAATTGGTGACTACCTGGTGAACCTAGATCTCTGGACAATTTATTCCTTGAGTAACAGACTGTTTAACAATAAACGAACATGTTGAATTCTTCTAGGTGTTTGGATTTCCCAAATGGAAAATATATGTACTTTTAATCATTGATGATAGTCCAATTTAGGAGAAAGGAAAAACAAGATTTCCAAGTCAAGATAACTCTTTTGAGGGCGGGAAGATGAGTTTCATTTATTACCTCTATCTTCGGGTAGCTTCCAGCTTGGTCACCACATGATAGTAACATATGGTAAACAAGAATATTCCTTTGTTCCTCATTCCCATGCCATTTTGCACATTTTTTTTCTTTTCAATGAGTCCTCCTACATGCCTTTCTTTCTGAATTTTCATTCAGGCTCCTCTATCCATAGTGTCCTTTTGTGTGAGAGATGTATTCAACTTTCAGCTCATGGACGTAGAAGAACTTTTGGCAATTTACTACTTATATGGTTCAGTACTTTGTTTTGATACAAATTGCTTTCATAGGGGTTTTTTACTCTTATCTGCCTTTTGGCATTCAATTCCTAGCATGGGATCATTTATATATAATATATTGTTTACCCTGCTTCCTTTCCATGGGCCTTTTGCTATCACCCCTTATGAAATTTTTAAATGTGAGATGGATGGATCCTCAAAATAGTATTCCATACCTTTTGATCCTGGTTTATTTAACAAGGATTAAGTAGGACTTCAATGTGTTCATATCCATTCGGGAAAACTACTAAACTAGAAGAAATTCTTTCAGATAAAACAATAGTACACAGTCTTACACTCAATAACTTTAATCACTCCAGAATTCTGATGATCTTCATGCAACCAAGAGTTTGCCTCCTTTTTATTGAAATCAATCAAAATCTAAACTAAAACACAACATAAATCAAAATAAATCAAAATAAATAGCCAAGTCAATTTATTTATGTACAAGATAAAAGAACAAAAACAAAACTTAGGAAAAATAAGGTTTGAGAACTAAACCATTTACTGGTAAGTTCTCTTCCGACCCCTGTAAATATTGCAATTTATAGGTTGAGGGGCCAATATTTTCCGCAATCTGGAAAGGGCCTACCCACAACTGTTGAAATTTCGTGTGTTTTCCTTTCTCATCATGGGGGTGGTCCCACTTGAGAACCAAATCTCCCACCTCGAATTCTTTTGTTCCAGCCTTGTGTTTATCAAACCATCTCTTCACTGCCTCCTGTTGTTATTTAAAACGTTCTCTGGCCTTGGATCTAGATTCCTCTGCCTTCAAAAGATTATGTATCCTTACCTGCAAGACTTCATTATCTGATCCTCTGGATTCCTGAGCTATTATGGAATAGGGTAGCATGATATTGGGGGGTAGAATGGCCTCTTTTCCATAAACAAGGGTATATGGAGACACACCTAATGAAGTCTTGGGGGTGACTCAATCAGCCCAAAGAGCATTTGGTAACACTGAGTGCCAACTCCTCTGATTTTCTATCACCGTCTTTTTTAAAATCCTAATCAGATTCTTGTTTGTAGATTCAGCTAAACCATTTCCCTGTGGATAGTAATTAGAAGAGTAATGCAACTTAATTCCTTTCTCATGAGCAAATGCAGTTAATCTAATCGAGGAAAAGTAAGTAGCATTATCGAAAACTAAAGAAATTGGAACTCCAAACCTGGTCATAATATGGTCTTGCAAGAAGTCCATGACCGCATCTTCATTTACTTTACGCAACGGAATGGCTTCGACCCAATGAGTGAAGTAGTCGATTGCTATCAGAATATAATTTTGTTGTAGGGAAGAATTCAGCTTTATCTCCCCAATGATATCCATCCCCCACTGCTCAAAAGGTTCTGTTATCATCACGGGCCTTAACAGTCCCGATTCTTTAACTTGTCTTCCACCACACCTTTGACAAATGTCGCACTTTCTGACATGGGTGTGTGCATATTTGAACAGTGTGGGCCAATAGTATCCGGCTCTGAGAATTTTATGAGTTGTAGTATCTCCAGAGAAATGTCCTCCAGCAGGCCCATCATGTAAATCTATCATTACCTTCTTCGCATCTTCTTTCTCTAAGCATCTAAGAAGAACTCCATCATAATTCTTTTTGAATAATATTCCTTCAAAAATTTGATATGAGGATGATTTAAGACGCAATGCTCTTCTTTGCTTAGAATTCTAATGTTTCGGTAACAATCCCACCTGAAGGTAATGCACAAGGTCTCAATACCAAGAATCCAGAGCTGTGAAAAGAGGACATACATCCATCAAATGTAACTCAACTTTGTCTTCCCAGTCATGTTCTTCATTGTCTTTACTTTCAGTCATCAGTTTGCATAATCCTTTCCCTTTGACTATAGAGGCTGGCTTGAATTCGAGGTCATACTCCTATAGAGATGTTACCCAGTTGCCTCTTCTTTCTCCTAACTCCTTTTGTACGAAAAGAGACCTCACAGCTGGGTGTGGAACTATTACCTTTGTCTGGTTCTTAAGTATATATGGTCTAAATTATTTCACCTCTTTGAACACTGTGTAAGCTTGCTTATCCACAGCTGGGTAATTCAATTCAGCCCCTTGCAGACCGGTACTGATAAATGATATGGGGAACTCATCTCCCCCATATTCCTTCTGGGTAAGTACAACTGCTAGTGAATCATCATATGCGAAAGTGTACAAAATAAAATCTTTATCAAAATACAGACTTTTGAGGGAGGGTGCATTGCAACAACTGTTTTAATTTTACTAAATGCATTCTTCTCTACATCAGTCCACTTGAATTGTACACTTTTCTTTACCATTTGCTGCAAAGGTTTACTAAATTTGAGCGAAATATGGCACAAACCTTCGCACGAAGTTTATTGTCCCCATAAATGATTGCATGCCCTTTTTATTATGGGGTAACGGAATCTGTTCAATGGATTTGATCCTTTCTGGGTCTATGGAGATCCCCTTCTTAGAAAACATGTGACCCAACAACTTACCTTCTGTAATGGAAAACACACACTTCTTGGGGTTTAGTGAGATACCATATTTTCTGTCGCGTTCAAAAATCTGCTTTAGATGAAATGAGTGTTCCTCTCTTTTCTTTGAGAATATCATGATGTCATCTAGGTATACTACAGCATTGCAGCCAATCATACCACGGAAAGCTACGTCCATAGCCCTCTGGAAAGTAGCTCCAACGTTTATGAGTCCAAAGGGCATCCTTCTGTAAGTAAAAGTTCCCCACCTGGTCCTGAATGTCATTTTTAGTCTGTCTTCTTCGGCTACTAATACTTGATTGTAGCCTGAGAATCCACCTAATAAAGAGAATAGTTCAGAACTTGACTGCTCCATGGGTGGAACAGGATAATTGTATTTATCTGAAGCGCGATTTAAGTTTCTAAAATCCACACATAGCTTGATTTCTCCAGATTTCTTCCTCATCGGTAGCAGATTTGAAACCCATTCCAAGTGTCTAACCTTGAATATAATTCTAGCATCCAATAGTTTCTTAACTTCACTCTGGATTAAAGGTTCTAATTTTGGATGCATTTTCCTTAAAGGCTGCTGATAAGGTTTGATTCCAGACCTGATGGGGATAACATGCTGGATAATATTGGTGTCATATGTCTTTAGATCTTCATACGTCCAAGCAAAAGCATCTTTGTATTGCTTGAAAAGAATGATAAACTTATTCCTTTCACCTAGGGAGCATCATTTTCTCAGATTCACATATTTAGGCTCCATTTCAGTCCCTAGATTAATCAACTCGAACTGTAGGGATGAGCTATGAGTCTTCACATTCGTTGGTCTTCTAAATTTCTCATTTAAATCAAACATCCGTTCTAAAGTCCTGACTCCCTTAGGAATAAAATTATCAAATTTTAGCTCGGCTTGATGTTCTTCATCATCAATAATTTCCCCTTTGAAAGTCTCGTCATTTGTCAAGCATTCTATAATCTACTAATCATCATCGAACACTCGTAGATTCGTAATCATATCCGGAACTGAAGGCCTGAAAAACAATTCAACAGAGCACCAATTATTAAAGGGCACAAGCCTTGCAGCTGAGGTGGCCAACAAGTCAACTGCTACATTCTTAAATCTTGGAATTGATACAATGTTAAATGCATTAAAATATTTAAGTAAATCCCATACTTCATTTTGATAAGCTTTTAAATGAGGAGAAATGCAATGTTTTTTATTCCGAATTTGTTTTACAATTATTTCGGAATCTCCAAACACTTTCAGATTGTTTGCCTTTAATTCAATTGCTTTCCTTAATCCATGAACTAATGCTTCATATTCAGCTGTGTTATTGGTACATTCAAACTATAACCTACATGAAAGAAAATGTTTGTTTTTCTTAGGGGCAATCAAGACACAGCCAGCTCCTGACCCCTATAAAGTTTTAGAACCGTCAAAGAAAAGTGTCCAAAAATCGCTAACTGACTGTGCAAGAATTAACATCTACATCTACAACTAAGTCTACTATTTTACAATCTATTTCATCAGCCTGTGAAAACTGAAGGAGATCAGGCTAAGCATCTGATGTATCGCTGGATTCTTTCGCTTGATAGTTTCCCGGTTCTAGCTTAATAAAGTAGTTTCCAAAAACAGAATCCACTGGTTCATTTTTTTCTTCAAACTGAGTAACATTGTGTTTCATGTGGGGATCCCTCAAAATTTTAATTTGATTTGGGATTCCTTTATATGGTAGCCACAGATGCGACCAGTCCAAGGCAAAATATCCATTCAGCTTTTCTGACCAATCTCTGCTCAAAACAAGCCCATAAGCTTTCGGTATGTCAGCCACCACAATATCGATGACTTGACACACCTTGTCATTTGAAGATAAGCGAACGAGAACATCCTCCATTTCCCCAATTACCTTCACATTCGTTCTATCCAACTGAATGACCCTCCAGGTAGATGGTTTAGGTTGTCCATTTATCCTTTTGCAGACCGACAGTGGCATGACGTTGACTGATGCTCCCGAGTCTACTAGGAAGTTATGCACGTTATGGTTGAAAATTTCAAAAGTAAGGAGAAAATTTGGATTCTTGCTTTTAGGCTTACCTCCCACACTTGCTTCACTAATTTCTTCTTCTTGGGGCTGATTGTCAGTGGGTAGCCTCTCCTCTGATACTTCAAGTGCTTTCAATAGCTTTTCTTTCTGCTGCGGCACATTGCAAATTTCAAATAATGAGATGTTTTCCCTTACCTTCTTGATATCCTCCACAATGTCATAATCCATCTTATGTTCTGTGAGATTCAATATAACATTATTTATTTTTTCTTCATTGGGCTTAGTAGGCATGTTTCTCTATTTAGTATTTTGACTGGTGATGGTAAACTCTGGAATTTTATTAGCTGAGGAGCTATTTTGAAATTTCTTAACATTATTTTGAAGTCTTTTGATCTTTGGGAGCATAAGACTATTTTCCTTAATCAACTCCTGGCTTCTGGTCATTACATTTGTTTCCAGGATGCCCTCATGTCTCAGATCCTTTTCTTCCTCGTCATCAAACAACGATACACAGTCCCATAAAACCATAGCTTCATCTTCCTATTTTTCTATTGATTTATTGTTGTCTTTCCCTTCTTCATTGTTGTCTTCAGTTAATTTGGAATCCAAAAGCTGATTCATAACCAACATCATTGAATTTATCGATTGAGGACAACTCTTTTCAGAATGGGGTTGTTGGTGGAAAGTGCAATAGTTATCCATTCCTACCTTCGTTAAGTTCATAGATGCAGGGCTGTGTAGAGGGGGTTGGGATTGATTGTTATCTTCCCTTTTCTTGTAATAAGTCTTGTAGAAATTTTGGGATTCCTTTTCCTTTTCCAAGTCTACGATTGTGTTATAAAGCTTCTGCATTATCTTTTCCATTCCTTCGAAATCTGGTGATTGCTCCTCTTTAGGATTAGTAAACAACAAATCTTTCCTCCCAACATTTTTTTCTCCTGACTGTTCAGGATAATCTTTGATACTTTCCCTTTCAGCCTCTACTCTCTCCGCTTCCTCATAAGTCTCTGCTAGCGTAGGTTTGGCCTTTATTTTGGTAAACATGGCCAACTCGGGTCCTAGAGATGAGGTATAATATTCAATCAGGACTTTATCCGAGGGTTTGTCAGCTTCAGAAAAATTCTTAAGATAGGTTGCGAATCTTTGGGTAAAACTATGCACCTTCTCTTTTCTTTCTTTATTTAAGGTGCATAGTCCTTTCATGAGAGTTGCATGAGTTTTTTGGGTTGCATACTTACTTCTAAAAATCCTTTCAAAGGTATCCCAATCAGGGATAGAGTTTGCAGGCAAACCAAAGTACCACGACGCTACTGCTCCTTTAAGGGTGTGTGGAAAAAGTCTACAAACTACATCCTCATATTCCCCAGCCCTCAATCCTTCTATTGCCAAATAGAGACTTTGCAAGTGGTCATATACTAACATCTTCTCATTTGGATCAAACTTGGGCATCATTTTTTCAAAAGATTGAGGTAAATCATGCAAAGGAGGCGTCATGTTTAAAGGTGATTTGGCTTTCCAGGCAGGTGGTGGATTTGGTGGGTTAGGTGGCTGAATTGTGTTTACGCCTGCCATGAGTTTGGGTGGAGAGTGAGGTGGTGAATGAATAGGAGTATGAATAGGAGAACCGTAAGGAGTATCTAGGCCTACTTGATTGAAAGGCCGTACAACTTCCTGTAAGGCTGTTTCTACAAGTTCTTCCAAATCTCCAACCAACACTGAGTCTTCCAATAGAGGATGGTCTTTCCTTTTATATTCTCTTCTGGGCAATTTAGGGATAATCGATAATCCTCCAATATTCTTCGTGTATGCCCTAGTGTGTCTTCTCATATCACTAAAAACTTCATTATTGATAGAATACAAGTGCTCTCTACCCTTCTCTTCAGGAATCGTATTGGAAAACAAACTGCTTTCTGAATTGTCACCAGTAGAATAATTTCGAGAAAATGGGTTTCCTCGGCCAGCCATGCACTGGAGGCCCTCCTTCTAGCTCAAGAAACTATTGAGGCCTGGAAATTTACAGGCAACAATAGCAAGGGATTCTCCCCAGTCAACGTTCCCAACTAGACTATGACTGTTTGGTGTAGGGAATCCGTCCGGTTTGCGGTTTGGCTACCGTACGTCAGGTAACAAAATAAAAGGTTTTACCGGTTGTGGTCCGGTCCATCGTATATGTATTTTTGTATTTTGACTTTAAGTATGATATGCAAGTGCCTATCTAAGATGCAGATTGATTAAGAGTGCAAGGAGTGGTCACAATGTGATGCGCAGGTTCTTACCTCTCGTCTTAGACTCTCTTGCTTGTAAATCACACACAACTAAAAAAAAAAACATCACTATCTAAGCTGTCCCTAAAGAGAAAGATATTAATTCACGAGTAATGGAATAATGTTCACATATTAAGACAAATGACAGATAGTTGTTATATGAATCAAAACACGTAAACATGAATAAAGATATACACGACAAGATAGCTCATCAACAGTTAAAACCTCCATTACTCATAGTGGAAATTATCACAGAATATACCAGAGAACATTTAGATAAGAACATAGGTTCAGAAAGTTAGAACGCTCTCACAGTTAATGAAACACAGTTGAAAACGAAATAGTTTCCCTTCAACATTGTTCACTTTATCACATTCGAACATTCCACATAGAGCCTTCTCCAACAGGAAAAATTTGCAATTTCTTATTGTAAAATGAAGTAGTCCCTCTTACAAACAATGGCTCACAAGTTTTCCAGGGAAAAATCCCCCATTCTCTCTAAATTTCCTCTCTTTATACAAAAACAACAAAACCCTTGGGCTTCCCCAATCGTCTGACCTTTGGGCTCCCCAAAAAACCGTTTAATCTCACAATTTTATCTTTTTCATGAGTACTCATGATTCATATAATGCATTACATTTCGGATTTCAACTTATGAGTACTTCATAAAACAGGATCAGCTCGGTAACTGACGGACACTTTCCAAGCCTAGGATTTTGTTGCCATCGATTCTGCCTTGTCTTTTATTTTTCCTTCTTTAGATCCCGTTGATTTTAGAACAAAATCTGATTATCACTTTCTAGCCAACTTTCCTCAGCTTTATCCTTTAGCTATGTCTTCTCGCAGCAGTAATCTGAAAAATCTTCTGAGTCCGTCTGCAGTTAAACAAAAATTCATCATTAATTAGGACTGCATCTTTTCAATAAACTTGAACTACACTGACAACAAAACTAATCATCAAAATGAGGCCCTGTACTGCACTCTTGTCACGAAAGCCTTAATAAGAATAAAAAACCACAGCCGCCCACACAAGGGTTAAAACCTCACAAGACGGCGGGAAAAACCTTATTGGTGGCTTGAACCATCAAAACATCGGCTGAATAGTCTTACTTACAGCCACAACAATGGGTTTCAGATGGACAATGAGTTTCACAGGACCGTTAAGTCTATCAGAGTCGAAAGAACTAAATACCAAAGCATCGAGCGGAAAAGTTCCCTATCGACGAACGGAATGACATCAACGTCGGGAGGTTAGTGCATTACGCAGCCGCAATGGAAGAAGATGAAAAGACTACGGGCCCCACGGACAAAAGACATATCGGCAAAACCCAGACAAAGCATCGACGAGCAGAGCAGTTATATGGCGGACACTTAGTTCGCTTGGGAGCCGCAATGGTGGAAAACAATCAGACTACAACCTTCGATCAAAGTCATAAACTTTTTGCTACGGCGCAGAAACATTGTGAAAGCGTTAACTATTCAGAAAAAATTAAGGTCGTGGAGCAGTCCAAAAATCTTTCCTCACTTCCAAAACAGCGGCTTCATAAAGATCAAATAAACCCGACTCAAACTTCGACCAACCTCCGACAATGCAAAACAAGTCAAAACAATAACAACATGACATCGGAGAAGTCAAGACTATCTGGCAGAGCACTCATCATTCAGCTTTCGCAACGGAGGCTCCATAAGGAAATATGGCTTCGATGCGTTGTTTAAATGGCCTCCGAAAAACCAAACTAAAAATGTTCCTTTTGGCTGGGTAGCGATGAAAGTTTGTTTCACCTCCGAAACAGTGGTGAAAATGAGAAATAGACTTCTGAAAACAAAGAAAGAAATCACAGATCAAAGAGAAATATTTCAAACCAAACTCCAAATTCCACAACCCAAAGCGGTTTCAGACATAAGCAATTTTTCGAAAAGCATGAAGACAGTTAACCTCAAAACAGTCCAAACTTGTAGCAGAGGGAAAACAAAAACAGAGTTCATGGATCCAAACGATTCTAAGAAAGATCAAAATTAAGAGGAGGGTCCAAAATTTTGAAAATTTGGGAAAACAGTTACAGCTGCAACAAAACCTTAGATAGAAATAGAGAGGATATATGTCACACCCTTGGTTTTGACCCCGTTGCATGATATGTACATGATGTATGTATTGTAATGGTCATGGTGAGGAGCTAAAGGCCAAGGCCCCACCATTGATCGGTTATGTTGTGTTTTGGATTCAAAATTGTCACCGAAGGTGTATTGGGGCATGCGGCATAGATATTAAGTTTATCATCATGTAAATATGCATCTTTAATTAAAATGAACACAACCAACTACGATCACGACAACTAAATTGAGAAGGGGCGTGATTTTCACAAGGATAAGGATGTGGGGGAATTTGTCAAACCTTGTCCAATGGGGTAAAAATCCATGTGTCTTCTTTCCTTGCCTTCCCCAACCATTTTCATTGAAGAATGGTTGCTGGTGGTTGAGGCAGTTATTGTCTTTGGGAGTGGGGTGGCAGGATTGTCAGTCCTCACCCACACACACACTCCACCATGGTTGACTTCACAATGGAAGAAACCACCATCCTCACTCGCGCAGGCATACCATTCTCCCCACGACGCTATTGTTGCTCACGCACTTCCATTTTCGCGTCCTCCCTGTAGGATGTTCATCCTCATGTAGGGACCATATTCTGTCCATTATCCTCACGCACAGGTATTCTTCTGTTTTGGACTCTCACAGCGAGCTGGGAGCTGTGCGCTTCATCCACGATTTGCTGTGTTGCAGTGGTCTCCCTTACATGGTGATTGCCGTGGTTTTCTTTATATTTTGGGACATGAGTCTGCTCATTTCACGCATAGTTTGGAAGTTTGCATTTTTCTCTTCCTCTGCGTGGTATATATGTGTTTTCTTGGTGCTTTCGTTGCCCAGGACGGGCTTTGTTCCCCACAGATGTTGTGAGCTGTGCTCACTGATTACATTTCAGGGCTATTGCTTTTCCCCATGTTCAATGATACGTTTGGGACTGTGTAATTGCTTGGGAGTCGTTTTCCCTGTTTAAGCTGTGACAGCTGATTTAATTACATGTGTGCAATGGTTGGTCTTTGGACCATGTAAGGAGCAGGGATGGGGGCTTGGTTTGCTTGATAAACCTGGTGGCTAGAAACCACACGGATAGAGCTAGAGGGTTGGACTTCTTCTCCACCACCCATGAATAACACTGGAAGGGAATGCAGGGCCTAAGGGACTGTGTAGCAGAGAAGGGACTGATTCCTTGTGTTGGGTGTGTGTGGGTGTCTTAGAGGTCAGGCTAGTTTTGGTGTAGGTGTTCTTGACTCTGTAATGAGCTCACCAGCTTAGCATTGAGCCTTTCCCCAACTCCTTGATGGCCTGATAAACCCAACTGTGTTGGATTGGCTATGTTTTGTGTATCCTTGGCTATGTGTAAGCATGATAGTTCCCTTATTCCTTGGAGAATCATTCCCAGCTCGGGGGTGGAAGCGCTGTTGAGAGATTAAGGAGCGCGCTGGCCTATGGTTGGGTGGAACGTTGCAGCGGCATAGCTGGTTGCGGAAGAGTTCATCATAAGATAAGTGATCTTGTCCATTTTTACTTCTGTATATATATATTTTCTATTAATGATCATGTTGAACATGTGGAACGAATGCTTGAATGAATGCACGTTAATTCCGCTGTGCAAGATACATAATTGCATCTATGCATGATAGAGATTCAGGTGTGCATATTCTAGTTCAAATTTTTATTTAAGTATTCTGTTTCAGCAATTTTGTGCATGCACATGTTCATGGGGCTCTTAGCCTGGGTTATTGAAGTTTGGATCGCATCCTCTGCACCGGTTGGAGGCATGGGGACGTGGCAATAGAACTTACCATTGAGATTGCTTCAACTTGATGCTTGCTTGAAGGCTTTTCTAGAAGACTGCTTTTGGTGGACCTAGGGTTTGATAGAGAAACCTAATTTTTCAACTTGGGTATCTTTCAGATCTGATTGGATAGAAAGAAATGCCTCCTCAAGGTAATCTGAGCAACATACTTATTTTCCCAAAATTGTGAATAGAATTGCAACGTATTTGATGCCCTAGTTTTCCCCAGCCGCAGTATTGGGTCAAAAAATGAAAATCCACAAAATGAGAAAGTTATTACATAGAAAGATGCACCTTCCTAAGGTGATTTTGATAGTCTTCCCTTTTAAACTAATCGGTGGAGGGAAGTGCCTGGAAAATGAAGCCCTAGTTTTTCTTCATTTTCTTTTGTAGAATTGACTGGTCTTTTTTCTGCTATAGATCTTAACTTTCTACTCCTCAAGGTTTGAAAATTTGACCTGAGGTATCTCGACGTATATTCTTTCCAACCCCATAGGTTAAAGAATAATTGGATTCACCAATTGGTACTTATGCTAAGTTTCCCAATGTGACTTATTTCAGGATTGTTCATCATATAGAACTTGTATAACCTTCCACGTGTCACTGTTTCACCTTCGAGGTTTGAAAATTTTACCACATAAACCACAATATGTTATCTATCTGCAAAATCTTGCTATATTTCATTTGGAACTTCCTATCCATAGATATAACAATTCTCCCTAGGTCACCTGTTTAAGGCTAAATTTTGGGAGAGGCTAGAACTCTGAGTTGGAGGAATCATATCTCCTATATTATAGTTTATTTGAGGTTGAAACTCGCACATAAGGTATAGAAATATTTCATATTCATCATGTAAAAGTTTCAGCTCTTAAGTCTTCTTTAATATTGGTTTCTAGAAAAAATTTCAATATTACTAGATTTTTCCTTCTAAGGGTTTTAACCATGAAACCCTAATCTTCAGTAGATGTAGCCGTAGCAGTGTTTTGGTTGCACAATGAATTCTTTCAGGGTGAATTTGATACGATGTTAGATTTTAATGGTTATACAAGATCTAAAAACATTTATCATCATAACATCATAACCATGAGCAAAGGATGACTGAAATAAATACAAGTACAACAACAAAAGAGAACACAAAGATTTTCCTTAAGGAAACCACAAAGGAGAAAACCCCACAAAACATTCTCAGTATAGAATTCGACGAAGTATAGTGTAAAAAACTAGCAACAATAATAGTTGCTCATCATCCATAGTAGACTCTTGCTCTCTCTCTCCACCACAATACTTGAGTGTAAGATGTGTCAGAATGAGAGAGGTGTCTCACCTATTTATATTCATTAGGTGAGTGCCTCAAATAACTAAATAGGTCGGCCAAGTTCCATAATTAGGGCTGACCTACCTTAGGAGACTCAAAATGAACTTTATATATTACTTTTGTGGGTACTATTGCCCTGATTTATAATGGAGGGCTTACCTCATGAATTTTACATGACCATTTACATCAAGGACATCTCCCTATGGAGGAATAATGTTTCAAAAGGAGAATACAACAAAAGTACAATAGAATATCTTCCGAAGTTACAATAATTTAACACAGAATTCTACTCATTCCATCCTACTTGGAAATAAGGTTACTAATCTAAATATTGGGGAAGCCCCAAGGAGGATGCATGATCCAAAGTCTTTCTTGGCCAACCATTTCACACAGGATCACTTGAAGAGCTCTTATGTTCATCAGATTGATCCTGATGACTCTATTTACCAGGGTGTCAGCTCTTTCTCTGAAGTGTTAAACATGAATTATTCTCAAGATGAGAAGAGCTTCATATACCACTATAAGCAGGGGATCAAGTCCAAAGTGCTCCAATATAGGAATCTTGAACTGTCATTGGAGGAAAAGACACTAGAAAAATTTAGTGGAGAAAGCATATACAGCTCAAGCTAACACTTCTTTGGTGTAAAATTCTCAGGAAAATGACAGAGGGAAAGCCTTGGATGAGTATCTACCACAAAATAGATCAGTGGACACTCTCAATACTCTTATACAAACAACTGCATAGATGAAGAAGAGCTTATCAATGATGAGTTTAGTGGTCGAAGCACAAGTAACAACTTCAACCCCTCCACCTAAGAATTAGAAAATTGAAGAACTAGTACCATAGGTGGATACCCTTAATATTGAAGACAATGATCTGGAAGAAGAACCCCTCCCCCCCAACTTTAGATGTCCAATTACCGTTCTTGTTAGATTACTAGTAGTTGTTTGAATTGCTCAGGATTCTCTTGATCCACTTGAGGGTTTAGTAGTTGATGACTCTTTCCCTGATATTTATTTCTCGGAAATTATCACCACCGCCACTGTTACATCTCCTGAACCCTCATCAACCCCTATGAGTATTCCTATTTTCATATCATCAGATATTCTAATCCCATGTGTTAAAATAATCAACCAACCATATGCCTCTATTAAATATGTATATACTCAACCAACCCAAGTCAAAATTTCTGTCTCACCTTCGGAGCCAGTTGTGGTTCCAATTTCAGTTGTAATCTCAGAGCATGTCTGTTAACCCAAAAATCCCCCACATAGCTCTTAATGGCATACACCACCCAAGAAAACCATCTCACAACCTTCATATCACTCCATAATATCCTCCATTGGACCCCCACAACTCCAAAATAGCCTAAGGATAGAGAAAAAGGGCTAAAAACCCCAAAAAGGAGCCCAAAATAGCCCCCTAGGAGCTAAAGCCCTCAAAAAGGGGATAAAACCCTAAAAGGCACTAAAGTTAGGGTAGAAGGGGCTAAAGGCCCAAAAAAGGGGCTAAAGCCATGAACAAGGGCTTAAAACCCTAAAACCCCTTGGAAAAGCTATAAAAGGAGGGTGGGGGGTCACTCTCGAAACACTTCTCCCTTGCATATTGTTATGTTGCCCGTGGATGCCTTGAGACACATTTGCCTCTCAAGCCACCCACACTCCCTCCATATCCATTTCCATTTGAGCCATTGCTCCCTAACCAAGAGAGGTGCTCCCATGAGCTAGGGCATGGTGGCCCATTTCCACCCAAGAGAAGGTATACCCATGCGTTATTTTTGCTTCTTAGTTGTTTAACATGCTTTGTTTTCTATCTCTTATTCCATTTGCAGGTTTTATTTAACATTGTTTTGCAGGTTCTTGTAGCTTAGTCTTTGCTTGCAGGCATTTGGAGGTGGAACCCTAACCCGTGTTTGTATAGGGGTTCACCAATGCTTCCATCTTTTCCATCTTTGCTTAGTTTAATTTACTGCCATTTACCTTACATTTTTATTTTCTCCTCATAGTTGAGCTTTCGTTTCTGTTATTTACATTACGTTTTCATTTTTTGCATTTACCCACTAGCAGGAACCTACCCTTCTGTCCTATAGATAGAAGGGAGCCATTCCTGCCCCTGTAGTAGGGAGAAATCCTTACTATAGAACTGGTGACCATACCAGGTCGATCCCACAGGATCCCTGGGTTTATTTTTCAAAGTTTTAATTTTTAGTTCTGTTTTTTGCCCTAGTTTAGTTTTCTGTTAAATATAGCTTGGATTCTTGTTTATTTACATTTTTAGTTATTTCTGAGCCTCCTCAAGGCCAATCCAATCCCATTTGGCCACAGTACCAGTTACTTTTGGCCATTCTATGATTTAGAAATCACTCAATTGTGCAAAAACGATCGAACCGAATTTCTGAAAATTCACCTGTGTTCGGGCTCATTTTCTGCCCAAAAATTTGAGCCATTTGCAAATATGCTCTCATTAAGGGGTAAAAGTGCCCATTTCCGAAGTGGGTTTTCGACCGTTTGAGGTAATTCCTCACTGTTTGATCAGAATCCACTTCGCAAAACCAAGACTTTTATAGGTGCACGACCCATTTTTGGGCTTCACTGTTTTCTTTCATAGGGACTGTCAATGCGGCTCAGCCGCCTTTGTCCAACACACCATTTAAATTTTAGTTTCTGTTTTTGTTTTCAGCAATTTATTTCATGAACAATGTGTAAATGCCAAGTAAAAATTAATGGCTTAATAAAATGAACCTAGACTAACTAAAATCAACTTAAAAACATACTGTCTTGCTTCCCCTTCCTCCTCTACCTAGTCATCAGCCTCCGGGGTATTATGGGATACGATGAAGGGCAAGCTCGTATAGATCTAGGAAATCCACTATATTATTCCAAACCATTAAAACCAGGTGACCTGGAAGGTAGAAGGGGTAGAGAAGGAGGGATTCTCACGGTGCTAAGCATCCCCCTGTTGACCAACCTAACATTCAGGAGGTGACCTAAGCATCTACGGATGGGCTTAGTCCAATTGTGTTGAGAGCCCAACACCTTCTCTTGGTTGAAGATGAATATCAGTGTGAGGTAGATATCTAGTTAGGCCAGCAAACATTCAGGGTTAATCACTGTATTTGTTAACAATTTCTGATTATTTATGTTTGCATACACAACCACAATGACATGAACTCTACCATGATGAATTCATAAACCATTTGCAGCAACCAAATACTGGAGAAATGAACACACAAATACACCATAACAACTAATTAACCCAACTCAGTTCATGATGCTGAGTGAGCCTTAAAATTTACTAATTTACACTAAGTACAAACAACTCTACAGTCTTTGAGGACATAAGTCCCTGACTGCTTCAACTGTGGGAAGTACTTGGGCTCTGCCCAAAAACTCATTGTGAGGAGTACCACAGGAACCCCAAAGTAGCTGGCCGTTGAGAGGAATTTCCAAGCGAAACGGGAAACGACCCCTTCCGATTGAGTAGAAACACCTGTGAGGAACAATCCAAGTGCTATCTTCTGGTAATCTTGGTGGCCGAGTGACCACCTGCAGCCAATAGGAAGCCACTGAAACCGAGGTCCAAATATCATTCCCACCAAGTTTCAGACATAAAATCTAACACAATTGATCCTCCACGTTCTTCCTCACGCCTAAGAGGCGAACCACCACCATTTGGAACACTCAGTCGACACCGTTGAAGCCATTTTCAGTGATCTCCCACATCATCAGAGGGCCACACAACCTCTGATTTTGATTCAGATCCAGATTCAGTCTGAACCAGACCTCCATATTGCACCATCAAGCCCCATGGCTAGTGCAAATCCGGATCCATTTTTCGGCATACCCATAGCAAGTGGACCCATGTCCACATCACAACCTATCACCCACAACCTGGCAAGTGGCCCAAGCACAGTCATATAGACTGTCATTAGTTAGTTGCCACCACCTATAGTGACCAGCCAAGCTTGCCCACTTGCAGCACACGGGGGCAACGGCCCTTCCACACACACTGCCCCTCCTACCACACAAGGGGGAAACAGACCGTCCACTTACATTTCCCCTACTGTCATACATGGGGGCAATGTCCCCACCACTCATATTATCCCACCCACAACACTTGGGGGCATTGGACCATCCGCAATGATGCCACCACAAGCACCCCCAACTATGCAAATGAATTATGCACATGCAAACCCCACCCCCATCGCAGCCCCATCCCACATCAACTTGGGGTCAAATCTTCCCTTCAAGGCTCATCTTAACTTGCCTGATTTGGCTAGATTAACGAATGACCCCATCTGCCACCAATCTTTTTGGCCACCCATGCCAACTAAGCTGCCATCAGACATCCCCAAGTTTGAAGGCAAAGCATGGGAATATCCCCGAAAACACATAATGACATTCCATCTATGGTGCTCATCCAACATCATTGTAGACGACTCCATCAGGTTGAGGCTATTCCAATACACCCTTACAGGTGCTGCGGCCAAATGGGACATTGAGCTACCGCAATCCAAGTATCTAGACTTTAACTCCTTAGCCTTCATGTTCCTATAGTATTTCCAACTCCCCGTCAGATATGACGAGGGGGTGGAGATCCTGCTATCCTGTCGTCAAAGCACTGCCACTCATATAACTAACCATATCCATGAGTGTCAGTGACGTAGCAGTCTATGAAAAATCCAACTTGACGACAGGATCTTCTTGGATTGGTTTCTTAAGACCTTGCTCCTTCCCATCGAAAAGGAAATCACATCCGAACATCCCTAATCTGAAGAAGAGGCCATATTGAAGGCCCAACAGTTTGACCTTATCTATGCTCAGTCTGGATACTTGTACACTGTCATTCCAGACGCTCCCATCTGAGTACCTCCTACCATGACGCACCGGGGGCATCCCATGCTGCGGATGACATCATTGGGTCGGTCTCCCAACAACCACGGCCTCGATTGACACCACCTACCATTACACCACAACCAAGCAACACTGCTAGTGTTTATTACCAAAACCAAGCTCTGGACTACACAAGAATGATGTCTCAGTCCGGAGCAACAAATTCCTACGCACAGCCTGTGCTACCGTAGTAGGCACAGGCCATGGCTTGGACAACACAATAGCATGTGGGGAAAATTCCCACATTTGTGGCACCACCACCCCCACAAATATACTATGCACCGCCAGTGCAACCAGTTCAAGCCCCTGCCCTTGCTCCACCCACTCTGTTGGGACAAGTTTTTGCACAACAAAACCGTCCCAACCAGCATGCCCCCAACAATCAACAAGGGAAAGCTTGAAATAATCGGCCCTGCAACCAAGGCAATAACCAACCGCATGGAGGCAGTCAACAACCGAACCCTCCCAACAATGCCATGGCAAACCGGCTAGCCCAAAACCCCCCACGACAGAATGCACCAAGACACAACGCTCCGTTGCACACAAACCAACCATGCACACTCTGTGATGTTTATGGGAATTACAAATTTGAGTGTCCCCTTATGGCTCGCGCTAAACAGGCCCTTCAAAACGAGGCCCAATAGGCTGCCAACGTGGCACATCAAGCCCAACCCAACCCAGCACCACAAGGACCTCCCCCCATGGTGCTTCAAAACCCACTGCTAGTCCAAGGATTGGTGGCAACCGCATCCCCTCCCCAGACCAATCCCAATGCTCTGGGGGAACCTCCCACTGTCGAAATAGGTGTTCACCACTTGCTAGCCATGGAAACTGAAGAGGTCAACTTACAAACTAGACGGAATCAGTACAGTACCACCATTAAACCTGATGACTCATTAGCAGCATCCACGTCTAACACAGTCAACCTGCCTCTCCAGTTACCCCCGTTCTTGTTCCCCCCATACACAGAATCACCAACAATGCCATAGCTAGAGCTGCAGTCAGCTATAGCATTGTTGATGATTTGGCCCAAACACCAACCGCCATGTCCACTCTTGAGGTGCTTAAAACGTGCCTAACGCAGCGGAAAGCCTTACTAGCCACCCTAGGGGTAGTAGATCCCTCCGACTCCAAGTTGATCACCTTTGACATGGAGAACGGGGAACCACGCATTCCCTTCACTATCGCCTTTCAAATCTCGGTGTCAATCCAAAATTTGGTTGTGCATCGATGCATAGTGGATGGTGGGGCATCCACGTGTGTCATGTCTACCTTGGTTTGACAGAAACTTGGATCACCAATTCTGCAACCATCCTCCACAAATATGCGGGCTTATGATGGACATCCCACTAAATCCCAAGGAATCCTCCCCCATGTCCCCATCACATTAGCTAGGAAGACAGTGCTGATTGACATATAATTCATCAACACTCAACTAGACTACAACCTCCTCCTCGGAAGGAGTTACATGTATGCCATGCAAGCAATCACATCAACTGCCTTCCGTCTCATGATGTTCCCCCATGAAGGGAAGATTGTGACGGTTGACCAACTCACTTATCATGATTGCCAAGGGTTAACGGCACCCGCCAATGTTATCCCTACCATCACTACCATTGAGCCGCAAGGGATGAACACACATGCCAATGTCATCCCTGCAATCAACACTATGGTTGAAAACACACCATCCTCCCCACCGTTGAATGTCGGCCCTGGGTTATTTACCGATCCCACCATGACGGCTCCTTTCCTATTAGTGTCGCCACCACTGACACAAAATGAAACTGTGGACTTGTGCATGGTCTCATCTAGCATCGTTGCATCCAAACAACAACCCCAACCACAACATCATCTGCAGCTGCACCACCAATAGCAGCCGCAACACCACCTGCAGCAGCAACATTACGCGTAGCCGTAATCACAACCACATCCCCACATGCAACGAACCAGGAGTTATGTGGGCTCATCTCCAGTCCATATGATTCCCTTCCTCTTTCCCCCACCTGGTGTCATGAGCAAGCCGGTCATGGCCACCTTAAGCCTGCCCAACTTTACATTGGGAATTCCAGTGTGGTATCTTGATCCACCAGCTCATCCAGCAATGCCCCAGGTTTTCTTAACCCTAGTGCAATCGATTGCGGCTGAGTCTCACCCTCCACCCAGTCCACACAAGCCAACCGCTGCACCTGCACCAGCACAACCCCAACCCAAAAGATCCAGGGGCAAGAATACCAAAACCACCGCAGAGCCACGATAAGTCCCACCTTGCGTCGTCTACAAGCAACAAGGACATCCAACTGAGAATTACCCTGAAATCCTAATGATCCATGAGCATTTAGATGCCATGGATACAAACGAAAACCTCCCCGTGGTTGAACTCCCAACCGAACCAATAATCAGGAACAAGGAATTGAGGACAAACCATGCTTGCACACTTTGTGGCTTGTATGGAAATTACTCCCACCATTTCCAAGACATGCCCAAATTTTGAATGGCTCTCGCTGACCTTCATCACCATTCCCTTGAGTATGAAATCACCTTGATTGAAGAAGTTCATCCCCCACCTCCTTCTTTAGACACCATGTCCATTTACATGATGTCTAGTTCTACAGACCCTCTTATCTCCACCATCACCGATGGTCCATTAGACTTGTCTCTTCCATTGTTTTTGCGGCCACAACCCTAGCCACAGCCGCAACCTCAGTTGCAACCTCAACCTCAGTTACCAGGGAAACAGTGGGTTTCATTCCCACTCAACATGATCCTTTTCCTTTTCCTACCATTCAGGATCATGAGCAAGTATGTCTTAGCAACTCGCAATATATAGGATTTCACACTGGGAGATCCTGTGTGGTACCTTGAACCACCTACCATACCTATGAGGCCCCAGGATGTGTTGACTCATGTCCATCCAATTAAGAGGATGTCGCACCTACCTCTAGGTCCATCAAAGACTCCTCCTATCTCCAGGACTACCCCTCTTCCTCCAACAGAGATTGGGGTCAAGGCCACAAAAACCATAGCCAATACCATTTACATGATCCCTAGCACCAGTTTCCCTTTCATCTCTTTGGTTGTGGAAGATCCACCTGATCTATCACGGCACCAGTTACGTGATGACGAAGAGATTTATAAGACGGCCTCTGGTTTTACCGCATTCCCTTTAAACCATAGCATGGAATCTGTTCTTCCCATAAAATACTAGATTCCATCACCTCGCCTTGCCAATGACCTTCGTCTTGGCAAGGGGGCATACCTCTTCATTGAATCTGATGGACAACTCTTGAAGAACCCCCGCAATGGGCTCTACTTCAAGAAATTTTACGCTTAAACATCACCAATGGGTCGCTTTATTTTATTTTTTCTTGTTTTCCAATGTTTTTTAGCACAAATCAAGGGCAACACCATCAGATTCTAATCCAAAGTCACCCGGAGCCTTTTCGAGACACCTCTCACATCTCCGAGATCAAATTTTTTATATCTCCTTATGAGACCATCGTCTCATGTTCAATAAATCAATTTTGGGACCATTTCCCACAAGTCACCTCGATTTATGAGCCATGACATGATGATGCGAGTGTCTATGGACCTATACTTGCATCACACTTCCTGACCGCAACTCATGCAAGTTTTCGGGCCGCCGCCCATTAAGGACTGTAATTTTACTTTTATTTTTGTATTTATAATTGTCTTTTTTCCCCGCACCTTACACGGTCATCTGGACCATCATCCACAAAACCCTTTCTTTTTCTTCCATGTATTTGGCATATAAGTGTCCATGGAGTTGCACTCATATCGCATGTAGTCAAGTTCATCCACCGCAACACACACACATGCTCTCCTGACCTCTATCCACGAGACACCTCGGTTTGCATGCCTCTGCCGCATCGAATCGCGAGCCTCTGCCGCGATATATCCCATGCATGTATTGGTATGTTTGAGAGCCTTCTACTCCGTCCATACTGCGTGGATGACCTTTGGACCTCTGTCCACCGTCCTGACATGGGGCACCGCTCGTGCCACCGTAGTCGGTTGACCACATGGGAGTTTCGTTTAAGCTCTTTTCTAACTCCTTAAAACAATGAAAAGATAGCCGAGTGCAGCTGCTTCCTTTCACGCTCACTAAAGTATAGGAAAGGTCATCTCGTCTCGTTTACCTCCTTTTGTGGACCATGTAGACCATCAATTGAAAAGGACCTCCTTGACACACTCAAGCCAAGACCGTTCCCCTTTGCATACTTTTATGCTTTCTCGGGTAGAGGGGCCACACTTTACGAAAAAGCTCACCACTGGTTGTCGTTAAGCTCTTTTCCAGCCGTCTCATTAAGGAAAGATTGCTGAGCAAACTTGGTTTCATTCATTCTCGTAAAAGTATCGGGATGACCGTCCAGTCAGTATAGGTTTAACCTTTTCCGGCCTGATTGGACTACCAACAGTAAAGAAGTCTCTCATCCCCTATAGGATGGGAGAGCTCTCTTATGTGTACTTTTATCCTTTTTCAGACACAAGAGACTACCAATGAAAAAGAGCACCCACTGGATTCTTCTTCGTGCTTTCGGACTCTCGAAAATTGAAAGCACCATCGAGCATTTACCTTCTCAGGCTCGCCAAAAATCCACGAGATCGTACCATAGTGGTGTCCCTGGACACCACCCCACAGAAAATAGTTTGGCAGCATCCCCACATTGGGTCACCTTTGTTCAGAGTACTCTGCAATGTGTCTTCCTTGGATCCCATCAGTATCAAAAGTGTCCACCTCCTCCAAGTATTTCCCATCAGCAGCGACATTCCCGGTATTACAGCTATGATCCCATTCCCTTGAGTCGGTTTCATTTGCTTCCTGGTCTGCCCTGTCGTCATACTCTGAACAAAGGAAGTTTGAGTCTCCCACTACCCCCCTGCCCCTGTTCAGTTCTTTCCCTTCCCTTCCCTCCCCCCCAATTTAGTGAATCAGTCCGCAGATTGCTTCACACATTTCGGTTATCCCTCGCGCTCCTGGTCAAGGAAACATCATTGCCTTGACTAGGGGCAGGTCTCCCTCTGTCGACACCAACACACATATTCCAGTGGATAGACCCAGAGGTCCCTATACCTTGGTTTCATTTACATCATTGATGAGTTCCTTAGACCACTTGATACGAGTCCTTAGTGCCTCTTGGGATGGTTGTTTCTCACGTGCTCGACTTCAACTCCATCATCGCACCGTTGATATTGGTACATGGTTTGTTCCACACAGTACTTGGTCGAAGACTCCGGATGTCACCCGATTCTAGCACATTAGTGAAGTCCACTTGAGGGACCTAAACAAGTTATGTCCTTTGTGATTTCTGGGTTGCGTTGGGGACAGTGTTTAGAATCCCCAACAGTGCTTCGATATACCTTTATGATTGATGCAGCATACTTGTACCGCAGAGACTCTGATTCTCAATCAGCGAGTCCACATAGCTATGTACCAGATCCAGTAGACCGTCAGTCATGAAGATATAGCATTCCATGAGAATGCCATGGGTCCAATGTACTGGATCAGTATTGTATTTAGCCTCACATGGAGGCAACCAACATTGTAACATCTGTTATACCAAAACCCTATCACCATCATGTGATAATACATTTGACATACCTACTTGCCTTGAATCCCAGCTTTTGGAGTGGAAACTAAATGGTTTTTCATCAATCTGTCATACAAATTCACAGCACCGCGCATGCCCCTTTATCTAGGAGCGGTACCCCTGCTTGCACCGCCTTTCATAGGTTGTCCACAAGCGGTGCCACCGCCCATTTCCCTTGGTCCATAGGTAGTTATTATAAGAACCACTCTGTCATAGAAGGAGAAGCGCGGTACCCTGGGTAAAAAGGAAAAAAGAGAAGTTTCTCGAGGCTTCTAGATGATAATCCTCGTGTACTTCCTTATCCCTACTGTTGTGGGTTGGTTGAGCTCGAGATCCCTCATCCTAGGATCTTAGAGGCCACCTCACCCACTAATTTATCAACCATCTCTATCCATTAAAACCCTATAAATATGAGCTCATATCCATGGTTAAGGGGAGAACATTGAAGGTATTGTTATGCTGTTGGATTGATCCTTGGCCCAAGATCATTTGGAGAGAGCATAGAGAGCTAGAGTCGGAGCTTTTGGGGATGAAGAGTTGGTTTCATGGAGATGCATGTCAACACTAAGGCTTGGTTGTAAACTTCTCCATATTTCTAATGCAAGTTGATTTCTGTCCCACATATGATGTTGTTGTTGTGATTTTGCATATATATGTTGCTAGATTCCTTAGTCACTAGCATAGATTAGTAGACCATATTTTGGTTGCTTTGATTTGTTTCGTGTTGAGATTTTTTGCAGGTACACAGGTGAACTGTCAAAGCCTTGTATTCTAGATATCTACATCATCTAGGGAGAGTCTTCAACCTCTAGCCTCTATTTGTTCTGGATCTGAACCATTTAGACCAGTGGAACACCTTGTTGTCCGCAAGAGGTGAAATATTTCAGCTAACAAAGATGGCGACTCCACTGAGGAAAGTCCTATCAGTTGTTCTGATCTTACTCAGCCTGCAACTCTTGTTAGAATCCAGGCTCCATTTTATTCAACTCTCTTCAGTCAGATCTACTTTCTGACTTGCATTATTTGGGTTTGAAATTTCCATATCTGTTCAGATCTGAGTCATTTCGGTCTTTTATGCTCTGTTTCCATACTCAATTCAATGGTATTTGCCTTGATCTAGTCTTTTTTTGACTTGATTTCTCGTTCTCCTGTTGTTTTAGGTGATTTTAGGACCCCGCACATGTTCTGTTGGCAAGGAGCGGTGCCACTGCCTGTGTCCAGTTAGCAACTTGTGGTGCCATCACCTGAATCTAGTGAGCAAGGAGTGGTTCTACCTCAAAACCACCTGTTAGCAGCTTCATCTGCGCGGTGCCAGGTAGGCCCTGTTCCAGGACTTTGTACTTTCATTTTTGTGTGTTTTTGGCTTACTTTTTGATGAAAATGAAGTGTGTATTCTGCAGTCGCCTTGATTGTTGTATTCTTTCTGCATTCAAAGAGAGTCTATGTTTCTTGCATTGGAGTTTACATTCTTTTCTTTGCTTGAAACCTATTGCTCCTTTCTGTAGATATTATTCACTGGAATTGGAAATATACATTTCATTTTCATGAGTAGGTTTTGGTTTGTTTTGGACTTGGAATGTGTGAGTGATCCATGTTGTTTTGAGTCTTCCTTTGCTTGGGGTGATTCTTGTTTCCTTTTGCATGCTGATTTTTTCAGTGCTTGGTAGGAAAGATTGGTTCTTTGTTTCCTTATCTATTTTGAAGAGAAGTTTTAGTTTTCTCTCTCTTTTGCTTTATTCGCAAGTTTGTTGAAAGATTTTCTTCTTGTTTTGTGCATGATTGTTCAAGATTATAGATCTTACTTACATTAAGAAGAAATATCTATTTTCATATTTGTGTGCATTAGAGTTAGATTTGTTTGGAAACATTAGTGAAATCATCTTTCCATTGAGTTTTTATGCGTCTTTTTCAAACATGAAAAGATAGGAAACATTTTGATTTATGTTATATGTTCTCTAGATCTCTTTCTTATTTGCTTTGAATATTGTTTGGGGTGCTTTGATATTTTACTTTTTGTTTGGAAAGGTAGAATTGCATTTGCATTTGGGTGTGCATTTTTTGGAAGAAAAGTAAATCTCTCTCCCTCTCTTAGGTAGATTTCATTGAAGAGGAAAAATTGAATTATCATATAGATAAGTATGCATCTTCTTTAAATTCAAGTTTTCACTCCATGGTTCCACCTAAACACACAAGATAAAATTAACAGTAGTACTAGGTTAAAACTTTTAGCAATTTGAGTGATAAGTTAGAGACATGTTCGGGCGTTGTTAAGTGTAGGAGCTGTCGTTATTTGTCTGCATTACATCCCGGGACTCACGTGGTTCTTCCACGTACTGTCGGTATATCGAATGGCCTTTCACATACCCTTGAGGTATATAGAAAGGTACTTCATGTACTCCATTGTATATTGGAAGGCCCCTTGTGTACGGTTATGCATTAGAAAGCACTACTACCAATTTGAGCTCCCACATACCTTGTGTATATTGAGAGATCCTTTTAGGAATCCTCAAACCATCTGAGTTATCCTTTTGGCCTTGTTGATGGGCGTATTTGACGAAGCCCGCAACGAGGGATATGACCCAGACCGGGATCCTTAGGTCAGGCTCCAAGCTGTTTGGGATAGTCGTTCCCGACAGGTTTAAAGGCTCTGTTGGCCTGAGATTCTAAAAGACTTATGGTCAAAATTAACGCTACTGATTGTTAGTATTAGACCTATGTTTACAACTACAAAGATTGATTCAAGTTATACATTACAAGAATGACAAACTGTTAAGTTTAAATTACTTAAAACAATTATCCCTAAATACATGGATGAAACATACACCTGGACAGGGTTAGTATCCTACAGGATTATGTTATATGATATATACACATGTACAGTAATTACAAAAGGAACGATCTGTATGTAATTCGTAAAAAAGATCTGATTCAAAAGGATTTTTCAAAAAATATAATCAGCAGAAAATAAACAATATATAATCCTAATATCCTGATCAGGAGCAGTAAGAGAAATAAACCATGAGATCAATTATTGCTAATAGAATTACCACATGGATACACATAGGTAATATTTAAATAAGATAAACATTAACCAGGCCCATACAGTAATCAATTACAAATCATATAAGCAACAATGTCGATTTCCAATTACATAACATGATATATTAGCAAAATTGAAAGCATGAAAATCAATAATCATATAATAGATATATATCTGCAAAATCCTTTAGAGAATTTCAACGAACATGATTAAAGTAAAAAAGAAATCACAAGACTAATAGACATTACAAACATATGCCAAGTATACAAACTGCACACATATATTGATAACATCACCAGTTTAACAATGTTATGGCTACAGACAGGTAGCTGTCCAAAGTCGTAAACACATCAACTCAGTCTTGTGGTGCCCCTTCCATAGACTATCGATCCCCCGGCTCCAGCTCTTGGTCTGCTTTTCAAACAATGAAAAATAAATTCTTCAATGCTGTTGATTCATCCCAAAATTATCCTGGCAGCAGCGATCAGATCTGAAAGAGAAGTCTCTCAGCTCCAGCCTATCCTGCCACTTTTGATCACTCCCAATTCTTTCAGCAATTAGGCATTGAGATCCTCTTGAAGAAATAATTCTTCAAAACAGAGCTCCTCACTGACCGTAGTGTCTCTAGAGCTCCTCCTCCCTTTACAACAAATTCTTCTCTGCTTAAATAAACAACAATCAAAAGAAATCAAAACAAATTCAGCTCTGCACAGGCAAATTTCTGGAAACAACCATTTCTTTGCCGGCCGCACTTGTAAAAATCGTGCTCAAAGGATCCCTGAAATCTCCTTGAATCCATCATTTTCTGGAAAAACCCCCCCAAGTAAAGCTAAATGGGTCCGTTTTGAAGAAAACCCATGTGGCGGATTTCTCAGATCTGCCTCCATTTGTTCACAACGTGGCTCAGAAAATCGCCTGTTAGTTGAAGATGCGATTTCTTGTAACTGGCAACAAATCCCGGCAGTTTCGTTTCTCTCTTAGCCCCAACAAATTCTCAGGAAATTGAACTGCTGCTCCTGAGCTTCAAGAGATAGCGTAACTATATGCTCCTCATCTGCATAAAAATGATCAATCGCTCACATAAAGAAAGGCAATATTTGTAACAATAATCTAATAAAGAGATATAGTAAAAACATAGAAGTAAAAATCATCTCTCTTGACTAATCCAAAGCACATTACGATTCTTAAAACTAATCCAACCCATCTCTTCATGATTTTACTGCGAAGATAAGGATGCTATGCTATATCTTTTTTCTTCGATAAACTTTCTTCACCGGGATGAGAGATACTCTCGAACCAAATTAAAATTCATTCATTCATTGGCGCATATCTTCATGATTTTGCTAACGAGAAAAATCTGGTGGAGTATCTTTGAGCTCCTTGGGATATCAATATTTATTTAATCCTGATAATTTCCAGAATGATTCGATAACATCAGATCTTCAGATTTCAAAGCAATGCATGTAAATTACAGACCGGTTAATCTTGGGGTGTTTTGGCAGTTTGTTGGTATCAGCGAGTTGTTGTCAATCCCATATCAATCTCGACCATCCATTGAATTTCAATGAAATAAATACCATGCGATATCGCCGATAGTATTAAAGTTTTATGAAAAAAAAGCATGAAAACAAAACCTTCAACACATCATTCAATAACTCATCATTCGTAATGTAGTTTTATTTTCCTACTAATATAGGGAGTTGACACACTCTTATTAGTACTAAATTATCGTAACTCATTGCTGGTTTGATATTCTAACATGATTATTAAACACAAGACCCAATTTTCCATATATATATATAAAGTTAGTTAAGCGGAAACAAAGAGAAACATTAGTCCTTATGAGACCGTACTTTTCTCTTCAAGTAATTATTGATTTATAAAGACATGATATTAAAATATGCCTTATTAACCAACTAACTTTATAGTCATAGCCATGTACTCAACTTTAGTCTTGGATAAAATAATGATGAAGCTAGGGATGATTCTTTTCAGTCATGATTCATGAATAAAGTTTACGTTGATTCCTGGTTTGAGAAAATGGTATTTTTGCAAATATAATATTATGTATAATAAAGTGTCAATTATACATAATATTCTAGGTAGATATTTAAAAGATCAAAGAACTTTATTTATACATTATATTCATACAAAATAATTAAAAGCTTTATTTATTTTGTATAAATAATAAAAATAAATAAAGTTTATTAATTGCATAGATACTCATTTGGTCTTTATTTATTCAACACTTTTAAATAATATAGCAAAAATAATAGGACAGGCTTAGTAAAACTCTTAACTTGAATGCATGGTTTTATCCCCCAACATCCATCGTTTCATGAATCACAATTACCAAGCTGAATAATTGAATCAAAATTATCCATTTATAAGGTGCCAACAATACAATTAATCAGCCTTCCAATTTCAAAACCTTATCAATTATTTATGATAACAAAATCACATAATCGAAGGATAAATATTCGGGTAAGAAATCACTAGTAGATTATGACAAATTATTAACACTTATCCACTCAAAATAATAATTTCAAAATAGTAATTTTGTCACTAATCCATAGTTTGCAAAGGTTTTCTTTAAAAACATTGAATTTCATGTTTCAGTAGCTTCTGGAATGTCACCATTTCAGTAGCTATCAATTCTTTAGGTTTGCTATATGAAATTCAAACATTTCATCAAAACAAAATACAATTTTATTTGATGAAATAATGTTTTTTTAAAAGTTGTTGGGTAGGGGCACAACAGGCCTGTCCTGTGAGATTCCTGACTCTTATTCACTCCTTTCACATGTTTTCTTGTTTCTTTTAGTTTGAGTAGTACTTGCTTGTGCGTGGTAGTTAGGGGGTTCTAGAGAGTTTAGAGATGGCATCCTCATCTGGGACTACCACTCAAGAGGCCCCTTTCCAAGGTGTACCTTTTGTATTCCCTCCAAGTGAAGGTATTGGTCCTCCCTTTATTTCCACTCTGAATCTTCCTGGATTAACTATAGGATTACTGGTCTAGTTGTTTAATCCGGTAATTCCTGTTACACTTAATGTCTCAAATGTCACCTCTCCTATGAGAGAGGATCGACCTCAACCTAATCCTGCTCCTTCTTTGCCGGTTGTGGCTTCATCCATTTTTTCTTCTTCACTTGACCAAATCTCTACAGTTAGTAGTCACGTGGACAAGAAGAAGAAGAAAGGGAAGAGTAAAAAGAAGAAGGATAAGAAAGAGAAAAAGTAGCAACCATCTACTCTTGATGGTGCTCGTTCTAAGAGAACACTCGGTAAACCCAAGTTCCCTTGTAAGCTTTGCAAGGGTGACCACCTTCTTAAGGAGTGTCCCAGTCTCTCTCGTGTACAAGAAGAGTCGTCTAAAAGGTCCAAACCCCCTGTGTCATCAACCTTTGATCATCATGTTGACGATACTTCCTCAACTAGTGACCCATTGGTAAAAGGTCATAAGGGTAAAGTCTTGTATCCTTGTTTGATATGAAAAGCTATGCATCGTAATTTTCTTTGTCCAAGCATGGATGAAGCTTCGCGTTGGTTGGAAATATTACTGATCATCAACAGGTGATTTCAACAAGTGATAGTAAGTTATCCCTCGATCTCCCACTGGTTGACCAAGTGGTCAATTCGGATTTATCTGTGGTTGATCCCACTCTTCCTTTGGAGAGTGAAGTTAAAGTGGTCGAGTCGGTGTCATTTCCACCCAATCCCACTCTTTCATTAGAGAGTGTTAAGACTAAAGTAGTCTCTTTGACCAAATCTTCGTCTTGTTCTTCTCTTCTAGTAGAGAATGAACTCAAACCTGCTGAAGTTTTTACGCTTCGTTCTGATTGTTCTCGACAAGAGGAAATTTTTTTCTGTTTCGACAGAACCCTCTTCGAGTAGTGAGGTTATTTTCTTTGACTGGAGTAACATAACAGAGTCTCGTCTTCATTCGAGTGTTCCTTTCCAGATAGTTGTGAATGTTACTGCTAGGCAGATACTTCGCACTATTGTTAACGAAGGGGCTTCTGTTAGTATTCTATCCTCAACTACTTGGCAAGCTTTAGGTTCTCCTCAACTTGTGCCAACCACCGATCAGATACTGGCTTTTAATCGAAGGCCTACTGCACCTTTAGGGATCCTTCCTCTTTTGCCTATTACATTAGGAGGGAAAACTGTCTGTATTGATGTTATGGTGGTCCAAGGTCCTTTAGATTTTAATATGCTCTTTGGACGTGATTATGTTTACGCCATGAAAGCCATAGTGTCCACACTCTTTAGAGTTATGCATTTTCCCCATGATGGAAATATTGTGACCATTGATCAGCTTTCTTTTGTTACACCTGACCATCGCATTACTCCTAGTAATTAGACTGCCTTGAATGTGCCGCATGTTCTTGTGGTTCCTTCCCCTTCTTCTAGTTAACTTCTTCCCATCATAGATAAAATGGGGGGCATGTCTCTAGTCTCTAGACTTCATACTGGAGTTAAGCCGTTAGCTTTTTATGAAGTGGGGGCAACCTACCAACCTCTGGATATCATGTTTGGCAGGAACAAGTTTTAGAGCATAGTTTACCCTGTGGTTTCAAGCTTGTTAAAAAATAAAACCACTCCTTAAGCATAGTTTACACTTTTGGTTTCAAGCTTGCATAAAAATGAAACCATGTCTAGAGCATAGTTTACGCTATGGTTTCAAGCTCGTTAAAAAATAAAACCACTCCTTAAGCATAGTTTACGCTTTTGGTTTCAAGCTTGCATAAAAATGAAACCATGTCTAGAGAATTGTTTACCCTGTGGTTTCAAGCTCGTTAAAAAATAAAACCACTCCTTAATCATAGTTTACGCTTTTGGTTTCAATCTTGCATAAAAATGAAACCATGTCTAGAGCATAGTTTACCTCGTGGTTTCAAGCTCGTTAAAAAATAAAACCACTCCTTAAGCATAGTTTACGCTTTTGGTTTCAAGCTTGCATAAAAATGAAACCATGTCTAGAGCATAGTTTTCTTTTGGTTTTAAGCTCGTTAAAAAATAAAACCACTCCTTAAGCATAGTTTACGCTTTTGGTTTCAAGCTTGCATAAAAATGAAACCATGTCTAGAGCGTAGTTTACTTTTGGTTTCAAGCTCGTTAAAAAATAAAACCACTCCTTAAGCATGGTTTATGCTTTTGGTTTCAAGCTTGCATAAAAATGAAACCATGTCTTGAGAAAAGTTCCCATTCTATGTCAAGCTCGTTAAAAAATAAAATAGCACCTGACCGTCATGCCAGTTTTTCCTGAGCAAAGTTCCTATTCTATGTCAAGCTCGTTAAAACATGAAATGGATCTCCTCAAGCATAGTTTACCTTTTGGTTTCAAGCTTGCATAAAAATGAAATTCTTTCTGAGCATAGTTCATTTTCTATTTTCAAGCTCATTAAAAAATGAAGTAGGTTTCCTTAAGCATAGTTTACCTTTTGGTTTCAAGCTTGCATAAAAATGAAACCATGTTCCAAGCATAGTTACCTTCTGTTTCAAGCTTGTATAAAAATGAAACAGATCCCCTTCCCTTGATTCGAGTCTTCAATTTAGTGTTAGAACTTGAACCTTCGCCTGCCCGATTCTCCTTCTTCCTACCCCCCTGGTGAGAATGTTCACATTAGTAACAAGGTTTTTAAGTTGGGTATGGAAGAAGAATCATCAGATGAAATGAAGCTTGGGGGCATGTCGAGCCGCTAGCAACCATGATAGGGGTAATCTTCGCTAGAAATCATGACGGGGAAAGATTCCAAACTTTGTATATCATGTTAATGGGGTTTTTTAAAGCATAAGTTTACCTATTGGTTTCAAGCTTGCGCAAAAATGAAACCAATCCCTGAGCATTCTTTCAACTGATCTTCGAGCTCGCTAAAAACAGTAAGATGGTTTTGAGCTTACTTTTTATTTTTCATGCTCTGGTTAAAACATGAAATTTGGTTTGAGCTTAGATTATTACTTTTTCGTGCTCTGGATTCAAACATGAAAAAGTCTAATGGAGTCCTCTTTAAACTCTTTTTAGGCTCCCTAAATACGAAAATATCGTCGAGTGATCTTGTCTTCTTCATGCTCGTTAAAGTATTTGAAGAGTCATCCATCCGACGGTAGGTTATCTCTTTTTCGGTTAGGATAGGACTATTTACGAAAAAGGATCACTCCAGCCAATCATGACTGGAAGAGTTCTCTGAGGTATGATTTTACACTTTTTCGAGCCTTAGAGACTAAATCATATGAAAAAGGGCCCCTTTGGAGTCTTCTTTCGTATTTGTTCAGACTATCTAAACATGAATGGTACCGAGTTTTCTTTTAGTGGACTCGTTAAATTAAACATTGGGAGACCTATTTTGGGATCAAACCCCTCCTCTCTCAGGTTCGTAAAACATATGAGTTTGGACTTGTCTTCTGACAAGCTATATCGAGTGTTTGTTACCCTCTTTGAACTCATAAAATCGAAAAGAGGCACTCATCAATCATGATGGGGGAAATGGGAAGGGAATCATCTTGCAAATAATGGTAGTTGTTTGTCGTTACCTTTGAACATGGCACTTGTCTGCACAATCATGTCAGTCAATTGGGTATTCAGCTGATCTCTGTGACAATCCACTTTCATAAGTCATGTCAATCCTTTGAGTCTTTCAAAAGAATGCATTTTCCACTGTCGCATTGTGTATCTGTCCTATCTAGTCATGCTGCCAAGTCATTTTGTCGTGCTGCTCGATGTTCAAAGGAGATCTGAATAAGTTTTACCTCTGCGGTCTACATAGTCTTTGTATCAGTATCTTTGAGTCGGTCATATGGTTACTACATTCACATCATTCTAGAACTATGTTCCGTGTTTCATGTCATCGATGTGGGACTCATCATGGCCCTCCTTCGATGAGACTATTCCCATCGACATCGGCTCATCATCCGGGAAATAGTCTTAGAAACAATATTTTGTACCTCGAGATATGTATGCCTTAATGACAAATTCTCTCACTCTCGACATAGGTTCACATCATTGACCTTTGATCGATAGAATCGACTGGGTGTTCGACATCAGGACATCTATTCGCACTCAGTATATTGTACTAGGGTACCTTGGGAATCATTGACATTAATGGTGATCTCCCTCGCACTTGTTAATGGTTCACATCATTGGCTGGTAATCAAGTGGTTTCTACCATGTTCGACTTCAAATCATTGTAGTCACATGGATAGAATCATACTTTGTGGAAGACAAGATGAAGACCTTGGGCATTTGTTTAAAAGCGCTCATTGCTTTTTCCCCAGGTTGCGATGGAGTTTTGTATATCTAGCATGGATCCACATTTGTATGGTCGTGGCTATGCTCAAATTTGTGTCTGTATGACATAGATCTACATTGTATGTCTGGTAGCTATGTCCAAGTTTGAGTCCTCTATCACATGGATCTACGTTGTATTCTAGTAGCCATGCTTGTTTATTACACTCATGGATTCGCCTTGTCTTGGTCTGCAACTATGAGTTTGGTTACTTGTGTCTATGAGTCAACATACGTATGTACTACAGATGCCTACTTGACTGCATACTCTGATCAAGCCGACATTTTCATCTCCTGGCGACGACTTGTTCTCAAAGCTCCCATTTATTGTATCACTATAAGACTCATGCTTTGGGGGGCATCTTGTTATACCAAAATCCTGTCACCATCATGTGATAAGACATTTGACATACCTACTTGCCCTGAATCCCAGCTTCTGGAGTGGAAACTAAATGGTTTTTCATTAATCTGTCATACAAATTCCCAGCACCGCGCATGCCCCTTTATCTAGGAGTGGTACCCATGCTCACACCTCCTTTCATAGGTTGTCCACAAGCGGTGCCAGTGCCCATTGTCCTTGGTCCATAGGCAGTTATTACCCAAACCGCTCTGTCATAGAAGGAGAAGCGTGGTACCTTGGGTAAAAAGGGAAAAAGAGAAGTTTCTTGAGGGTTCTAGACAATAAGCCTCGTGTACTACCTTATCCATACTGTTGTGGGTTGGTTGAGCTCGAGATCCCTCATCCTAGGATCTTAGAGGCCACCTCACCCACTAATTTCTCAACCATCTCTATCCATTAAATCCCTATAAATATGAGCTCATAGCCATGGTTGAGGGGAGAACATTGAAGGTATTGTTATGATGTTGGATTGATCCTTGGCCCAAGATCATTTGGAGAGAGCATAGAGAGCTAGATTCGGAGCTTTTGGGAATGAAGAGCTGGTTTCATGGAGATGCATGTCAACACTAAGGCTTGGTTGTAAACTTCTTCATATTTCTAATGCAAGTTGATTTCTGTCCCACATATGATGTTGTTGTTGTGATTTCACATATATATGTTGCTAGATTCCTTAGTCACTAGCATAGATTAGTAGACCATATTTTGGTTGCTTTGATTTGTTTCGTGTTGAGATTTTTGCAAGTACATAGGTGAACTATCAAAGCCTTGTATTCTAGATATCTATAGTGTCTAGGGAGAGTCTTCAACCTCTATCCTCTATTTGTTCTAGATCTGAACCATTCAGACCAATGGAACACCTTGCTGTCCTCAGGAGATGAAATATTCCAGCTAACAACATCAGTTGTATATGATCGACTCTTCTATTTTAGAGGTTAGATGAAATGATTCTTTTGACATTGTCACAAGCATGGGGATGCCCAACTCATCCATATACATGTCACACATTTATTTTATCTCACCCATTGATGGGAACCATATTAATACAATACCAAAAGCCAACATGCCCCAGCCACAGAAGTACCAATACTACAAAGCAAATCCTATGATGTCCATCGGCCATACATTGAGCTCTTTCCCTCACACATCAGGGGGCAATCTGTTAACCCAAAAACCCCCCACACAGCTCTCAATGGCCTACACCACCTAAGGACACCATCTCACAACCTTCATATCACTCCATAATACCCTCCATTGGACCCCCACAACTCCAAAATAGCCTAAGGATGAAGAAAAAGGTCTAAAACCCCCAAAAAGGAGCCCAAAATAGTCTCTAGGAGCTAAAGCCCTCAAAAAGGGGCTAAAACCCGAAAAGGGGCTAAAGTAAGGGCGAAAGGGGCTAAAGGCTCAAAAAAGGGGCTAAAGCCCTGACCAAGGGCTTAAAACCCTAAAACCCCTTGGAAAAGGTATAAAAGGAGGGTGAGGGGTCACTCTCAAAACACTTCTCCCTTGCATATTGTTATGCTGCCCATGGATGCCTTGAGACACATTTGCCTCTCAAGCCACCCACACTCCCTCCATCTCCATTTCCATTTGAGCCATTGCTCCCCAACCAATAGAGGTGCTCCCATGAGCTAGGGCATGGTGGCCCATTTGCACCCAAGAGAAGGTATACCCATGTGTTATTTTTGCTTCTTAGTTGTTTAACATGCTTTGTTTTCTAACTCTTATTCCATTTGCAGGTTTTATTTAACATTGTTTTGCAGGTTCTTGTAGCTTAGGGTTTATTTGCAAGTTTTAAGGAGGCGGAACCCTAACCCATTTTCTGCAGAGGGGTTCACCATAGCTTCATTTTATTCTTTCTGACATTATATTTAGTTTATTGTTCTTGCCATTTGCTTCTTCTTGTTGTTTAGATTAGCTTAGCTTTAGTTTAATATTCTGTTCTGTCATTTCTGTTTCTGTTTTATTTTCTGCATTCACCATTGGCAGGAACCTACCCTTGTGCCCTATAGGCATAAGGGAGTCATTCCTGCCCCTGTAGCAGGGAGAAATCCTTGCTACAATGTCACTTTATCTACCACATCCAATACTCCACTTTTAATCTTTGGTTCTCCATTATCATCCATATTCAGTCCCCAAATAACCATGCCTATTCCTATTCCTATTGTTTCCCAACGTGTTCCTTTGGTCATAGTTTTAGAAGTTGAAACACCTACTGAGGAGGAGATAGAAGATTTTGGAGACGATGCAGTGGTTTCCATTGGGGAATATTTTTGGAGTAGGTCTGAAAGGATGTAGTAAAGAAGGGTTCTAAGAGAACCAAGGAAGGGACTTTAGTAGAAGGCACTGTCCCTAATAAGGTAATATGGAAGAGGGCCTCCACTGATGTGAGGCAAGAATCCCTTGAGAAAACTGCTTCCATGGGAGATTTTGCTAGGTCCAACTATGAATCTATAGGCTAATCAAATAAAGAAGTTTATATAAAAGATCAAGAACTGCAAAATATCAAAGAGGACCAGTCCCACATGGATGAACACCATGACCTCAAGCTGCAGGAATTGAATAATAGTTATGAGGAAAAGCCGAGGGACATGCAGTTTCAAAGTGAAGTGTTACAACAACAATTAAATAAAGCACAAGGATTGAATGTTAGTCATGTAGAGAAAATTGTGACCCTTGAGAAGGAATTGAAAGATTCATAATCTTTTTCTGTTGTCTCCTCTTTCTCTAAATTTGAAAAGGAATAATATAAGGAGCTTTCTATAAAAATTCAGGAATATCATAAGAATTTGTTGGTTGAATTGTTTGAAGGTTTGAATGATATACATGAAACCTACAATTATTTTGAGCGCTGCTATGATATGCTCTATGATCACAATCAGAGAAGGAAGGAGGCATTCAATGCTTTTGACGATGTGTTAAACTAGCAAAAGCTCATTAAATACAAACCTGAAAATGTACTAGTGTTGGAAAAGATCAAGATCATAAGGATCAAGTTTTCTTTAGAGTCTTGGGAAAATATATGTGAAGTAGTGGAATCCATGATCCAATAAGAGTAGAAGGTCTGTATCAAGAGGTGGTTCACATATGATAGCCTCTTAAGCTTGTTAGGCTTCCTCATCATGGATCCCATTGAGAACACTCTCCCGCCTAAGATCTTGATTGAGCAGGTTGAAAGGGAGCACTCGAAATCCAAGGAACGTATAGAGAAACTTGATTGCATCCATGGAACATAGATTAAAGAGCTGATCGCGTCACCCATAACCTAAAAAATGAGGGTTAAATTCTACCTACGAGAATGGGAAAAGGAAAAGAAAAGGGAGACCAAGTCCTTTACCTGCAAATCCCAATTATACCTAGAGCATGCTAAATATCAGGACATTGAGGATTTATTGGATGTATTTTTCAAGCGGTGAGCTTCCCTTGGCAAATCTTAAATCATTATGATGTAACTCCCACTTTCATGGGAGAATCGTTCCTTTGTAATATTTTGTAATTGTTATTTAAAGGGACTTAGATCCCATAGGAATGGAGGGAGAAGAAATACCAATAGAGGAGAGAACTGGGGACGCTCTGTATTTTGGGTAATTTTAATTTTTTGCAACCTCAATAAAATTCGGAAAGTTTCTTTGCATCTTTCCTTTGTTATGTTCATTGAATTTCTTTGATGAACTCTGGTTTCCCATTTAATCATCATTATAACTTTGTTCTATATTTCTATTTATTAAATGCACTAACCCGCGTGATTGATGTCTCACCACCTGGTTCATGCATAAGCTATGATTAAATTACACCATTCAATTTTGCAATTATCAAACAGTTATCTTTACTTTGAAATGATAATTTGTGAATTAGCATGTATTTGTCAGAATAGTCTTATGATCTTAAATATTTGAATAAGATAATTCAATTATTATTGTATTGTTTTGTTTAAAGTTGATCATGACAGATCTGATGTATATGTCTATCCATTAGTACAACATTAATCAGACAAATTTTGATTTGACCATTCTGTTCCCTTCAATCATATTTTGTAACTTAATATAACTTCAGTAGAGTAGTTTAAAATTAACATCATCCTTAATTGTGTTATCAATCTTTAAATCTTCCCGATAGGAAGATGGATATGTTTAGATCCACCCACATAGTGCCAACGGAGGCCTAATATCCATAGGAATTAGTCATACCAAACAACTTGGGGATATAACTATCCTTGAGTAGGATTGTTTGAAGCCTTTCAAGATGGGATTTCTCCTCCTATTGCTACCTTGTAATTTTCCAACATTAATTCCAAGGAATCAACATGCCATCAACTTGCAGTCCAACATTCTAAATATCTTCAAATATCCATTTCATAATTTCCTTGACCAAGGAAGATCCTATTCGCACTGTGCCACACCTCCATGCCTAAGAAGTAATGCATCATTTCTAGGTCTTTCATATCGAACTCAAGATCAAGCCTCCTCTTTGCATCTGCAATGAGTTCATTCTCATCCATCAGAAACAGGTCATCAACATATAGAAGGAGTATCAATGGGCTTCCACCTTTAACCTTGAAGTAAAGGTTGGCACCTGCTTTACTCTTGGTAAATCCTAATCTCATCAGGAAGCTGTCCATTCTGTCGTACCATGTCTTGGGTGCCTAATTCAATTTGTACAAGGATTTCTTTAACTTGCACACATGAGTTTTCCTGTCATGAGTCTCAAATCCTAGTGGTTTTTCCACATACACTTCCTCTTCAACTTCACCATTCAAGAATGTTGTCTTGATGTCCATCTAGTGTACCTTCCATTTCATTATTGCAACCATTACAAGTATGGATCTAATGGAAGTGTACCTTGCTACAGGTGCAAATGTCTCCTCGTAGTCTATGCCTTATTTCTAGGAGAAGTCACGTGCCACAAACCTTGCCTTTTGTTTTTCAATGATATCATCTGCAACATGTTTGATCTTGTATATCCACTTCAAAGATAGAACAAACTTTCCTTTTGGTCTCAAAACTATCTCCCAGACATCATTATTTATAATTGATCGGTACTCCTTGGTCATGGAATCCTTCCATTATTTCCTTTCAATTTCTTCTTTGTAGTTGGAATGCTATTTACGAACGATTCCACATGGAAGGGCGACATAATTGTTGTATGGTCTAGGTATCTTTATTTCTCTATGCATCCCCTTTGGAGTGCCATACCTCTATGCATCTTGTATTAGTTATTGTGGCCATGGAAGTCTTCTTATTTCTTCTTATGAAGTGGTTCTACAGCTTCTCGTGGTTCTTTTATGTCATGGTCTTCATGGTATTCTTGATTTGCTTCTTCCATTGCTGTGTCTCAGACTTTGGTTGCTTCAGGTTCTTTAATTTCTTTAGTAGGTAGTTTTATTGACTTGGTGTATGTTGATCCTTCACCAAATTTTATGTTTTTCTTGCAGTCGATGTTCTTAAATTCTGAGAAACATATTCGGTAGTCCTTTGAAGTGTCATTGTATCCTACGAATATTCCCTTCCTTTCTGAAGGATCTAGCTTGGTCCTCTTTTTCTTTGGGATGTGTATGTACACTGAACATCCAGAATTCCCTGAGATGGCTAAATTCTGGTTTATCACCCGAGAAAGCCTCTACAAGAGTCTTGTTGTCTAATACTCGGTGAGGTGTGCGGTTCTGTAAATACATAGTGGTCCTTGCTGCTTATTCCCATAAGTGAATCGAAAGATATTGGTCATGTAGCATATCTTTTGATGCTTCCATTATTGTTCCGTTATTTCGTTATGCAACACCATTTTGTTGAGGATTGTAGGGAGTGCTCAACTCCCTCTTAATCCAAGATTCTATGCAAATGTCAAAACCCCAAATTTTCAGAAAAATTTAAAATTTTGAAAATACATAAAATATTGAGAATGCAGTCTACTAACGGCTAATAGTTATCTATAAATAAATTGGTTAACAGATTAGTTAATACATAATCTGAATTAAGTACTTAGCATTCTACTTTTTAATACAAGGTTAGGTTCAACTTGTATAATAATTTCTCTTTTAGTTTGCTGTTGAGTTTTAATTTGCGAGAAGTAGGTGGAACTGTCTTGGATTCTGGGGCTTACTTAGCTTTTGAGCTAATGCAGAAAGTTTACTTGTCCTCACAGGTTTACAGGTATGAATGATTGAGTAACACCTATTAATTCCATAAAGCATTCAGATATATTTCTATTTGCAAAATAAATAGCTCGGTAAATAAGCTGTTACCAATCCAACTACTTCTATGAGGTAAAACAAGTAGTTTGTTTCTTCCAACTAAATTTTCAATGATATGTGTATAGAAGAGTTTCTATCTTGAATGTAAATAGCGACAGAACTTATTATTTTCCCTGGTTCACAACTTGTAATATTTGTCGTAAGTTAATTCCACCTAGAGTGCATAACTTGTAATGCTCTAATGATTGTTCTAACAGTAAAATACATTATCGACTTATAAAATTGGTATAAGCGATTACTAGTTATTCATCTTCTATAATGAATATTTCTGTCTATAAGGTTCTAAACATTACAGTAAAGTACCAAGTCTTAAGGACTTAGATTTTAGTGAGATGGTTTCACTCCAGTTTCTTATTTTATTTTATAATACATCTTTTGGATTAAGCCTCTGACCACATTACTTATCTGATGTCCATTCTTCAAGAAAGAGATTGATTTATTAACTATTGCAAGTACGAGACAGTTCTTAAAATATTATGTTACTAATCCAAAAACATAGGGTAGCTAAAAGTACTTGTCATGGATGATAAATAGCCAAGAGTTATTAAACTTTGTTGATCTAAACTATGTACAGGATTCATAGCCATAATCCAAGTAATTTCCATCCACTGATCTATAACTTCTATGATATTCAACGATACCTACCCAGATTATCTAGTTTATAATGTATTCAAGTTTACCATTAATTCTAGTTATAAACAGGTAAGATTTATTAAAGCTCATGATCCCAATTAAAATTATGTCCAAAAACATTATCAAGTCACAACATAGATGTTGGTGACAATATTATTAGCTATGCATAGTTTGTTAGAAATATTTTATTATCAAAGTTTGGCTAAGAGAGGAAATAGCCTTTTTCTTTACATCTTCTAAGTATCATAATAAATACTTATTAACCTAGCTTCGATAGCTCAAGGCTTATCGACGTTTATAACAATACTATTTATGCAATGACTAAATGGGTAATCAATTAGTGAAGAACTAAGGTTCTAAACTTAAATAATTTGGGAAAGTATAACTATAACTTACTTTGGGTATGTATCAACATGAAAATACTTTGGCATTAATATGGTTCATTAGGTTCGATGGTTTCATGGTCAATCGATAGCTCGATATAAAATAACGTTGAAATATAAAGTTCATTTTATAAATGCAAAGGAGAGAGGAGGTGGCGTTAGACCACTCCAATGTCGATACTAAGGGTATGGTTGTGTATAAAACAAGTCTTGAATTTGACCCCGTTCGAAACTATACCACGACTATACCATAACCTTGTCAATTGATTAGATAGTTTAAAGATGATGTGTTCATAGTATATATCATGCAACGTTGGTTGACTCCAATATAACGTGGAACCTTTATGAAATGATTGCCACACCATATGATTGCGTTTACATTATGTTTGAAATAATTGGGAATTGATTTGCATGCGGGAACTATACGAAATACCCACTGCATGGTATATTTATTTGTGTGTCCACGTGGTTCTTCCTTGGCCAAGTGTTGGGAAAATATAAGGGTTTACAAACCCTACTATTGTCATTCTTCCCTGTGTATTTCATCCTTCAGGCTGCTCTGCAATTCCTCCATAGCCTCCATGTTTACCCTATTGTGAATGGTAAAGAGCTCTGCGTCCTATTTGCCATAGTCTATTCATCTTCATCATATTCGAAACCTTGCCAGCACCGTGAGCTTTTCCTGTAATGCTTTGAGGAGAGCCGTGATATTTTACATGTAGTTAGGAATATGAGTAGTTTTCCTTGTGTGCAATCCTCCACGGCTTGCTCGTTGGGAAAGTTTAGAGGGCTGTGAGTTATCCTGGCAATGATTTGTTAAAGACCGTGACTTATCTTACGGCCTGGTCTGTCATAGGGTTTGCGAGAGCATGGCCTTATGCATCGGTTTGTGACAGTTTGGTGTTCTACGGTCCACTTCTTGATTGTTCGTTACTCCCTTCTTCTTGCAGCTGCTAGCAGTGGTTTGCACTTTTGAAACCCGTCTCTGTCACAATAGAGATGAAGGGTTTGATTTCCGTCTTGCTAGTGGCGGTGCTCCTGTTTGTTGGTGGCTACATTACTCTTGTCCCCAAGTAAGAGAGGACTCTCTTAACAGTTTTTAAACTTATTTCTTTAACTCAGTTTTTATTATAGTGCAAGAATGTTAACGTTATGGTTTCTTATTTATAGGTGACAAATGACATTTCTCCTTACTGCTGCTACAATGAATTGGGTCGGATTCTCGGTTACGGTAAGCCCTAGTCAAACCATGGCAACCCACACTTGTTCGTTTCTTTATGGAATGTTTTTAGTTGGATGTCGTAGCCTGTAAATAACCCTTGTGGTTTACTGTTTCTTGGTTAGCTTTTTTAGTTTTACAAAACCCTTGCTGTTAGCATGGTTTTCCGACTTATGCTGTGACTTGTAAATTTTGTTTTTACTAGTTCTGTATACAGTTATGTGAAGAAGTATTCATGTCCTGTCAAGCCATTCTCTGTTTAAAACTTGAAGTAAAGAGATGTACTCTTTTGAGCTTAGACTTGGTTATTTTGATGCTCTAAAAGTAATTTTGATGCATTAGGGTTTCACCCTAATTCGACTATGTAAAGATATTTTTACTGTTAAATTTTATCTTCCATTATAGTAAAATATTTATTGTCTGTTCTGCTATTTCTTTCTATCATAATAATTGTTAATAAGCTCGATTATCTGAGCAAAGTTAAATTCTGTTAGTAACCTGTGTATAAATAATTTCTTAAATTATTCTGTAGGTTAGTTTTAATAATACATGTTAAATAATTGTTTGTTACATGTATGAAGTGATTATACTTTATTTGATATTTTCTTCTCTGTCCTTATAGGACTGTAATAATGTTTTCTAGTTGATGTTTTTAGAAAACTAAATAATCCAACTCTTTGGATTAATGCTTATTTGATTATATTGTTATTACTTTTAAATTACAATGTTTATGCTATAATTATAATGTTAAATGTTAATACTATAATTTATATTGTTTTATATTATGAGGGTTTCGACCCTGTACATTCTTTTATAATTATTTTTTGTTTAGTTCATTGTGCCGAGAGGCACTCTACAGCCCAGTATGGGGGAGATCTTTTAACGTTACGTAACGTTACTTTTATTAATAAAAATAATTTTTTTAATTATAGGCCAAAATAAATGTCAGCCAGAAAAACAATCTAGTATGGGGGAGATGTTGTAATCTTCCTACCTAACAATACAATAAAAAGTAAAAATTTAATTATCCGTAAAAAAAATGTGGGTTAGGAAAAAAACACATATGGGGGAGATGTTGTAATGTTCCTACTTAACAAAATAATAAAAAATAACAAATTGAATTATCCGCAAAAAAATGTTGGCCTTGCACATGGTTTTAAAACCATGTGCAAGGCCTTCTAAACAACCCATGGTTTTACTATACAGGGTTTAGGAGGGCCTTGCACATGGTTTTAAAACCATGTATAGGGCCTCTAAACAACCCATGGTTTTATTGTACATGGTTTAGGAGGGACTTGCGAATGGTTTTAAGACCATGTGCAAGGCCTCCTAAACAACCCATCGTTGTAGGAGGGCCTTGCATATGGTTTTAAAATCATGTATGAGGAAATGTTGTAATGTTCGTTCCTAACAAAATAAAAAATAATAAAAAATATTATATGTCGGCATAAATATTATTATATATTAATAATAAAAATATTATATGTGGAACTTAAATAAAAAAGATGTGTCTTTTGGTTTAAATCAAATCAATGGATACCTAAGAAGAGGTTTGCACCTCGAGAGATTTGATCCCTCTTAGCACTTGATAGAACCTAGGATTTGGATCTACGTTGGTTTAAATAAATTTGTTCATAAATAAATAATATTTAATAAATATTATTTAACCTTGCACTTAGTCTATTTTATAAGTACATAGATAGGATTTTGTTAATATCTCATTGTTACACTATTATAATTGCTATAGATAATTTATTTATAATAATACTATACCAAAATTATCCTACTTAAAATATGAACATTGGTAGAAATAGTTAAGTAGTAAGTACAATGAAATAACTCTGTAAAAATAACTTAGTTCTTTCTTTACAGAAATAAATGAGTATATGTCTAAGTTGAATCTTTTTCCTATGTGACAGGTTAGTAGTTTCATTTTGCAGAAATCTAGTTCTGGATAAGATAAATAACCTATTTACAATAATCAACATATTAAAAGAAATAAACTTACTGTTTTTGAAAAGTATTATGTATACTTCTTTGCTAGCATTCCTAATACTTTAATCTGGTTTTTAAACCATAACTTAATTAGACAGAATGGTATCCTTTCCAGAAAACATCTATATACAGAAATAAATTACTCTGTTATACTAAAATACAAAATAATTCTAATCAATCCAAATTTCTATCATATCTTCATCTATCTTAAACACACTACCTATGCTAGAGTACGATTTGGTTTATCCAGATGGGGAAAAACACACATAGGATTATCTCATTCAAAAACAGATTTAACATTCAACAACTAAAAGATTATAAATTCTAACAATTCATTACCTGACATATAAATCTTACATTATTCATTCATAATTCAAAAATAAACTTTAACACCGCAAATAAAAGATAGTGGAACCTGTTTTTAAAGCTGGATGACAATAGCGTTGGGAGGTTGTTCCTCCCTACCAACTCTTGGAGAGCGCTCAAACATCGTCTTCTCATGACCCCCAAGCTTGTTCCTAGTCTCCTTGGTTGGGACTGGGTGGAGCAAGCAACAAATTACTGGTCCAATGACTCAGTACAAACTCTGCACTCAGCAGCAAGATCTTTCAGCTGAATAGCTGTACTAGATCATTCTCTGCAGTTCACCCCTCAAACACTTTCTGGATATTCCCTTCCCCATGAAATTCATTGAAGTACATTCACCCGAATGATTCTCTTCCTATAATGAGCAGCCTCAGCTCTCTTTAATGGGAATTTTTATTAATATTTCCTAGGTCTTTTTGGGTTAGTTGTCATTAATTGAGCCACCTACTCTGATCCCATTTTCTTGGGGGATCATGACCCCAAATGTAGGGAGGTTTCCACCTACAACATTGGAAGTGTTTGAGGATTTTGCCACTTGTCCATTTGCTCTCCACCCAGTCTCCTCCACCAACTTGACCAGTAAACACTCTTTTAACAGCTCTCCCAAGCTGTTGTCTCCACTTTTTATTTATTTATAATTAAAATATTCATAATTACATTCAATATCCTTGACTTTGCTGAGTCATCAGTTACAAATTTAACATAAAATTTAACATAATGTCTTGAAATAAAATAAAATAAGATAATATTATTTTGCAAAATTGCGGCATGTGACATACACACCCCCTTAGAATATAACATCGTCCTCGATGTTATTTATTCTTCATCCTCAGAATTCCACTGGAACAGAATTATACATGCATCTTGCATTTTACTTTCCAATTCCTAGGTGGCTTCCTTTGGACTAAGGTGCTTCCATTGCACCTTTACCTGTCCAATGGTGCGGTTCCGAAGTGTATTCTCCCTCCTCCCGAGGATACAGTTTGGTTCCACCAGAAAATCTCCTTCTGGTTCCACCTATACATCATTCTAGTTAAAAACATGAGTAGCATCATGAACATATTTTTTTAAAACGGAAATGTGAAAAACATTATGTACTCTTAAATTAGGTGGTAATGCTAATTGATAAGCTACTTGTCCAATCCTAGACATAATTTCAAATGGGCCACAGTAACGAGGTGCCAATTTTGCACAACTCCACAATCTCAGAGAACTCTTTTTGGGCCTTACCTTGATGAACACATGTTCACCTACCTGAAACTCCTTTGGAGTTCTTTTTAAGTCTGCTTGAATTTTTTGCTGATCCTGTGCCACTTTCAGATTTCCTTGCACTTGTTTTACAATTTCTTCCATCTCTTTTAATAGTTCCGGACCTAATACCAATCGATCTACTGGATTACTCCAAGAGATAGGAGTATTACATTTCCTTCCATATAAAATTTTAAAAGGACTAAATCTGGCTGATGTTTAATAATTATTATTATAAGCAAATTCTACCAGATGTAAATAATCCTCCCATTTACCTAGCTGATCTTTCACATACATTCTTAATAGATCTTCTAGTACCTGGTTTACCCTTTCAGTTTGTTCATCTGTTTGAGGATGGAAAGAAGTACTAAAATTTAATGTAGTGTTTAACCCTTTAAACAAGGACTTCCAAAATTTTTCTGTAAACTTAGGATCTCTATCTGAGATTATAACTTTTGGGACTCCATGCAAGCACACAATCTGTTTTAGAAAAATGTCAGCTATGTTGGCAGCTTTATAAGTAGTTTTAACAGGTATAAAGTGAGCTGCTTTGCTTAACTTATCAAATACTACCATGATAGAATCATTCTGATTTTGATTTCTAGGCAGCCCAGTAATAAAATCCAGACTAATTATCCATTTCCAGCTGGGGATGGGTAATGGCTGAAGAAAACCAGCTAGGTTTTGATGTTCAGTTTTTATCTGTTGACATTCTAAACACCTTGGAATATATTCAGCTACTTCAGTTTTCATATTTGGCCAGAAATACTCTTTTCTTAACATGGTTATAGTCTTTTGATAACCTGGATGATTGTTTTATGAATTTCATCCAGAATTAACAGCTTGACTTTAGGTACATTAGGGACACACAGTTTATCTTTATACAGTAAAAATTCTTTTTCATTTAAACTGTAACCTTTTATTAAGTTTTCTGTTGGATTTTCTTTAGCTTTAGCTTGCAAATTCTGGTAAATTTCATCTTGTTTTATTCCTTCTTTAAGCTGTTCATATAAGTCTGAAACATAGGTGCTGATAGTTGTTGCAAAATTCAGCCTTGCATTCCTACTTAATGCATCAACAACTTTATTTTCTTTACCTTTTATATGCTGAATTTCGAAATCATACTCACTTAAGAAAGCTAACCACCTAGCTTGTCTGGCATTTAAATTAGGCTGATCTAAAAGATACTTCAATCCTTTATTATCAGTCATTAAAACAAATTTTCTGCCAATTAGGTGATGTTGCCATATCTTTAAAGCGTGTATTACAGCTGCTAGTTCCAGATCATATGTTGTTGATGAATTTGTCATTGATGCCAACATGGACTTGCAGTGGCCCCACGGGATGTCATTGATGCCACCAAGTCCCACCTACAGTGCCTTGATCCCTTACAATGAGGGTTGGTGCCTTGAAGCACCTTGAAGCACCTTGTACCTAGTTGACAAGGTCCCTGTACCCACAAGACTGGATCTTTATGCCACGACCTTGCTGAAGATGTTGAAGACTCTGCCACTGATGATGAAATCCTTGGTGATGATGCTAAAACCCTTGTGGACGATGGAGAAGCCCTTCATAGGTTGAAGAAACATTAATGACCCATTCTATGGTCATTTATGTCTTTTGATGGGGTCTTAGAACCCTTGGAGATGGTCCTAGGGCATGAGGAAGACTTGGTACCCACTTATATTGTGGTATGATGAGACATGGACACTTGCTTGCATGTTATGGGTTGATGTGGTGTTAATGATGTGGTGGACACACTTGCCTGCTCTTGAGGTCATGGAGTCCTTGGAGGTGGGCATATGACCATCTTGCATATGGTACTTTGTCCTTGGTTCCTTGATGAAGCCTTAGTGGCTTGATGCAACCTTTGATGGTTATGGTCATTTGATTAAACATTTTCATATAGAATGTGGTCATAATGTGTTGAAGCCCACAAACCTTGGAGGAACCATGCTCTTGCACTTGACATGCTCTTGGAGGCCCTAGTGGCTTGATGAAATCCTTAACTGGTAAAATGGAGGACACACTTGCTTTTGATGGCTACAACTGACCCTAATATTGACTATTTTTTTGTGGGTTTGATGAAGCGTTTGATGATGACAACCATGTTAAAGAAGCACAGCTTTTACTATGGACGTGGCCAGCCCTTTCTCAAACAATCAAACAATATGTAAAATGACGTGGAAGCTCTTCAAAGGTCGGCTCCATTAAATATTAAAAACATCAAATGGTTATTTGGTATGTCGGCCCAATAAAAATATATGAGGTCAGCTTCAAATAAAAATATAGCAGGTCGGCTCAAAAATTCTTGAAAATTTAGTATAAATACCCTCTCGTGCTCTCATTTGAGGTAGTCAAAAATTTGGTGGAGCTCTAAGATTCTTGTCTGAGGCAGCCGCAGAATAGCAGGAGCAGTGACTTTGGGAAATTTGTGGGAGCAGTAGTCTGAAATTTCTTCTTTTTGATCTATCCCAATGAAGATGAAGAGAGAATGAGCTCGTAGAGTATGGTGGACTGTGGAGCAACAGTAAAAAATGATGAAGTTTTTTTTTTTGTGGAGCATTCACAGCTATGGAAACCGTTGAGGCAAAATTTCGTGGCAACAGTTGGAGTTTGAGGTCAATGAAGGAGCAGTAGTTGGAGGGGTTTACTACTTGGTTAACAATCCTAATTTTTTGGAGAATATTTGTCTTATCACAGTCCAAGATTTTGTAGAGACTTGTACCGTATCAACAATCTGATTTTTTAGTCTCTTTTTGTCACAGCCACATTTTTGGAGAGCTACTACTTAAGTCTTAAACAGAAAATTCGGGGCTTACTACAGCCTATGAAGAGAGGATACATCTTTATACTAATCACGTTTTTGAATAGGAAGCCCTTTTGTTTCAGTTCCAAATTTTTTAGGAGCATCCATGATGCTTATCAACATTTGAAGGACTTTTAGCACCGAGATTTGAGGAGCAACTTGTTAATATTTGTAGGAGTTTTCAGTCACAGTCCAGTTTCAAAGCTAGCAGTTCGATGTTGTTACAGCCCTTCAGTAGTTGGAGAGGAAGTCTCTATTCACAGTAATTACATATCAGCAGTTCGAGCCTCGAGGTACAGTGGCAATGTTAGAATACTGTAGTTTGATGAGACCTCAATAAATAACACAGTCATGAGCTTGTCTTTGCAAGGTATGTTAACTACTGTGCAAATAGTGATATTTTCAAGTGATATAATGATTACACAAAGACTTGTTAGCATACAGTGAGATGATGTTTACACATTAAAATGTTTAGCAATGCTCAGTGATGACATATATGCCCAGAGGTATACAATGATGTGCTAGAGAAGTTTACACTATTGTTTGATAATGAAGAGGGGAAGTGATCACTCTAGGATACATACAGATCTTAGTACACAGAGAAGAATTCAAAGAATGTAAAGGAGGCACTCTATTTGTGCATACAATGTTTTGGAAGCACTGTCATCAAAATTCCCAAGTCAACAATCTTAACTGAGCTTGAAAAGAGCTTGGAGATCCTTGAAGCTTAAAAGATTACAGCCCTAGTTTCTTGAAGAAATTGATAGTCTCTTGTGGAACCCTAGGATGATGAGTGATGAACAGTCCTGAGTTTCTTCCACAGATCAACTTTTGATGCTTCCAAGTCCAAGGCCGATACACAGTTTAGTTTGACATGAGTGTTGGGGTTTAGTTGCCTGGAAAGAGATGTGCATGTATACACAGCCCAGGAGGTTGACAACACAAAGCTTGAACATTGACAAAAGATGACAGCCCTAGCTTATGAGGCTGAGTGTGGTGAAAAAAAAATGGAGTAAAAGAATGTGGTGAAAGAGGCACGATGGTATCCTGAATCTCACATAAATAGAGGACTGTGGCAACCTTAGTAAAGGATGATGAAATCGATTCTACAGGAAGTTATATATCATTTTCAATGAAGGCTCCTTTCTTCTTTATCTCTGATTTTCGAACATGAAGGATCTATGTGAATGTAAGTGTTCTTTGTTCTTGGATACATACTGAGGGAGCTATTTGATAATCAAAAGTAACCTTGATGTCTTGTAAACTTTGGTGCTAGATGACAAGCAAATCTCTTATTGTAAGATTTCTTTGATGAATTTTGAATACATGTGATAAGATTCTTGATGTTTTAACAAGATCCTTGAGCAGCTGTAATAGAGACCAGATTGATATGATAGAATCTTAATAACAAGAACAGACTTCTGATAGACTGACATGAACAACATAAGAGCAGATGGATGATAGAGAAAAGCTTAATGATGGGAAGATCTTAATAATTGGCATGTGTAAATTCTTTTGAAGACAAGATCAGACTTTGATGACTTAAGCAGTGGACAAGTTGATGTGACAGAAGAGTAACAGGTTGATGAGTAGTGGTGCTTGGGTAGTACCATAATGTTTTGACATGAGCAACACTTGAAAAAACATTGGCAGGAATATATCTATGTCTTGGCATAAATTTATTTGTGATGAGAAGTTTGATATGATGATTGTTGGATGATGCTGATAGCAATTTGATGGATAGTATGATGTATTCATGGTTATGGTCAGAATGATGTGCCTGATAGAATGATGATGAACAACTGATGAGCGCAGTAGTGAAGAATGATGATAAAATATTAATGATCTATGTTGACCAGCAGAGGAAGTACTAACCAGAGGATATTTTGCAGTAGTAGATGGTTAGCAATAGTAATGATGAGCAGTGTTACAGCAGAGTTGATGTGATGTGCTGTGCTGATGATGTGATAGAGTGTATGATGACATGAGTATGGTAACACAAGTATACTGTATTGTAAAAGCAAGCTAGTGTTGATATTGAGGTTAGGATACCTTAAACCCTTCTTAGCAGGGTCTAAGAAAACCAGGCAGGGTCCTGGATGCAGAGTAGGTGCTGATTTTACCTAACGGTTGTAGCCGGACCAAACTAATATAAAAAGATTTCAAAATTATATGGTGTTGTGTTCTTTTGTGTTATGGTGATTTACATGCTTATGCTATGTGAATGATGAAGTGAAAGATGTTTTGAATGATGAATTGGTAGTTAATTGTGACAAGTTAAGAAAAGTTTTAAAATTGGCTTCACACTGATTCAGCCCCCCTCTCAGTGTCTAACATATGTTTCATAATTATTTTCGTGAACTTTTAACTTTCTAGACTCATAGGCAATAACATGCCCTTCTTGAGTCAGAACACCGCCTAAGCCATCATTGTAGGCATCAGTGCACACCACAAATTCTTTATTAGGATCTGCTATTCTTAAAATAGGTGCACTGGTTAATAATTTTTTTAACTTTTTAAAGCTTTCTTCACATTTTTTATTCCAGTCGAACTTCTTTCTCTTCTTCTGCAAAGAATTTATCGGATTTTCTATCCTCGAAAAACCTTTAATGAACCTCCAACAGTAACCGGTAATGCCCATGAAAAATCAAACATCCGTCACATCCTTAGGAACCGACCAATCTTTGATTTCCCTTATCTTTTCAAGATCTACGAAAATTCCTTCCTTGGTAACTATGTGACCTAAATACTGAATCTTATCCTTGAATAAATCACACTTACTAAACTTTGTGAAGAGTTGATGTTCTCACAACTCTTGCAAAACAATTTTTAGATGTTCTTTATGTTCTTCTTCAGTTTTCGAATAGATTAGAATGTCGTCGATAAACATGACCACAAACTTGTCTAAATACTTATGCATTACGTTGTTCATTAAACACATGAAGACAGCTGGGTCATTAGTAAGCCCAAATGGCATTATGACAAATTCGTAATGACCATATCTTGTTCTAAAAGCTGTCTTAAAGATGTCTTCATCTTTAATCCTCACTTGATGATATGCAGACCTTAAATCTATTTTCGAAAACACTGTGGCTCCATGTAGTTGATCAAATATATCATCTATGCGGGGCAACAGATATCGATTTTTGATGGTCATCTTGTTTAACTGACGGTAATCTATGCAAAGTCGCATAGTTCCATCCTTCTTCTTGACAAAGATGACAGGTGCCCCCCAGGGAGACACACTTGGTCGGATATACTTTTTATCAATTAACTCTTTTAACTGCAATTTTAATTTGTTAAGTTCAAGTATGTTCATTCGATAAGGGGCCTTTGAGCTAGGTACTGCACCCGGTACCAGCTCAATGGTGAAATCCAATTCCCTTTTCGGAGGTAATCCAGGAATTTCTTCTGGGAATACATCAACATATTCTTTTAAGACTAGTATGTCTTCCACTTTTAACTTGTCTGTTTTAATTTTACTTTCCTCATCAGTAATTCTTACTGTGTAAGCTTTACATCCCTTTCTAACAGCTCTTTTAAGTTGTAAAGCAGAAATCTGCCTTACAATAGTTTTTCTAGGAATCCCTTTAACACTTATTGGTTTTTCATCGCTGTTTAAGCATGTGAAAGTTTTATCATAACAGTTTAGAATTACTCTATGTTGTTCTAACCAATCCATACTAATCAGCAAATCATACGAACCAAGTGGCAAAACATTAAGTTTAACAATAGTTTCAAACTTATCCATAACTAATGCACATTCTTTCACAAAACAAGTTACTTTTCTTTTAGCACCAATGGCTAACTGAACTAACCATGAATTCTCAAACTTATCAACAGATAACTTACATTTTTCTACTATCTGAGGTGCAATATAACTGATACTAGCTCCTGGATCAATCAAAATAGTTACAGGGGTCTGATTTATCATACCTTCTACTTCCACGATGGAAGTCTAATATTCAGCTTGTCGATTCTCCAAAGTTGCATTAATTATAGGCATGGTCCTCGCTAGTTCCCCAACAGTCATCTACTCTTGTATGGTATGAGTGTTGTTACCAGTCTTCTTCTGGTTTGGATAGACTGAAACATAGTGTGGGCCATTACACTCCCAGCACTTGACAGGCTCTTTCCGCTCATAGCTCTTGGTAAAATTTCCATGATTATTTGCAAAATCTTTACCTTTGGAATTATTCTAGTTGTTGGCTGTATTGTTCTTATTTCCTTGGAAGTTCTTGTTATTAGGATAATTTTTGGCCTTATTGTTCTTAAAATTTCTGTTAGGCACAAAATCCTTCTTCTTTTGTTCAAATTGATTATTATTTTTCTTAGTTTTTCAGTTGGCTAAACTTTCTTTCTTTCGATTATGTTCAAAGCAGAAGTTATCTTTTCTCATAGTTCTTCCAAGGTCTTTGGGTTATCATATTCAATTCTATCCTTAATATGATAAGGGAGACAGCTAAGAAATCGTTGTACCTTTGGTTTCTCATCTACGAGGTATGGTACATACCTAAGTATACTTAAGAACTTGTTGTTCAAATCCTTCATTGTCATTGATCCTAACTTCATCTCATAAAAATCTTTAGCTCTCTCCTCATAATATTGCTCAGACATAAATTTCTTTTTGAAATACCTCTTAAAGGTACTCCAATTTACATTTTTTCTCTTTTATGCCTTTAACTCTTTTCAAGTCCTGCCACCAAATGTCATCATTTCCTGAGAGGTTATAAATAGCCATTCTAGCCTTTAATTGGTTAGAATAGTTATATATTTGGAAGTACTTCTTCATCCCAGATAACCAGGATTTAGCTTCCTCCCCCTTCTTAGTCTCTCCATTAAAGGTTGGTGGTTTTATCTTTTTGAATTCCCTGGAAATTTCCTCATAAGGTTTGTATTTTCTCTTTAGTGTATAGATTATCATCACTACTATCACTAGTAGTATGGTAATTTCGTTGTTCACCAAACACTTCAGAAGACGAACTACTTTTAGTTTTTGTATGTTTCATCTTTTTAGATTTATGTTGATGACTGGTATCTTCTGATTCTGTTCTTCCACCCCTACCCTCATTTTGAAACTTTTCAGTTAGGATCTGATTCAGCTCTTATTGAGCCCTCAGAATCCTTTCATTTTCTCGTTTTACAGACTCCATTTCAGTTTTGAGGTCCTTTACAATTTGTAACAATTTTGAAGAATTGGTAGTTAAATCCTTTGGTATAGGATCTCTTGGTAGATTTCTTGTCTCAGTAACTAGAGACTCCTCCTCTGCATACTCTTCCAGCCTTTCCATACCTGCCTGTTAAATTTCAAAAAACAATTCTCTGTTGAATAACATTTAAAATAAAATACACCAACATAATAATTTAATTTACTGTTTTCATGAAAGCTAGTTGGGATTCATAAAGGCCTAGTGTTTGAACCTTGTGCTCTGATACCACATGTCTGTAGAAATTCAGGCCTGCAGTAGATTAATTTCACCCACAACAATTAACAATTGATCATGCAAATTATCAACAATGGAGACTGAATATGGAGCTGTAACACAAAATTATATTAACTGAGTGTACAATAGCCAAACCTGTAATAACATAGGCTGCTGAATATATAGAATACATGAGCAAATCGAATGCATGAGGAAGCATCCAAATCTAGCATAAAGCAGGCTTACCCAAAATAGGCAAATCCCCCACAGGTGTAAAAAGCTGATCCCAAATCTATCAAGGACCCCACGAATTAGCAAGGGCGCATGGGCAAGCTAAAGAGTGGTCAAATGGCAGCTCATACATGCAAAAGCATGGAGGAATGAGTGGAGGAGGAAGAGGCAACAAAGCTGATTCACCTCACCTAGTCTTGCTTTCCTATGTGCCTTAAAACACTGAAAAAGCAGGGAATAAAGCAGAAAAAGTAGATGGGCGCCTAGGAGGCCAGGAATAAAGCAGATTTGATTCCTAAAGCTCTCAAGGGCGCTACATGAGTCAAAGATGGCAAGTTTGACCTCTATGGATAGGCAATTAGCAACTTGCACATGGTGGGACTCATGGACTAGGAAAATAAGACAAAATAAATGAAATAATGTCTAAGTGGGTAAATACTATGGGTTGATTATTCTAACAATGTCAAAACCCCAAATTTTCAGAAAACTTTAAAATTTTGAAAATACATAAGATATTGAGAATGCGGTCTGCTAACGGCTAACAATTATCTATAAATAAATTGGTTAAAAGATTAGTTAATACATAATCTGAATTAAGTACTTAGCATTCTACTTTTTAATACAAGGTTAGGTTCAACTTGTATAATAATTTCTCTTTCAGTTTACTGATGAGTTTTAATTTGCGACAAGTAGGTGGAACTGTCTTGGATTCTAGGGCTTACTTAGCTTTTAAGCTAACGCAGAAATTTTACTTGTCCTCATAGGTTTATAGGTATGAATGATCGAGTAACGCCTATTAATTCCATAAAGCATTTAGATATATTTCTATTTACAAAATAAATAGCTCGGTAAATAAGTTGTTACCAATCCAACTGCTTCTATGAGGTAAAATAAGTAGTTTGTTTCTTCCAACTAAATTGTCAATGATATATGTATAGAAGAGTTTCTATATTGAATGTAAATAGCGACAATTATTATTTTCCCTAGTTCACAACTTGTAATCTTTGTCGTAAGTTAATTCCACCTAGAGTGCATAACCTGTAATGATGTAATGATTATTCTAACAGTAAAATACATTATCGACTTATAAAATTGGTATAAGCGATTACTGGTTATTCATCTTCTGTAATGAATAATTCTATCTATAAGGTTCTAAACATTACAGTAAAGTACAAAGTCCTAAGGACTTAGAGTTTAGTGAGATGGTTTCACTCCAGTTTCTTATTTTATTTTATAATACTTCTTTTGGATTAAGCCTCTGACCACATTACTTATCTGATGTCCATTCTTCAAGAAAGAGATTGATTTATTAACTATTGCAAGTACTAGACAGTTCTTAAAAGATTATGTTATTAATCCAAACACATAGGGAAGGTAAAAGTACTTGTCATGGATGATAAATAGCCAAAAGTTATTAAACTTTGTTGATCTGAACTATGTATAGGATTCATAGCCATAATCTGAGTAATTGCCATCCACTAATCTATAATTTCTATGATATTCAATGATACCTACCCAGATTATCTAGTTTATAATGTATTCAAGTTTACCAGTAATTCTGGTTATAAACAGGTAAGATTTATTAAAGCTCATGATCCCAATTAAAACTATGTCCAAAAACATTATCAAGTCACAACATAGATGTTGGTGACAATATTATTAGCAATGCATAGTTCGTTAGAAATATTTTATTATCAAAGTTTGGCTAAGAGAGGAAATAGCCTTTTTATTTGCATCTTCTAAGTATCATAATAATTACTTATTAACCTAGCTTCGATAGCTCAAGGCTTATCGACGTTTATAACAATACTATTTATGCAATGACTAAATGGATAATCAATTAGTGAAGAACTAAGGTTCTAAACTTAAATAATTTGGGAAAGTATAACTATAACTTACTTTGGGTATGTATCAACATGCAAATACTTTGGCATTAATATGGTTCATTAGGTTCAATGGTTTCATGGTCAATCGATAGCTCGATATAAAATAACGTTGAAATATAAAGTTCATTTTATAATTGCAAAGGAGAGAGGAGGTGGCGTTAGACCACTCCAATGTCGATACTAAGGGTATGGTTGTGTATAAAACAAGTCTTGAATTTGACCTCGTTCCAAACTATACCACAACCTTGGCAATTGATTAGATATTTTAAAGATTATGTGTTCATAGTATATATCATACAACGTTGGTCGACTCCAATATAACGTGGAACCTTTATAAAATGATTGCCACACCATATGATTGCGTTTACATTATGCTTGAAATAATTGGAAATTGATTTGCATGCAGGAACTATATGAAATACCCATATCATCGTAGATTTATTTGTGTGTCCACGTGGTTCTTCCTTGGCCAAGTGTTGGGAAAATACAAGGGTTTAGGAACCCTACTCTTGTCATTCTTCCCCATGTAATTTGGCCTTCGGGCTGCTCTGCAATTCCTCCATAGCCGCCATGTTTACCCTACTGTGAATGGTAAAGAGCTCTACATCCTATTTGCTATAGTCTTTTCATCTTCATCGTATTCTAAACCTTGCCAGCACTGTGAGATCTTCCTGTAATGATTTGAGGAGAGCCGTGACATTTTACATGCAGTTAGGACTATGAGTAGTTTTCCTTGGGTTCAATCCTCCATGGCTTGATCGTTGGGAAAGTTTAGAGGGCTGTGAGTTATCCTGGCAATGATTTGTTAAAGACTGTGACTTATCTTACGGCCTGGTCTATCATAGGGTTTGTGAGAGTGTGGCCTTATGCATCGGTTTGTGACAGTTTGGTGTTCTACGGTTCAATTCTTGATTGGTAGTTACTCCCTTCTCCTTGCTGCTGCTAGTAGTGGTTTGCACTTATGAGACCCATCTTTGTCACAATAGAGATGAAGGGTTTGATTTTCCTCTTGCTGGTGGCGGCACTCCTGTTCGTTGGTGGCTACATTACTCTTGCTCCCAGGTAAGAGAGGACTCTCTTAACAGTTTTTAAACTTATTTCTTTAACTCAGTTTTTATTATAGTGCAGTAATGTTAACATTGTGGTTTCTTATTTACAAGTGACAAATGACATTTCTCCTTATTGTTGCTGCAATGAATTGGTTTGGCTTCTTGGTTATAGTAAGCCCTGGTCGAACCATGGAAACCCACACTTGTTTGTTTCTTTATGGAACATTTTCAGTTGGCTGTCGTAGACTGCAAATAACCCTTGTGGTTTACTATTTCTTGGTTAGCTTGTTTAGTTTTACGAAACCCTTGCTGTTAGCAGGGTTTTCCGGCTTATGCCGTGACTTGTAAATTTTGTTTTCACTAGTTCTGTATACAGTTATGTGAATAAGTATTCACGGCATGTTAAGCCATTGTCTGTTTACAACTTGAAGTAAAGAGATGTACTCTTTTGAGCTCAGAATTGGTTATTTTGATGCTCTAAAAGTAATTTTGATGCATTAGGGTTTCACCCTAATTCGACTATGTAAAGATATTTTTACTGTTAAATTTTATCTTTCATTATAGTAAAATATTTATTGTCTATTCTGCTATTTCTTTCTATCATAATAATTGTTAATAAGCTCGATTATCTGAGCAAAGTTAAATTCTGTTAGTAACCTGTGTATAAATAATTTCTTAAATTATTATGTAGGTTAGTTTTAATAATACATGTTAAATAATTGTTTGTTACAGGTATGAAGTGATTATACTTTCTTTGATATTTTCTTCTTTGTCCTTATAGGACTGTAATAATGTTTTATAGTTGATGTTTTTAGAAAACTAAATAACCCAACTCTTTGGATTAATGCTTATTTGATTATATTGTTATTACTTTTAAATTACAGTGTTTATGCTATAATTATAATGTTAAATGTTAATACTATAATTTATATTGTTTTATATTATGAGGGTTTCAACCCTGTACATTCTTTTATAATTAGTTTTTTTTAGTTCATTTAAATAAATTTGTTCATAAATAAATAATATTTAATAAATATTATTTAACCTTGCACTTAGTCTATTTTATAAGTACATAGATAGGATTTTGTTAATATCTCATTGTTACACTATTATAATTGCTATAGATAATTTATTTATAATAATACTACACAAAAATTATCCTACTTAAAATATGAACATTGGTAGAAATAGTTAAGCAATAAGTACAATGAAATAACTCTGTAAAATAATTTAGTTCTTTCTTTACAGAAATAAATGAGTATATGTCTAATTTGAATCTTTTTCCTATGTGATAGGTTAGTAGTTTCATTTTGCAGAAATCTAGTTCCGAATAAGATAAATAACCTATTTACAATAATCAGCATATTAAAAGAAATAAACTTACTGTTTTTGAAAAGTATTATGTATACTTCTTTGCTAGCATTCCTAATACTTTAATTTGGTTTTTAAACCATAACTTAATTAGACAGAATGGTATCCTTTCCAGAAAACATTTATATACAGAAATAAATTACTCTGTTATACTAAAATACAAAATAATTCTAATCAATCTAGTTTTCTATCATATCTTCATCTATATTAAACACACTACCTGTGCTAGAGTACAATCTGGTTTATCCAAATGGGGAAAAACACAGGTAGGATTATCTCATTCAAAAAAATATTTAACATTCAACAACTAAACGATTATAAATTCTAACAGTTCATTACTTAACATATAAATCTTACATTATTCATTCATACTTCAAAAATAAACTTTAACACAACAAATAAAAGATAGTGGAACCTGTTTTTAAATATGCATGACAACAGTGTTGGGAGGATGTTCCTCCCTACCAACTCCTGGAGAGCGCTCAATCATCATCTTCTTAGGACCCCTGAGCTTGTTCCTAGTCTCCTTGGCTGGGACTGGGTGGAGCAAGCAACAAATTACTGGTCCAATGACTCAGTACAAAATCTGCACTTAGTAGCAAGATCTTTTAGCTAAATAGATGTACTATATCATTATCTGCAGTTTACCCCTCAAACACTTTCCAGATATTCCCTTCCCAATGAAATTCCTTGAAGTACATTCACCTGAATGATTCTCTTCCTGGAATGAGCAGCCTCAGCTCTCTTCAATGGGCATTTTTATTAAGATTTCCTAGGTCTTTTTGGGTCAGTTGTCATTAATTGAGAAACCTTCTCTGATCCCACTTTCTTGGGGGATCATGACCCCAAATGTAGGGAGGTTGCCACCTGGAACATTGGAAGTGCTTGAGGATGTTGCCACTTGTCCATTTGCTCTCCACCCAGTCTCCTCCACCAACTTGACCAGTAAACACTCTTTTAACAGCTCTCCCAAGCTGTTGTCTCCACTTTTTATGTATTTATAATTAAAATATTCATAATTACATTCAACATCCTTGACTTTGCTGAGTCATCAGTTACAACTTTAACATAAAATTTAACATAATGTCTTGGAATAAAATCAAATAAGATAATATTATTTTGCAAAATTGGGGCATGTGACAGCAAAGTTCCTTGAATTTTTCTGAGGTGAATTCTCTGCCATTATTTAACCATAGAACCTTGATTTTCTTTTCAGTGTGATTTTCAACCAAGCCTTTGAATTCCTTGAACTTGCGGAATACCTCATTTTTACTTTTCAAGAAATATATCCAAGTCTTATGGGAAAAGTCATCTATAAATGAAACATAATACACATACCCACTTGGTGAGATGGAAGACATGGGACCACATACATCTAAGCGAATTATCTCCAATATCCCTTTTTCTTTGCTTTCACTAATGAGAAATGCCTTCTTTACATTCTTTCCTTGCACACATTCCTTGCAAAATCCTTCATGTTTTGTCTAGATTTCTGGAATTCCTGAAACTACTTTGCTTGCAATATGTAGTGCCCTAAAGTTCACATGTGCAAGCGTTCTATTCCATAGTTCAGTTGGTTCAATGGATTCATGAACCAATGCTTGTTCAGGTTGTCCCTTTAACCTGTACAAGCCCTGCTCTTTCTCTCCAATTACTGTTGCATCATCTATTGTCTTTCCTTTTAGCCACACTAGGACTTGGCCATCAACAAGTGAAACCCTTATTCATTTTTTCATATATTGAAGAGATGGAGAGAATATTCTTCTTCAATCCTAGAACATATAGAACATATTTCATTTTCAGGGATTTTTTCGGAGTCTAGTTTGTAGGAATATTCTCTACTTCATTTTATGGGGTATTGATAGTCTTCCCCAAGTTTCACCTTGTGAGGTGACTCATGCTTAGATAGATTGACAAATGATTCTTTGTATCCCGTCATGTTCTTGGATTATCCATTATTTACAAGCCAAACATTACTTCCATGTGATATGGTTCCCATGAGTGTTTTGATTAAGACATATTCTTCACACTTGAAGAATCAACTCTTTCTTCTCTGAATATTTTCCTTGGTGGTTCATCATCTTCAACAATGTGAGCATGGTGTCTTGTCTTGTTGTACCTTTTGTTGGAAAATCCTTTGTTCCTGGGACAATCTATGGAGTAGTGTCCCTTCTCATTACATGTGTAGCATCTAATACTGGATAGATCTCTTCTAGGTTTCCTTTGTCTTTTGTGATGAGGGTCCTCCCTTTTGTTATGATGAGGGTCCTCCCTCTTATTTTGTTTTCTTCTAGTGTGGATTGTGAGATCTTGTTCTTCACTTAGTCCCATATTTTCTTCTCTTGTTATGAACCTAGCTTCTTCTTGCATGCATTCTTCCCAAAGTCTGCTAAAGGTAATCAGTTTCTTAATAGCACATATCCCTTGAATGTGTTGAAATATTGAGAGGGGGGTGAATCAATATTTGCACAATTTAAATTTTGTAATCAAAAGAAAGTTATTGATCACCAATCACAACATATCATCAATGTGTATGAAAATAACAAGATGCACAATACACAATAATTTTTGACACGGAAACCCAAGTCTTGGGGGTAAAACCACATAATCCTTTTTAAAATAGTTTTCCAGAAATAACTGGAAGGAGGAAAAAAACCCCTTGTTACAAAGACTTCAATTTTTTAGCTACAACTGGAAAGAGGCTACAACCCCCTGATTTACAGGATACAACTTCAAGGAAGATTCAAATACCTAGTTCTCTGGCTATAACCGGAAGGAGGATACAAACTCCTTTCCTTGCCTCGTTCTACCACCCAGATAAGAAAAATATTGTAGAACTCGTGGACCTGTCACATACAAATATTTGAAATTCCTGTTGCTGATAACCTATGTTCTTTGTTCACTGCCAAGTCATCCCTGTATAATCCTTATCACTACCACACACACTGCTCATGTACATCATTGTCATACACAATCACTGAACTAGTAATTATTCTCTAAACACTAGACATGCATTATCATAGTGTATCTTCAAATAACATCATCATAGGGTATGCATTCTTATCATCGCAATCACCAACTATTCATCATATAGAAGTGCATCATCAATATCAAGTGTAGGAGTGCATCATCATCATTATACCAAGACATGTGTAATCACAATTTCATACTACAACTTTCACTTGCACATTAATATTACTGTACACTTGAACACTTGTATACTTGTACACTATACATGCCACTATACATACTCTTTTACTGTTTATACACTTGTACATTATTTGTACTATTAATTACTAACTTCTGCACACACAACTGTACACACTACACTTATTGTACACACAAACACACACATATATACTTGTACTTATTTACATTCATTGTACATTACTTAGTATTGTTCAATCCAACATATGTACATAACTCCCTATTCATATTGTTCAACAAATTTAAGCCAGCATAATTTTCATAAAATTCAGGATTGTCACAAAATTGGCAAAGGAGGAAATAATAGTCACCCAAAACTGATGCAAGAGCATCGTGGCATGCCAGCAATGTGATGAATTGGTCACATGCTGTGGCATATTTTGTAACCATTTTTTGTTGAGTCATAATCTGGATAGTGGCGTAGGAGATCATTGTGGATCACGAATCCCTGCATAGAGATCAAACCGCTGTTAGTTTGTTTCAGATAGGGATATTTCATCATGCATCTTAGTAGTGTTTGTTTCAGTTGTAGGACCACTCAGGATAGGATAGCAATTTTTAGTTTAAATAGAACGATTAGAGATGTAGGAGGGTTCTGCTCTTCAACATTTAGAATTTCATTTTTGTAGAGAGAGGACATACCTATGTCTGATTCCTGTTTGTAAATATTTTGAAGAATCGGAAGGAGAGAGATCCAAGATGTGTGCATTTTCCTTTGTTGATTAATAGAAGGATTAATCGTGTGTTTGTAGGGTTGTTATCCTTTATGCATATGCTATGTTGAAATGTATATCTTGCAGAGATGACTTCGGCATTTTCATGAATATTTGTGTATTTCAATGAAGTGTTGATTTCACGCATCGATTTCTTGCTTAAACAGTTGAAGTAGAGAGTAGATGCATGCATAAGAGTGTTAGGTTAAAGTATCATGAATATTGTAGGCTGGATTGATCAATTTCATGATCAATCGGTGCAACCCACAGGTTTTATGCCTTAATAAGTTTTTGCAGAGAACGAATGGTGGAAATTGAGGCTGCAGATCAAGATCTGACGGTCCTGAAGTATCCCACACCAAGAGTTGCAAGGAATTTAATAGATTTGCAAAGATTTGAGAGATGCATCAAAAGGAAGAAGATCGACGGTCGTGGAGAAATCCAAAAGGATCGAACGACTGAGAAAGTTGCGGGGAAAGATTTGTGGAGGGTAAATAGTGGGGGAGAAACTTGGGAAAGTTGGGCATCCCGCATCCTGCATGCAGAAACTTTGTTGCGGAATAGAGTTGCGGAAACGGAATTGCAGAGAGAAATTTGGGTAATTAAGATCCTGCATCCCACCTGCGAAAAGGGAATTACGGAGGTAAATCTACGTGAGGGTATTTTTAGAGAAGAATTTGGCCATTGGGTGAAATTTGGCAGTCCTACTAAGTGTAGGAGCCATTAGATCCTGGAAGTGTTGGTTGGGGTTGGTTGAGATTGACCCACCTGTACCAAATTTGGTATCAGAGTAAGGAAGTTGAGATTTCCTGTTGAGGCATAAGTCATTTGAGTGTCCAGGGAAGGAAGACACAGGGTAGAGAGGAGCCTATGTAGCGCATAATGATCAGCAACAAGAACAATCGATGGTAGAAGAATTCTTGCCAAAGACAAGAGAATCTTTGATGATGAACAAGGTCTTGTTGAAACTGAGAATAAGCAAGCAGAGCCTCCTCAAAGGAAGTCGTTGTTTAGGACAACATGTAAAGTCCAAGGGAAGTTTTGTAAGATGGTGATTGACAGTGGGAGTACTGACAATCTTGTTTCCACAGAGATGGTGGAAAAGTTGAGGCTAAAGAAGACCAAGAATCCAATTCCATATAAAGTATCTTGGTTACATAAAGGACATCAAATCCTGGAGAGTGAACAGTGTGAAGTTGATTTTCAAATAGGTCCATATAAGGACAAGATTCTGTGTGATGTTATGCCAATGGATGTTTGTCATATGCTGTTAGGCAGACTATGGAAATTTGACAAGAAAGTAACTCATGATGGTAGGAGTAACTGTCATAGTTTCGAGCAGAATGGGATAACCCATGTACTTCACCCTCTACAAGTAGGAAGTGCAGCAGGGCAATCAGAACCTAAGGTTTTGATGTTGTCAAGAAAAGAGTATTGGCAACAGGTTGAGGAGGCAGAGTTGAACTATGCTATGGTGTGCAAACCAAGAGTGGTGACAGTGAAAACTAATGTGACAGATCTACCAGAGGAGATTCAGGATATGCTGAGTGAGTATAGAGACATTGTGGTGGATGATTCACCCAATGAAATACCACCAAGGAGGAATATAATTCATCAAATTGATTTTATTCCAAGATCCAGTTTATCAAACAAGGCAGCATACAGGTTGACACCTCAAGAGAATGAAGAATTGAGGAAGCAGGTCCAAGGATTGTTGGACAAAGGATTGTTTCAGAAGATTCTGAGTCCATGTGCGGTACCGGCAATACTAACACCCAAGAAGGATGGTGAGTGGAGGATGTGTACTGACTCCAGAGTGATTAACCAGATCAACATTAGATATAGGTTCCCATTACCAAGGATGGACGACATGATGGATTTCCTAAGTGGGGTCACATGTTTTTCAAAGCTGGATTTGAAGAGTGGATATCATCAGATAAGGATCAGAGAAGGAGATGAGTGGAAGAAAACCTTCAAGACAAATGATGGGTTGTATGAGTGGTTGATCATGCCATTTGGGTTGTCCAACACACCAAGTACCTTTATGAGGTTGATGAATGAAGTCTTGAGAGATTTCATAGGTAAGTTTGTGATAGTTTACCTTGATGACATTTTGGTTTTTATCCAAACAGAAGAAGAACATCTGAAGCATTTGAGATATGTTTTGGAAAGGCTGCAACAGGAAAAGTTACTGATAAATATGAAGAAGTGTACCTTCATGAAGACAGGGCTAGTATATTTGGTTTTTTTTATCTCAAGAGATGGGTTGAACATGGATCCAAAAAAGGCGCAAGCAATCATTGATTGGTCTTCACCTAGGAACATATTTGAGGTAAAGAGATTTCATGGATTGGTAAGCTTCTATAGGAAATTTATAAATAATTTCAGTGGTATTTGTGCGTCTATTGTTGAGACAATTAAGAAGGACAAAAAACCATTTCAGTGGATAGCAGAGGTTGAAAGGAGCTTTCAGTTCCTGAAGAAGAAGATCACTAAGAAACCAGTATTGAAGTTACAAGACTTCAACCACCCTTTCCAAGTAAAATGTGATGCTAGTGGAGTAGAAATCAGAGCTCTACTTAGTCAGGAGGACAGGCCTATAGCGTATTTCAGTGAAAAGATGAATGATGCAAAGCAGAAGTATTCATCTTATGACAAGGAGTTTTATTCTATTGTTCAAGCAATGAAGCATTGGAGGCATTACTTGATGCCTAGACAGTTTGTGTTTTATATTCAGATAACCATGCATTACAGTACATAATTCAGCAACCTAAGTTGAACCTGAAGCATGCCAAGTGGGTTGAGTTGTTACTGAGATTTACCTTTGTGTTGAAACACATTAGTGGACAGTCAAATAGAGTAGCTGTTGCCTTAAGTAGGAGACTGTTGATTATGCAAGAAAATCAGATCCAAGTTTTGGGATTTGAGCATTTGAGGGATTTGTATGAAGCTGAAATTGATTTCCAGGAGGCTTACAAGGCTTGTAAGAATCCAGTAGAGGTGGATAGAGAGCCATGGATGGAGTATACATTACAAGATGGTTTACTCTTTAAAAACATTAACCTGTGTATACCAAAGTGTTCTATGAGGGAGAACTTGAAACAAGAGAAACATAATGGAGGTATGGCAGGTCACTTTGGAAGCGATAAAACTTTTAGATAGTTGGGTCATTTCTATTTTTGGCCAAGGATGAGGTCTAAAGTTGAGAAGTTTGTAATCAGATGCAGAGTATGACACCATGCTAAGGGGAGAATTTAGAACACATGATTGTATACACCATTTCCTATTCCAACTAGGCCTTGGGATTCTGTGAGTATGGATTTCATTCTGGTTTTACCAAGAACTAAGAGGGGACATGATTCTATCTTTGTTGTTGTTGATAGATTTTCTAAGATGACACATTTAATTCCATGTTACAAGACTAGTGATGCCACACACATTGTTAACTTGTTCTTTTATGGAGTTGTGAAACTACATGGTTTACCTAGAAGCATTGTATCAGACAGAGATTTGAAGTTCACAAGGAATTTTTGGAGAACCTTGTGGAAAGAGTTGGGTACCGAACTGAATTTTAGTTCAGCATATCACGTACAGTTTGATGGACAAATCGAATTAGTCAATAGGAGTCTGGGAAACATGTTGAGGAGTTTGATTGTGGAAAGTCCTAAGAAGTGGGACAAAGTATTAGCTCAAGCTGAGTTTGCATATAGTGATTCACCAAACAGGAGTACAGGGATGAGTCCATTTCAAATTCTGTATGGAATGCACCCAAGAGGAGTGTATGAACTTCATGACTTAGGTCAATTGGAGAAACAAAGTGTTGATGGAGAAGAGTTTGCAACAAGAATCAGTGAGTTGCAGGAACAAGTGAAATCAATATTGCAGCAGAGTAATGCCAGTTACAAGGCCCGAGCAGATTCCAGAAGGAGGGAAAATAACTATGAAGTACGAGATTTGGTCTTAGTGTATCTGAAGAGAGACATATTTCCTAAAGGAGAGTATAAAAAGATGAAGATGAAGAAGATTGGACCATGCAGAATACTTAGGAATTTTTCAGAGAATGCTTACGAGTTAGAGATGCCTACAGGAGTGGGTATTTCACCAATCTTTAATGTAGCAGATCTATATCCTTATGTAACAGGTGACACTGGAACCATTACAGGAGGTGAAGATCCTACTGAAGAATTACAATGGGTAGCACAGATGCCCGTGACACAACCATTGGAAGTTGAGGTTGTTCTGGACACTAGGGTGTCAAAGAGTACAAGGAAGAAGGACTATCTGGAGTATTTGGTCAAGTGGAAGAAGCGACCAACAAAGTATTCTACTTGGATGAGTGCTGTAGAGTTAGAAGCCAAGGGTTTCACTGTAGTTGATCTTATGAACCAGGGCTCATAATTTTCTACCTTGTGAGTTTGATGCAGTAGCATCATGGCATGCCAACAATGTGATGAATTGGCCACATGCTGTGGCATATTTTATAACCATTTTGTGCTGAGTCATAATCTGAATAGCAGTGTAGGAAATCATTACGGATCATGACTCCCTGTGTTGAGATCAAACCGCCATTAAATTATTTCACACAGGGACATTTCGTCATGCGCCTTAGTAGTGTTTGTTTCAGTTGCAGGATGACTCAGGATAGGATATCAGTTTTTAGTTTAAATAGACTGATTAGAGATGTAGGAAGGGTTCTACTCTTCAACATTTAGAATTCCGTTTTTGCAAAGAAAGGATAGACTTGTGTTTGATTCCTGTTTATAAATATTTTGAAGAATCAGAAGGAGAGAGATCCAAGTTGTGTGCATTTTCCTTTGTTACTTGATAGAAGGATTAACCGTGTGTTTGTAGGGTTGTCATACTTTATGCATGTGCTGTGTTGAACTGTATATCTTGCAGAGCCGTCTTTGGCGTTTTCATGAATATTTGTGTATTTTAGTGAAGTGTTGATTTCACGCATTGATTTCTTGCTTAAACAGTTGAAGTAGAGAGTAGATGCATGCATAAGAGTGTTAGGTTAAAGTATCGTGAAAATTGCAGGCTGGATTGATCAATTTCATGATCAATCAGTGCAACCCGCAGGTTTTCTGCCTCAACAAGTTTTTGCAGAGAAGGAGCGGTGGAAATTCAAGCAGTAAATCAAGATCTGACAGTCTTGAAGTATCCCGCACCAAGAGTTACGAGGAAGTTAATATATCCACAGAGATCCAAGAGCTGCATCAAAAGGAAGAATATCGACAGTCGTGGAGAAAGCTGCAAGGATCAGACGACTGAGAAAGTTGCGGGGAAAGATTTGCGGAGGGTAAATTGCGAGGGAGAAACTTGGGAAAGTTGGGCATCCCGCATCCCGCCTGCGGAAAAGGAATTGCGGAGGTAAAGTTGCAGGAGGGTAGTTTTAGAGCAGAATTTGGCAATTGGGCTAAATTTGGCAGTCTTGCTAAGTGTAGGAGCCATTAGATCCCGGAAGTGTTGGTTGGGGTCGGTTTAGATTGACCCACCTGCACCAAAAACTTTGACTGTCAGTGGACTGTGGTGTATACTGAACCCAAACAATGTGCAAGAATTATCCTGCATAACCCCTTGTCAAGGCTTGGTTTTGTGGTTGAATTCACAACAGGAGCTGCTACAAAACACTAGTGAAAGTGAACAACTCAGAAAAAACTTAGACTATACCCCTTCTTAAACACCAAAAATATGTCTTTCATGTAAGGGAGAAAACTCGGGTTTGCTGACCCTTTTTTTTGTTGCTGCAAAAATACCCATGAGAAGACCTCTGCTCCTTAGAACCGAAAAACATCAGTAAACTAGTGAATTCGTTGATGATTTTTAGAGTGACAAATGTTGGTCTATTAATATGCTTTTAGGCGTGAAAGAGAAATACCTAGGGGCCAACTTCTAGGATAGATTGAGTCCGTTTATTAATTAAAAAAATGTTTCATTTATTTAATATTTAAACATTTAAATGTCATGTTTGAAGGAATGTCTTTCATGAGGATTGGATCAATTATATATATTTCTTTTAATAAATATAAAAAGGCCAATGTTGGAGGAATTTTATTAGGTTTAATAAATTAAAAAATGTTTTATCAATTAAGTATTTAATGGGGCCAACCTTATGGGAGGGTAATGCCACTTTTATTAATTTAAAACTTGTTTTATTAATTCTTAAGGATGTTTTAATAACCATTTCTTGTCAATGCAGGAGGATAAGGTTTTCATTAAATTTTTAAGGAGTTTTATCACTTAAACACTTTAAAGGTAAAGGTTTAATGGACCTTGTGGGCTTTAAGGGTAACCATTAGGGCTTCAAGGGTTAGTTTAAAGGTGGAATGAGCATCATTATGTAATAATAGGGTGTTATTAGTGTTTTAAGGGCAAGGCATACAACATAGGATAGATTGTAGGTTTAGGGACCAAAGGTAAGGGTTTTGGGCCTTTAGTTGGGTCATCAGAGTTAGCACATGCTTTATAAAAATGATCATCAAGGTGTGGGGGTTCCTATACTTCCCCTAGGGTATCATGACCTCTATAAAATGAAAATGACCAATGAAAGGGTTATTTGGAATCTTGCAACTTTTTCAACCCACCAAGGACACATTGTAGGGTAATAGGACATGGTTGTGGTACTAGAGAACCCTAAAGAAACAACCGGGGAATCATAAAACAACTTATGGCTACTCAAACACTCTATAGGGTGTTCAAGGATTTTTCCATTGTCCAAAGGGATCCAAGGGCTTCAAACTTGGGCTTGGACAATGTCAAAAGGTATCCTTTGACATTGATTGACTTCTAACCCTCAGGGGCTCCTCAATGGGAACCAAGACACATGGATACACACTTGTTGGAATCAATGACAATTTAGTCAAAAAAATGAATGAATCCCATGATCTTGGGAGGCCATTCAAGGTGGTCATAAAAATATCTCCTTCTTCTACCTTCTCTTCTACTACTTCGAGTTGTTCCTTGATTTGGGAAACCCTTGTGAACTATGATTGCATGGTCTCTGAGTTTTGTATCTTCACATTCTTGAGCTGGTTCCTTAATGTCATATTCTAATTGATGTTCTTCCCTTCGAATAGTGTTGAAAAACCATCGCACATCTCCTTGGATGTTTTTAAGGATGACACATAAGGGATGGGATGATCCTTAATAGAATCAGCAATTATTCTCTTGGACTTGACCAAGTTCTTCTTATGGATAGCCTTAGCTTCATCTCCCTTTGGAGCTAGAACTTTCCCACTGATATACTTGTCCAAATAATTTTCTTCAAGGATCAGGGAGATCCTATACTTTCATACTCAGAATTTGTCAACTCCCCCAAGCTTATCATCAAGTTGGGTGTGGTGAGTCATTTTGAAATGAGAACCTCAAATGAAAAATAATAGATATTTAGATCTTACCAATTTGAGATTCCCAACCTGGTTTCAGAGCTCGATGACCTAGGGTTCCATAGAGAAACCCTAATTTTCCAAACTTGGAATCTTGAGATTTTGTCTAGATAGAAAGATGCGCTTCCTTGAGGTGATTTCAGTAACCTAGTTTTTGAAATTTGGTGGAGGGAAACTCCAAAATTCTGATGCCCTAGTTTCTCTCAGAACTAGTGTCTAGGTAAAAAATGAAACTTCTTCAAATTTGATTATGCTTCCTCCAAAATATGTGCCCTCCTTGGGCGAGTTAGCCTAACCCTCTTTTCCTGATGATTTTTGGAGAGAAGACCTTGAACTAGGAATCCCTAGTCTCCTGTTCCTGCATAATGCCTTCTTTTAGAGATGCTCTAATACCATGTTAGATTTTGTACTTTAATTCAATTTGATTAGGATCTTTATCTAAAATAATAAAAAGCACATCAAGATACACAAGATACACAAGACACACATATTTTTCTCGAGGAAACCATAAAGGAGAAAACCTTGCAAACTTCCTCAGAATAGTTTCGTCGCTAATACAATATCACAAGATGGAAAAATCTAAGAATAACAAGTCTTATGAAACNAGTCTTATGAAACTCTCTCTCTTTTTCCTCTACCAAAATTCTCCTCTCTCTCTCTCTCTCTCTCTCTCTCTCTCTCTCTCTCTCTCTCTCTCATTATGGGAACTTGAGAGTGAGTGTGCATGTGTCCAAATGAGGGAGGGCACCTCCCTCTTTATACACATCAACTGGCATTACCTAAAACCTAACTGGGATGATCTCTTGACCTACCAGTACCAACTTCTCCTAGGGAGACTCAAAAATACATTTTCCTTTATTTATTATTGGGACTATTGCCCCAACTTACAACAAAGGTTTTTCCTCAATGACAAAAACATAATAATGACATACAAGGGGGGCACAACAAAATACAATAATAATATACAACAAAATATCTTCTTAAGTTACATTTACAACAACACAACCTTGTATTTATAGGATTTTTTACCAATGTATGCTTGCCCATGGTTTTGTATGACCCAAGGTATAGTTCCATGATATTAAGATTGGTAACTTTAGCTAGGTTTTAGGTGACCCATGGTAATATTCTATGGTATTGATATTTTCTCTCTCAGTTCGATTTTTAAATATTATTCCCCTTTTTCTTTTATTTTTTGTATTTTGGGGAAAATTTTCTTATTTTTTATGGGAAAATAAGTTTTTTGATCCAAATGTGGTAAACAAGATAGGATTTTTGGGTTAGTGGATTCTAAAACTTAGGAAAATAAGTGTAAAGGTATGATGACCAAGGTAGTGACCTAGGTGAACAAATTTATGGTGTTAACAGATTTCCCCCTGATGTGTGAGGGCATGAGCTCACCGTATGGTTGATGGACATCATAGGAATTATGTTTCCAAAGAGGGAATGTGACCAATGTGTAGAGAGACAGAGACCACACCGAAGAAGAGAACAAACTCAATGTTGGGGCTGCAGGGGAAACATCTGTAGATACAATCACTCAAAATGGATGAGGTACATATCATAAAAAATGTATGGACAAGGCTGGAATATCCATGATCGTATCAATGTGGTAATATACATAAATGGTGAAGTCCATATGGGGACCTAAATAATAGATAAATCACTAATGTATACAACATAATGGTCTAATGAGGACTAGTACATGGACAAAGATGGTGGTCCAAATAATTGTTGATATGAAGAGCTGAAGCTAGAAACAATGGGATGCACTGAGGGTGCATTACCAAGACCTATGTGCTGGAATGGCTAACAAGTGGTAAAATTTAGGCCATTGAGCTTCTAAAGCTCAAATGTACAATATAATGCAACTGGAACAGGATGTACTAGGAAGCATAAAGGGATTTCGAAGACTATCTCCAACGTAGTCCTAATATCCTAAGGAACATGATATGATTGGGTTCCATAGTAACTCACAAATGTGCTAGATTCAAAGGACATCCATGAACTTATACCAATGATGACTAGACCAATAACCTATACGAATATCAATGTTGCAAATATGGATCTGATGTCGAGCACATGAGAAACAACCACATGAAATGGTAATAAGGTTTCCCTTCTAAATGGTCCACATGAACTCACCAATGATGGTGGTGAGGATAAGGTACAAGGAACTTTGGGTCTATCCTCTGGAATAGATGTGTTTCCATTGACAAAGGGAGACTCACAACTACCAAGGAAAAAATGGGTCCTTGATAGGAGCACGAGGTGTATAAACATGATGTATCTGGAACATGATATTGATCTTGAGACTTGGGAGAGGGATGAGTAATGGGACTCAAACTTACTCTGTTCAGAGTATGATGGAAGGGAAGACCTAACAGCATATGAAACTAAAATTAGGGGAGGGGAAACATAGCTAGGTTGGGGAAACTTCACTGGGAGGACCACAGAGGGGAAAACATGCTAAGAATGGAAGAGGAGGGACTCCAACGGTGACTCAATTGTAGAGTACTATGAATAAAGGTGACTAAGAATGTTGTTGACATAACAGACTAGATGTGATCTGCAGGGGTGCTAAGAAGCATTGGTTTGGGCCTTCTTCATGGTTTAAGGATCTCGAAGAAGGTGTAGAAGTGTGCTCGAAGTGATGCCATCCTGTTGGTTTTAGCGAGCTCGGGTTAGTTCATGCTCCTTGGTGTTTTCAATTTTTGAGAGTCTGAAAAGAGTAAGAAGACTCCAATGGTGGTATTTTTCATAAATTTAGTCTCCAGGGCTCGAAACAAAATAGAAGTGTACTATGGATAACTCTTCTAGTTGAAAGGGACTAGAGTATTCATTTTTCGTAAATAGTTGATCCAGCCCAAAAAAAGGGTAAACTTATACCAGATGGATGTTCTTTCAAGTACTTTAATGAGTTTGAAAGGAACATGATCACTTGCCAATATTTTCATTGTTTAAGGAGTCAAAGAATATCTTAACATAAACTCCAAGCTAGAATTCTACGGTAATTTTACAATGAGTGACGACATGAGGAAAAATATGAGGCTTCAACTCAATATGTTAAACTATATAGAATCCCTATCCTACGAGGATGTGAATGACATGGGTGCCAAATGAAAGGGGTGCTACAAGACGACCACCCATGTGAGGGGAAGCTCTACTGTTGAGTAAGGGTAAATGCAAGGGGTGGGGAAACTTACTCAAACAATGGGGGGTCCTATAGGATCAAGGGGGAGAAAATGGAGGTAATGCATCAACTCGACAGAGGGGGAGGATTTTCTATATGTTGGTTAAAAGATGATAACCTTATAAGTGGTCGGTACCACAAGGAGGCATGCAACCATGACTCGTAACCTATATTTGTACACATAATGAAGGCACCTGAGCATAAATGTACATCTAGAATGTAAATAATGCATGAAAACACATGTAACATATGATTCACATGATGAAATAAAAATTGAGGTAGGCCTAGAAGGTGGCCTAAAAAAAGGTTAGTGATCATGAGAAAAGCTTCCAATAATCACGAAAGACATAGAATATGGATTCCGACAGTGCAAATGGTGCAACGAATGAATGTAGTATGACATGTGACCTCAGAAAATGGTCAAGATCGTGCATGTGAAAAAGTGAGTAGCATTAAGATTCTACCCCCATTATTTGGCATGGAGTTTGTGATTATGGATCATGTGTGCATTATGATGAGATATGGGCTCATTGAGGTATCGAGATAGATGTGATGGGGCAGGGTCAAAATGTGTGAGTATACCCCCTATTCTAGGTTTGAGGCAGTTGATCATGACCCTTAGTTCATAGGTGTTGATGGAGTGAATATTCTCTAGTGAAGTGAAATCGACAGGGCATTGAGAAATTGGTGGGAGAGGGGTTTCCACTGAGGTTGATAGCCATGGTAGCAAGCTAAGTTGGTTATATGATGATGGCGGGCGCCTGTGTTGGCATGGATTCTCCTAGTATCAATGACAAGGATGATGAGGATGAGTAGGAAGGTCTAGATTCCTTCCCCCATGTTGTAGGCATGGTTTTTTCTCATCAGTTCGGAAGGGTCCAACAGATAGGTCGGAAGGACTCATTTTCATTGACATAGTCATAGTGGTATGGAATGATGAAGAAGGCTCATCAAAGGACGATATGAAATAAATGGTATTCATATCACTCAAAGAAGTGATTAGAGGATGAATGTATTCAATAAACGTGACTTGGGGTTCTACGAAGAGTTTGCGCAAGTCATCTAGCACATACTGACACTCCAAATTTGGGCAATGGTGAGAGTAGTGGCCAAAGATACCACATACCGCACAAGAGTGGTTTTTGCAAAGGGAATTGTTTTTGGGTATGCATTGTTTGGGAACTGGATGACTCAAACCTTCTCTAGAGGATCATCATCTAATTTATGTATATTAGTGCGTAAGATGGGAAACTCAGGGCAATTCTGGGTGGCATGACCAGTAATGTCACATACCACATAAGGGGGTGGTGTGTGAGTTGAAGCTGAAGAGGGTGTGATTACAGCCTTATGTTAATTGGTGTTGAAGGTGTTGGCCCCAACCTTGTTCTTGGAAAGAGGTGGGAGGTTACTAGGGGTTGGTTGAGGGGCGTCCAGAGGGGATACCAGAAATGGGGGAATGATGAGTGGTGAGCGGTTAGTTGTGGTAATATGTTGAATTGAAGTCAAAACAACTTGAGTTGTTGGAAGAGGGTTGGGAAGTGTGAGTTACCAGACTGGAAGGCCCATTTTTAAACTTGGAAAGTTAAGGGTGGCCATGATAGGTGTGCTCACAATACCAGAAGATGGGAATAGAAAGAGGATTTGTTGAATGGGCGTAGATGTCGATTGGTTCCTTAGAAGTTTACTAGGGATGTAATTCAGTGTTGGTTGTGGTTGTGGTTGTGACTGAGGTGGTTGTTGAGTCACATGTGTGTCATATGAGAGGGTACAAATATCTGATATCTAGATGGTTGCCGAAGGTGGTGGAAATGCCAAAAAGGGTGTAGTCATGGGGGCTTATTGGAAAACACCTGGGGAAATGGATTTTAGTGAAGGAAAAGATGCAGTGTTAATAACACTATCCACCATGGGGAGTACGTTATCTAGAGCGGTTGACCTCTTGGGGTTGTAGTATGTCAGTTGGTCGATTTTGAATATCTTTCCGTCGTAGGGAAACATCATGGTCGAGAAAACAATCGAGGTGACAACCTTAATCACATACATGTAGCTACGCCCTAGGAGGAGGTTGTAGTCAAGATGAGCGTTAACCACTTCAATGTTTATGAGGGAATTCTTGTCGACTAAATCAACTGGTATGTTTGGAATTAGTCCTTGAGGTTGGTAGACATGCCCCTCGTAAGCATGAAAGGTTGTTGAGGATGACTCTAATTTGGGGGATCCGAGATTTTCCAAACAAAGGTAGACATAACACATGTGGATGTTCCCTTGTCGACAATACATTAGTGAATGACAAGGTTTTAGATGGTAACATGTATTTGGAAATCCGTTGATGAAGGAATATGTGTCTCGAAATGATTAAGGTCAAATGTCATCATTAGAGGAAATTTGGGGTCTAAAATGGGCCTTATATGAAAACGNATTCAAGAACCAATAGAATTTCAATAAAATGAGTCAACCATAATGGTTGAATTGACATATTTGTCATAAAAGAAAACTACTTTTTTCGTTCGTATTTTCAACATATCTCCCTATGTTTTTATTTAAATTTCAGGAAGGAGAGCTCGTTGGATGTGGAATTTAATTCCACATCCAACGATTACCCACATTGCATACTTTTTATGGACCCTGCTACCCAAAAAATAAGAAATACTTTAAAAAAATGTGATGATGATGTCATCATCATGTTTTTTCAGGCATTTTTTGTTTTTGGGGTAGCGAGGTCCATCAAAAGTATGCAGTGTGGGTACTCGTTGGATGTGGAATTAAATTCCACATCCAACGAGCTCTCCCGCTCATAATTTGAGTAAAAACACAGAGATTTATGTTGAAAATACAAACAAAAAAAGTAGTTTTTTCATTCTTCCTCCAAAATTAATAACTATTATTTTATTATTTTAGCTAATATTTTATTATTTGAACTCTTATTTTATCATTTTCCTTAGAAATCCCATTTTAGACCCCAAATTTCCTCTAATGCAAACACACATCAGTGGGGTCGATGGCGCCCAATGCAGACAGTAATTCTTTGCGTTGTATTGGGTAGTTCCGGAGAAATTCCAAGATTGACATGGCAGTGGTAGAATGGGAAAAATCATCGATGATATTGTAATTGGGGACAATGCAAGAATTGGCATTGGATGTGAATCGTCGCGGTGGGAAATTTGGAGTCTTTGGGTTTACATCAGCAGGGAATTGAGATAACTGTAAGGATGGATCGGTGGGAAAAGGGTCATTAGAATGGATGCTAGATGCGGTCTTGGTGGTTGAACCATACTGGTTTCATTGTAATTGGAGGTTGACCTCTTGTTCTTTCAAAATGGTGAGAAAATGTTGAACATCGGAGTTAGGAGGCTGGATAGACAATGTAGCATACTGCTTCGCTGGTTGTGTTGTGACTATCCCTTGAGTGGGAAAATGGTTTTGCATCACCATAGGAGGTGGGGTCAGCTGTGGTGGGTTAGGTTGTGCTTGTGGGGTAGCCATAGTATCACAAAGATTAGCCTCATCCCAAATTTGATGGGATTGGGCTAAGTGTGGAAAATTATGTGTGCAGTGTCTGTAGACATTACAAAAAGCACATGGGTCATTAACTGTGGGATTTTTCCTTTCCTGAGAAGTTAATTAGGGTCCTAGTTGGAAATATTGGATTTGTTGTTGCTTAGGGGGTTATGAGGTGGTTCTCTAAATCCCTGAAATTGATTGTTGCCCCGGTTCCTGCCTCGTCTCCAATTAGGTTTCCTTTGTTGGTTATTGGGGGATGCTGGAAGTTGTGCCAGGTTCTACTAGGGGTAAATGTGCCCTTGTAGAATAGGAGGAGCTTGAGGTGATGTCAATGCTATGGTGGTCGGAGCTAGCGGTTGGTGTGGGAAACGATATTAAGGTTGAGCATATCCTTGAGGAGGGTTCCCGTAAGTAGGTGTTGGATAAGTAGGGCCATGAACCTAAGGGGTTGAGGCCTAGGGCGCATAAGAAGGTGTTGCACTAGAGTAGGAAGTAAGATGAGATAGGTTGGGACTATAACTCGGGATAGGAGGAGGTCCCATCACGGGTGGAGAGGAACTATATGAATCATATAAGAGGAACTAGATGAATCACTATATGAAGGAGTTTACATGGGAGGCTTGTGAGTGTAATGTTGGACCACGGATGTGATTGAGCCAATAATATCGGTGGAATGTGATGCTCTCGATGGGTCCTTGTGAGATGAATCATCACGAGGAGCGTCTATAAAAATAGTATAAAGGTAACTTAACTAGGTGTATATCAAGTCAAACTATTGGGATTTGAGAATAACCTCATTTTACGTCTATGGGTGTTCGGATGAAGCATCCTTGGAAATGGAGGGGATGAGGGACTTGAGAAACCAATAAAGGAATATCCTATTGTCTAACTTAATTTTGCACAGACTGCATCGTCTATGCCATTCATGGATGTGCTCCATGATATGGGTGGTAGTGTTCTAGCGATAAGAAAAAAGGATATCGACGCCAACTTCATATCTAACGAGAAACTGGAAAAAATTCAAAAAGGTGGATGCAAGGGATGAAAAGGTGGAATGGGTGCCATGTGGCTCATCAATGTACCACTTAGCTGCAATTCTAGTAAAGTTCCTCTAGAGGATATGTAGCACTAACTGATTCGTTAACTATGGATTTGGAAGAACACCGTAGGTGAAAGTACACGATGTGGTTTTTGGGATCTTCATCAAGCTCCCCCTTGAATTTGGGGATATTTGAAGGGAGTTTGGTAGGCATGGGGTGCCAGGTAGGATCATATCGGATTGGGTCATTGTTCAAACACACAAGATCATCAAGATTAAGGCTATCCATGAATGACAGGCTCGCAGAACCTGAGACTCCATGTGTAAGTACAGTCACGGGGGGTTCCCTAAAGGAGGGTTCCCGACGGGTGGATTTCCTACAAGGGTGTTGTTGGAAGAAGAGTTTCCTATCGAAAAGTAAGCTTTGTAAGGGTTTCCCATAACAACATTCCTAGTAGGTGGGTTGCTGATAGGGGTGTTCCGAAAGGGATACTTTCAAAAGGTGGGTTTCCCATGGGAGGGTTCCCAGTAGGAGGGTTCCCAATAGGAGGGTTCCTAGTATACGGGTTCTCAGTAGGTGGGTTCCTAATAGGTGGTTTCCTAGTAGATAATGGTCCTCCACCAAAAGTCAGGATCTAGCCAGGGATGGAGTTGTGTGGAGGTGACGAATCTGAAATATAAGGATTGGTCTCAAATGTAACTCTCTCGAAGAGAAAAACTAGAGAAAATGATTGGGGTTGTCTAGTGGTGCGATAGAAACAGTATAATGAACTAAAATTTGGTGAATTCCCCTAAAGTCTGTGAGAGTATCTTAGAGGAGAAATGGTGATGGATTGACATGAATGTGAAGAGGGGTCTACGAAAAAGGATAAAAAATACAACTACAGCCGTGTGTGCAAAAGAAGAGCTGTCAACAAAAGTGGCATGTAGGCCAACAACACACTCTGAAACTCTACTACAATCTTGTGTCACAATAAGCGAGTGGAAAAAAATGAATAGAAATCCAACAAAAAATCACCACCTAAAAATAAAAAGACTCGCTAACCAATAAGATGGAAACCCTAACAAACTGTATCCTCTTCAAGGTGATGAAATCCAAGTCAGACAATACGTACTGGAAGACCAATAATGGCTATGGAATATCCCAGTACCAAGAGGGATCCCGGGTAAAATATACCTTGAAGAATAGCCACTAGGATACCCCCTGTTCATGACACATCCGAGTAGGTAACTATGCCACTTCTTCCTTTTTCCATTGCACCATGGCTAAGGAGGATCAGCAATGCAATGAGGTCAACAAGTAGGTAGCCTTCAATATGGAGTGTGGTATTCCACCCTAAATTCTAGAACCAACCTTGTGACTTCAACCCTCCTAAAGGAGAGGCCTACCCAACAAACTGGTTGTGACCATGCCAACAAATACTAGTGGTTTTTTGTTCGCTAATAGTAAACCACTATGTCTCAATTGTAAATAAAAAAGGGATCTTATTTGGATGCCTATCCCTAGGTCCCTACCTAAATACAATATTCTTTTTGGTCCCCAAGTGGGGTTAAGCGTGTGTTGAGTTAAGTAAATTTTAGGTTCACTTTATCTTAGGGTTTGTGTGGGTGCATAGGTGGTGTGAATAAGCCGTAGTATATGATGAAAATAAATCATTGAAACTGAAAGTAAATGCTAAAATATAGAGTTGAAACTGATTGAAAGAACTAGCGAACTGTTGCATAAACACAACATGTAGTAACTAATAAACATGAAACTATTCATTAATTACTTCATTCAATAAGAAAAGCTAGTTATGCAAAACAATCACTGAAATAGTGTAAGCAAGATGGAAAATGATGCTGGAAGCTAACATTGTTGTAAATTAATCAACCAATCAAAACCGATCTAGGGTCTTAAAAAGGGGTTCAAAAGGATGTAACTCAGTCTCAGAGCGCTTCTGTTTGAGGGAAAAAAATTTTATGGGGTGCACACTACTTAGAAATAGGCATGGGAAGAAAAAATAGAGAACCAGAGACATAACAAACTTATCAGGGAAACAAGAGCATTCTGAAGCGCTTTTAACTAGGAAAAGGGAGTGTTCTGAAGCATCCTTAAGAGGAAGACACGATCTATCCAGGTGAAATTGGACAAAAAATTAAAAATAGAGCTCGGTTGGGGGCTAAGACAGTGATATGAAGGTTGGGGGAGGCCGGTTTCGCAGGCCAGGAACCTGCTAGGAGGCTAGCAGAGCTGAAAACAACAACAGAAATGGATCTAAACAAGCAAACTAATTCAAGAAAGTATGACTAAATTAAATTTTAACGCTACCCGAGATCTATGAGGATTGATCTAGTATGGTTTCCAAAATGTTGTGAGTGCTTTCACACTCATATAGACCAAAATTGATGTTCTACCGACTTAGGGAATATGAGGTAGGATCCATGCAAGAAATGAACTCTTGCAGCTTTTGTGTGTGAGAAAGTGTAATAAAAACTAGTAAAAGAGAGTAAAATATGAGCTAATGTAAAATAAACTTAGGAAGTGGACCTAAGTGTTCATGCATGCAAGCCGTAAATGAAAAGTAAAAGTGAATGCGGGTAACTATAACAAATAGTAACAACAAATTTGATTATTTTTCACACATCAAAGCGTAAAATGTATAAAATGAAAGTCTTTTTATTAACCAAATGTGGACAATACATGGGTGGAGAATACGTATGTTAAACAAGACCTTGCAACCGATGTATATTGTAGTTATTCGGTGTCCAAACAAACAACCACGAGGTCACAATGGTGTCGTATATCAACCAGTGGAAGGAGTGAGAGGTAACTGATGGTTACAAGATTTCAGGGAAATTTCGACAGAGTAACAATGTTTCAATGGAGTGATATGGAATGAGGGCCTCCAACCTTGTAGTTATATGAATTTGGAACAATGTGTTCTTTCCCATGGTTTTGTATAACGCAAAGTATTGTTCCATGGTATTAAGATTGGTAACTTTACCCTAGGTTTAGGCGAACCATGGTATTATTCTATGGTATTTGTATTTTCACTCTCTTTTTAATTTTTGAATGTTTTCTCCACTTTTTCTTTTATTTTTTGTATTTTGGGGAATATTTTCCTATTTTTTATGGGAAAATAAGTGTTTTTATCCAAATGTGGTAAAAAGATAGACTTTTTGTGTTAGTGGAGGCCGAAACTTAGGAAAGTAAGTGTGGATGTATGATGACCAAGGTAGTGAGCTAGGTGAACAAATTTATGGTGTTAACAAGGAGCCTACCTGTAACAACTAAAATCAGTCCATTGAGGAGTCATCAACTCTACCCAGTCCATTTGGGAGTCCACATGCACCAGCTCAATCTAGTTCATCAGAGAGTCTGCATGTAATAGCACGCACTAGCTCTACCCAGTCCATCGTGGAGCCTACATGTAACGAATAAACTTAGTCCATAGAGGACTCAAAAACTCAAGCTAGTCCATCGGGGAGTCCACATGCACCATCTCAGTCTAGTCCATCATAGAGCCTCCATGTAACAACATGCATAGACTCAAACCAGTCCATCGTGGAGCATACATGTAACAAATCAACTCAATCCATTGAGGAGTCAACAACGGAATAATATCCCCACTTTTTCATAGAGTGTTCGAGATAAGTCACTGTGGAAATTGAACCCAAGTGATAGAACAATTGCACTCACAAAATTGCTAATCAAACATGCAAATTTACAAACAAAGGAGACTGAAATTGGAGCATAATTACACTAATCTGTATTGAATAAGTCTAAAATATCCAACGTTATGAAGTCATAGGATGATGCAATATATAATTACATGAGAGATTAGAATGCATAAGGATGCCATTCGAAATAGTCAAAAAGTAGGCTTACTAAATTTAGTCAAATCCCCCATAGGTGCATAAAGCAGTTTCCAAATCCACTTAGAGCCTCACGAATTGGAAAAGCCAAGAAGGAAAGCTAATAAGGGATGGAAAGACAAATCATACATGCTTTTATTAGGAGAAAAGGATGGAGGATGATGAGGGAAAAAAACAAGTCAACTACACCTAGTCTTACTTTCCCTTTTGCCTTATTTCTCAATAAAACAGGCAACTTAGCAAAAAAAGTAGATATGCGCTTTGGAGGATCTAGAATAAAGAAGACATGCTAAATATGGTTTTCAGAAGGTTTCCCAAGTGCTCCATGACTTATTTTTATCAATTTTGACTTCTAGGACATGTGGAAGACAACTTGCATAGAGTGGAACATAGGAAACTAGGAAAATAAGACAAAAATGGATTAATTAATGTCTAAGGTAGGGAACTATGGGTTGATTATTCTAACACCCACCCTTAATCTTGAATTTATGAGTAAATATCAGAAAAAATTAGGTCCTAGAAACAAGGCTTATTCACCCTTTACATATTGCATTTCCATTTAACCAAGGAAAGAGGCAAAAACCCTGTGGGAAAATCCTCCCTTAAACATGGACAGTAAAACAAAATTTAAAAATCTTGTCATCAATCATGCTTCACAACATGATCAGCAATCCCCAATAGTGATTTGATATTGCTGAATGTCTTCTGACAAAAAACTTTGGTGAAGATGTCTGCTACTTGTTCTGAAGATGCACAGAAGAGTAGGTGAATGGTTCCATCATGCACAAGTTGTCTAATGCAGTGCATATGGATCTCAATGTGTTTGGCTCTCTATTTCTGAACTGGATCATTGTAGTTTCGAATGGTGCTCTGATTATCACAATATATAATAGTTGAAAACTCTGATTCGAATCCACACTCACCAAGTATTCCCTACAACCATAAACATTGAGTTACTGCATTTACAACTCCTCTGTACAATGCTTCTGTAGATGAGAGTGCTATGGCACTCTGTTTCTTGATTAACCAGCTGATTGGTCTTTCAACAAGCATGAACACATATCCTGATGTTGACTTTCGATCCATGTTTTCACCTACCCAATCATTGTCACTAAACCCAATCAAATCAAGATCATATTTAGCTTTGTAGAAGATCCCATGAGTTCTTGTTCCTTGAACAAAGTTAAGGATCCTTTTGGCTGCTCTCCAATGGATCTCATGAGGCTGATCCATGTATCTTGAAGACACACTTACTGCATAATAAATATCAGGTCGAGTGTGTGTAAGGTAAAGCAAACACCCAATCAACTACCTATACAGTGTATTATTTACCATAGGAGAAGAACCTGCTTCTTCAAGCTTAACTATTGAAAGGAAGGGAGTATTGCTTGGCTTGCAATATTTCATGTTGAATTTGTTCAGAAAATCTAAGGCATACTTGGACTGATGTACTTTGATTCCATTTTGGGATTGAGCAATTTCGAGACCCAAGAATTGGCTCAACAACCCCAAATGAGTCATATAAAATGCATGGTTCATTGCATCCTTCAAGGAGGCAATCTCTTTCTTTGAACTTCATGTAATCAGAAGGTCATCCACATATAAGACAACAATCATCAAAGAACCATGAATCAGCTTCAAATAAACATTAGGATCAGAATTGCATCGAACAAAACTCAATGACAACAAAAATCCATCAATCTTGGAATACCAAGCCCCGGGGGCTTGCTTGAGCCCATACAATGATTTCTTTAGCCTGTACACAAAAGATGGATTAGGAAAAAACCCTTGAGGTTGTTGCATATAAATCTCTTCAGTAATATCTCCATTTAGGAAAGCACAATTCACATCTAGGTGATGTACTTCCCACTGCTTCGAAGCTGCAATGGCTAAGGATAGCCTTATGGAGTCCATCTTTGCCACTGGTGCAAATGTTTCATTGTAGTCAATACCATGTACCTATGAGTAGCCCTTGGATACCAATATTTCCTTATATTTCAAAGGTGAACCATCAGCAAAAAACTTAGTCTTGAAAACCCTCTTACATTGAACTAGCTTCCTCCCGGGGGGAAGATCAACCAGTTCCCAAGTGTTGTTCTTTTGGAGTGAGCTGAATTCTTCTTTCATGGATGTTTTTCATCTTGGATCATGTGCTACATATTAATATGTTTGTGGGTCTGATTCAACCATCAGATAGCAATTCTCTACAAACAAAGGGTCTTTCATACACAGGGCACTCTCAAACTCAGATCTAGTCCTCCTAGGGTCACTAGGATTTCCAGCTAGTTCCCCAGCTGCATGAATGGTCTTTGCTGCCCATTTTGGTCTTGTAGGACTATCAATATCTGTAATTAAATCATCATTATCAGACATATCAGAATCAACAAACTCATTTGTCTCTCCACTTACATTCAATGGTTCTGGTGGTAAAGAAGACTCTCCAACTTCAACTGCTGCTAAAGGCTCTTCTTGGAACTGAACACTCCTTTCAATGAAGGATTTGTTTGTGCTAAATTTGATCAGCTTATACCCTTTTGAATCTTAAGAATACCCAACAAATAGGCACTCTTGGCTTTGGGGCTGCAAGCCTTTCTCTTTTCAGTTGGAATTCTAGCCCAAGCCTTTGAGCCAAAAATACTGAAATGGGTCACATCTGGCTTGTGCCCACTCCAAGATTCGAAAGGAGTCATACCATCAAGCTGTTTATGAGGCAACCTATTCTGGATATAGGATGCACAGTTTATAGCCTTGGCCCAAAAATTTGGTGGCAAAGTCTTAGCCTCCATCATACAGGTTGCCATCTCCTTTAGTGATCTGTTCTTTCTCTCAGCAACACCATTTTGCTGTGGTGTGTAAGGGATCGAATGCTGCATCTGAATACCTGCATATTTACAATATTTAATGAACTCAAACTTGAGATACTTACCACCATTATCAGATCTGAGGATCCTGAGTCTCCTCCCATACTGGTTTTCAACCATAGCCTTAAAGACTTTGAAGAGGTCAAAAACTTCAGACTTGTGCTTTAGGAAGTAAACCCAACAACACCTGGAAAAGTAATCTATGAATATAAATGCATATTTGGGTTGACTGATGGACATATGAGGAAATGGACCAGCAACATCACTATGGATCAACTCAAGAGGTGCAGAGGTTCTCTCATGACTAGCTTTCTCAAATTTGTGCTGTGGGTGTTTTCCTAGGATACAACCTTGACAGACTCCCTTGGAAAACTTAATATTTGGTAACCCTATGACCATATCTTTTTCACTCAGATCAGAAAGATACTTATATTTAATATGGCCAAATATTTCTTGCCTCATTAGCATGAATCAGAAGAGCAGAGGGATTTGAGTAGGGTAGAAAATGTGAAAACATGTATACCTTTGAAGTGTGATCTACAACACCTTTTGCAATGACTTTACCATTAGAGATCTCTGTCATCTCAACATCATCAGGGGAGAATATGACCTTCTTTGGAGACCCTGTGTGAGTCATTTGATACACTGACAAGAGGTTAGAGGCAATACTTAAAACATACAACACATTATTGAACTTACCATGGTCAAGATCAATCCTTCCTTTCCCCAAACTGTCAGTGAGAGAGTCATCTCCCAACACTATTGGTGTACCTTTCGACATGTCAAGAGAGGAGAACGCCTCCTTGGTTGAAACCATATGTCTTGAAGCTCTAGAGTCTATGATGAAGCTAGGTGACCTTGATGTGCTAACAACTAAAGCATGTACTCTCTCTCTATCCTCTGAATTTGATCCTCCTTCCCTCTTCTTTGAGCAATCAGGAAGGGAGATGTTATTCTTCTCCAAGAGTTGGGTCAACATGTCAATTTGCTTCTTCATATAGGAGCTCTCTGGATGATATCCCTTACTGCAATATGTGCACTTGCTCATTTCTCCTTTGTTCTTCTTCTTCTGGAAGTTCTTCTTGGAGCCTTGGGGCTCCTCTTGGGACTTTTTATTGTCTCTCTTTTGCTTAGGTGGCTTCTTATCTTTCTTCTTTCCTTTTGAATCCACCCTCGAATATCCAGCAACCAAATCTTGGTCTTTGGAAGGTTTGATGGTGCCCATCATTACCAATTTATCTTGTTCTTGTGTGAGGGATTCCATGAACTCTGCAAGCTTAGGCATATTCCAGGCTCAAGATGTCAACTTGGTGGCATGGAAGGTCAAAACGAACACTGAATAGTCAGGGCCAAGCTTTGAGAGTATGGCAAAAACTAGTTTCTCTTCCTTCTTTTCAATTCCATGTTGTTTTAGCTGCAAAACAAGGGCTTTAAACTTGGAAAAATAGAGTTGCAAGGATTCGAATCTACTGGGACTCAAAGAGATCAATTTATTCTTGATTTTATGTCCTCTCATCTCATTTGTCTTATGAAAAATATCTACAAGCTTCTCCCACACTTCATTAGGTGATGTCAATCCATCAAGATGGAAGAGGAGGTCTCTTGAAATGCTCAGACACAAAAGACCATATGCCTCATCCGTCTCATTGTGCCATTTAATTTTCTCTGCAACTGCATTGGGCTCTACCTCAGTTTCCATAGTCACCTGTAGAGACCTTTCACTCTCAACAGTATCTCCATATCTGCTTTCCATTCAAAGAAATTAAATGGAGTCAAGATGATCTTCTAAGATTGATCCATAGCTCAGAAACTGTGCCCTTCAGTTAGCAGAATATGCTCCCAGACAATATGTCGAACCTGTAATAGCAATATGGAAGGAGAGAAATTGATATACAAAGGCTCTGATACCATGTGAAAATTGAACCCAAGTGATAGAACAATTGCACTTACAAAATTGTTAATCAAACATTCAAATTTACAAACAAAGGAGACTATAATTGGAGCATAACATGAATCTATATTGAATAAGTGTACAATAGACAAACTTATGAAGTCATAGGCTACTGAAATATATAATTACATGAGAAATTAAAATGCATAAGGATTCCATTTGAAATAGTCAAAAAGTAGGCTTACTAAATCTAGTCAAATCCCCCATAGGTGCATAAAGTAGTTTCCAAATCCACTTAGAGGCTCACGAATTGGAAAAGTCAAGTAGGAAAGCTAATAAGGGATGGAAAGACAACTCATACATTCTTTTATTAATAGAAAAGGATGGAGGATGATGAGGGGAAAAAACAAGTCAACTACACCTAGTCTTACTTTCCCTTTTGCCTTATTTCTCAATAAAACAAGAAACTTAGCAGAAAAAGTAGATATGCGCTTTGAAGGATCTAGAATAAAGAAAACATGCTAAATATGGTTTCCAGGAGGTTTCCCAAGCACTCCATGACTCAGTTTTAGAAAGTTTGACTTCTAGGACATGTGGAAGACAACTTGCATAGAGTGGAATATAGGAAACTATGGATTAATTAATTTATAAGGTAGGTAACTATGGGTTGATTATTCTAACAGTCACTTGTCTCATTCAGAGTCATCTTGGGGACTAGTATCCCCACTTTGTCATAGAGTTTCTGGGAGAAGGCCCTGCCCCACTTGACACATTTACCTCTAGCCGATTCACATGGATAATGTCAAATACATCAACCTCTAGGAGGTGTTGGGCCCAAAAATGGCCTCTTTTGACCACCCTTAATTACCTCTTCTTGTTCTATCCTACCCCATTGAGCATGCCAAATAAAATTTTTACCCCCACTCTACTCTTCAAACCACCAAGGTATGATTGGTCATTGTTTTATTTTATTAATACTTATGATTGTGATAATTAAGGCTTCATATCTCTAAATGCACTAACATATGATGGTTTATAAATGTATTTTGAGATATATGGACTGCAGGAAGATTGGGCTGAACATGCTACGAAAGGGATGGGAATTCATGCTCAAGTTGATCCTCATCCATCCTATCATTACCCAAGGAATGCGGTTCGAGTGCGATATTCCAGACAAAGTTGTGCCAAGGTAGCTGTAACAGAATGCGTTAGACTTGGAGGTCAACAGTGCGTTGCTGCTCATGTATAGCTGTAATCTAAAGATATCGTCACTCCTGGGGCGATTAACAGTTTTCCTATATTTCCTATTTTTCATCCTGCCATGTTTGTAACAGTTGTTGTCATTTAGGGAGCCTGAAGATTAGAGATCTTCATGGATACCCCATAATAGGATAGGATGTTGTGATCTACATTGTATAAATATGGAGAACTGTTTCGAACCAGGGGTTGTTGAACATATAATCAATTCATTGTATTAGCTGTGAGGAGGAATTGTGTAATCACTCTGTCTTTTAATACAAGGAGTTACTTCTGATCTAAAGGTTTTTACGTGTGTTCACCCAGCATCTCTGTGTGAAGGCTGGGCCCGCCTTCCACAGGGATCGCTGAGTTAAATGAGGAATTTTCAATTATTTTGTTGTGTGATGTTATGTTAATTTTATTTCTTCATAGGAAGCTGTAACAAGTGTGTATTTACAGTGTGTCGTGATTGCATCTCTTGGATACCTGTAGTGGCATGGTGTGACAGTCAACTGAGTAGGTAATTATTTCTTATGCAATTCATGTGGTAACTGTAACAGCTCTGTTCATCCTAAGATCTTTTAGTTGTTTTTTCCATGAATCTTTGCAGCTTGTCTCTTATTTTTATGATTACAAAATTTCATTCCCGTACTTCAATTTCATTGACCAGTTGAACTCAATTTCTGTATTTCAAATTCCTAGATCAATATTCAATTTATGTCTTTGGATTCCTAGGACAATCAGATTAGATAGTTGAGTTAATCATTAAGTGGTTTGAACAAAATTTCCCTTTATCTGCAACTATAATTTAGATGTGACTTTTATCTTTCCATTCTTAGATCAAGAACAACAGAAGGTAATTGTGATTGCACTCCTTATAAGGTAACTAGATTAATTAGATTCTTGGGATGAGCATAGACGAACAGAGAATAGGATTGTTCAATTATAGTAATTTCGTGTTTAAGCATAAACTGTGCATGTTATCCTTAAAATACAAGACTTCCCTGGGTTGACAATAAATATTGTACACTCTGTATGTTAGTTGTAATTCACTTGCATATTGGGTGCATCATTAGTTGCATCCTGTAATTATTTTATTCATTCTTTTCCATTTTTCGTTGTAACGATTTGGGTTGCATGAATACAAGAAGGGTAAAGCGTGATCATCTTTCAACTCCCAAAACCCCACAAAATACTAACAGTGCAGGTGGTTGAGGTCGCGGTTGAGGTCCACAATTAGGTAGAAGGACATTCATTAACGATCTTGTTGACAAAAATGATTCATCCACTAGGGCTTGCCATCAGGAAATGCCTATAGAAGAATCCCTGTCGATCCTGGGGAGCTAGCGTTAGGGTCCAAAGTGGAGAACACAAGAGCAGCCATGACATCCTCAAATATCCCTGCAGGAGAGGACAAAGCTGGTACAACTGGACCTGCTGGTAGAATCCCGATCTACCACATTTATAGGAAGGTTGTAACTGAAGAAGAGTGGACACAGTTCCACCATAAGATTGCTGATTAGTGGAAAAACGAAGAAAAGAATGAGGTGAAGAATGAAGAAAATAAAAAGGAGAGGAACGAAGGAATGAACGAAGATGAGAAAATAGAAGAAGGAATGAGTAACAGACACAAATTTGACAAGGAAGAGGAAATGGGGGAAAAACATCATCATGAAGATCATTCCCTACCTGAAGGAACAGTGGCTACACTTGAATTCGCAATTCAACAACTAGAAGGGACAACCCCTATGAAAAATATATCACCATCGGTGTTGCCTCGCTTCCATGGAAAAGAGACAGAGGATCTAGACAAATTTCTTTTCGAGTTTGATATCCTCTGTTGCAGCTACGACTACGTCACCGATGCACAAAAGCTGAAGCTCTTCCCTGTAAATATGAAGGACAATGCATTACGTTGGTTCATGAGCCTAGGAGGTGGAACTATCACTAATTAGGACAGGATGAAATAGGTGTTCTTGGATAAATATCAGGAACATTGCAACACCAAATACAAAAGAGAATAATTGTTCAAAATGATGCAGAAGGAATACGAGAGTCTAGAAGATTTTGTAGAAAGGCTCTTATACAATGTGCAAAGAGCTGGATAAATGAACATGGGGTTAGATGTGCTCAAGATAATCCTGCTTCATGGGATTAGGGATGATTGCCTAGATATGTTAAACCTGTTAGGAAAGGGGGATATCTCTAAGGATTATTTCGAAAATATTGTGGAATTATGCAAAAGGTACTCCAAGGGATCTTCCAGGAACAACAGGCGGGACAAACGAGATAAGCTAGAACGCGATGTCTTTGACAGAACTCAGAAGTCATCTAATGGAGGAGCCACTCATGCAGAGATAGGAAACCTTCTCGAAAATTTTAAAACATAAAGGATGAGCTCTATCTCCTCGGAAATCGACGTCCTGAGGGCAAAGCAAAAACAAGGTGTGTTCTGCCCTCGATGTAGAAAGAGCCACCCTCTGAAGGAGTGCCCGCTTGACAAGGAAAAAGTGTGTCAGCTGTGCAAGCTGAACCATGACACAAAATAATTCCCCTCACTTCCCCAAGTGAAGGCTGTTCTGCAGGCATCAACTCCAGAGGTGGAACTGACCTACTTCATTGCACAAAAGAAACCTTGGAATCCTCGAAACCAAGGTATGACCCCGGACTTGTTTCCATTTTTGAATAATATGAGCAATTGGAATAATATGAAAAATGTGAATACACAATTCCCTTCATCTTATTCTCAGTGGAACCCTTCTCAACCTTCAATGCAAAATTATAACTCATGGAATCCCTGGACATAGCCACCACACCAACCAACTTCTTGGTCTCCTGGATGGAGGAATTTCCATCCAGGGAACCAGTTTCCTCAACAACCTCCACATCAACATCAACCATATCCTCCTCAATATCCTCAATATCCTCAATACCCTCATCAGCAATCGCAACTGCAGTTGCAGAACAATTCTGTCCCTAATGTACCGATACGACCTCAGTTGCCTGCTCAACCTAATCCTAACCCAAACAATAAAACAGTCCATCAATTTGAGACTGTCAACATGCCTACCTACTCCCTTTCTCCTATGCCTTGCAACGATATCCTCTTACGGTCAGGGAAAATAGTAGAGCCTGTGATCATGGAAGATGTTCCACCCTTTGTACATGAAGAAGGGATGAATCCACAGCATCTATCTGATACAACCCCCATTATTGAAGATGCTGAACATCCCACAATTGGGACGGCTGAAACATAAAATGATAAATCCAACGATACGCAGCCTACCCAAATAAATAGGCAACCACCATATCCCGAGAGATTAATGCTACCAAGGACAGGGGGACAACCCTAGTTTAACCTCTTAGGAGAGTTAAAGAATCTTTATGTTAAAATCCCCCTCCTTCAAGCTCTTCAAGATGTACCTATCTATGCTAGAACTCTTCGAGACCTGTGCAAAAAGAAACCAGGGAGGAAACCCAGAGATCCTCCCACTGTCCACGTCATAGGGAAATTATCTGCATTAATAATAGGAAAAACCCTATTGGCCAAGTATGACGACCCTGGGAATCCCACTGTCACTGTGCATATTGGGCATACATAGATACCCAATGTACTAGTAGATTTAGGAGCAGCAATTAATGTCATGAAAATCGAGACTGTAAGAAAACTTGGGCTCACTAATCTTAGGCCGACCCCCACTATTTTAGAACTGGCAGATAGATCCACCATTAAACCTGAAGGAATTCTGGATGATCTTGTCATCTTAGTTGACTCTTGGGAGTATCCTATTGAATTCTTGGTTTTACAACCTAAGTCACAGTTGGGAGGACACCCATTGATCTTGGGAAGGCCTTGGTTGGCCACAGCTGATGCTTGCATCAGCTGTCGATCTAGATCTATGACCATATCAGATGGCATCGAGACTAAGAACCTCACTCTCTATCCTCCAGCTTGACCGAGTCTAGAAGCTGAAACTTCTTCTTGGATGGAGCTAGAGGAAGAGGAGCACGTTCAACCATTAATAACTATAGGGAAATCCTTAACTTTTAAAGATAAAACTGAAGACGATGCCATTAATAACTTCATCAGTGAACCCACCTTGGTCAATAAAGAAGTTTATCAAATCCTGAACATTACTATGGGTCAGGAAGAACAAGAAAATCTCACATAAGAAGCACTAGTCGGTGACACACATAATCCCAGTATTGAAAAATTTGAAAAGTATTCCCATTGAGGTAGAGTCTAGAAAAACCTTGAATATTAACCCCAGCCTCTCCTTAGATGAACAGAAGTGCCTGATCAGTCTCTTGAAAGAACACAAGGGGGAATTTTCTTGGGAGTATATAGACATGAGGGGTATTCCCTCTAACCTGTGCACCCGTCATATTTATATTAAAAGTGACTCCAGGCCTTTGTGTCAGCCTCAACGATGAATGAAACCCAATCTTAGGGAAATAGTGAAGGAAGAAATTCATAAAATCTTGGAAGCAGGATTTATATATCCTATTTCAGATAGCAAGTGGGTATCCCCGCTCGTAATTGTACCCAAGAAAAATGGTCAATGGAGAGTCTGTGTCGACTATAGGGAGCTGAACAAAGCCACACAAAAAGGCCACTTTCCCTTGCCCTTTATTGATCAAGTACTCGACACCTTATCAGGGAAGAAGTTCTTCTCCTTCCTGGATGGGTTTAGCGGGTACAATCAGATTCAGATTGCTCCTAAAGACCAAGATAAAACTACCTTCACTTGTCCCTGGGGAACTTTTGCTTACAGAGCTCTTCCCTTTGGTTTATGTAATGCACTAGAAACATTTCAAACAACTGTAATCGGAATATTTTTTGAATTAGTTAATGACAGTATGGAAATTTTTATGGATGATTTCACTCCTTATGGCAAGGATTTTGAAGAAGCATTGGAAAATTTGAAAAAAGTTTTAACTCACTGGAACAGACCCAGCTCTCTTTAAGCACTGAAAAGTTCCATATGATGATGAGTGAAGGAGTAGTATTGGGGCACTTCATCTTTGTTCATGGCATTCAGGTGGACCCCTCAAAAATCAAGGTAATAAAAAATATACCTACTCCTGCAACTCAAAAAGAGGTGCGAAGTTTTCTGGGACATGCTGGATACTACTGAAGATTTATAGAGAATTTTTCCAAACTTGCTTCTCCTTTGTTTTCATTGTTAATGAAGGATGTGCAATTTGTTTGGAATGAAGCACGCCAGACAACATTTGTTAAGCTTAAGGAGAAGCTGTCCACAGCTCCTATCTTAAGAGGGCCCAATTGGACCCTACCCTTTCACATTTCTTCATATGTTTCTGATATCGCTATTGGAGCAATTTTAGGACAGCAGAATGGTCAAGTACCTTGTGATTTATTATATTAGTAAAAACTTATCCCCTGTTGAACTTAATTATACTGTCACCGAGAAGAAGTTCTTAGCTATTTTCTACTCCATTAACAAATTTCGACAGTACATTACTGGGTATCCTACATTTGTGCACATTGACCACTCTGCCATTAAATATCTAATGAACAAACCCGTCACTAATGCTAGAGTGACTAGATGGCTCTTATTATTACAGGAATTTGATATTACCATCATAGATAAACCTGGAAAATAAAATGTTGTCGCTGATTTTTTATCTCGTTTCACTAACAATGATGATGATTTGCCTGTTGAAGAATCTTCTCCATATGAACATTTATTCACAGTTTCAGCTCATTCCCCTTAGTATGCAGATGTCACTAATTAATTGGTTGCAAGAAAGCTTCCGACACATATGTCTAAAAGAGAAAAGAGAAAAATCATCCAGCAAAGTGCCAGGTATTGTTGGGTAAACGGTCATCTCTTTTACACAGGTCCTGATCTTGAAATCAGAAGATGTGTAAGGGAAGATGAAATCTTTCATATACTAAAGGCCTGCCATGATGAACCTTGTGGGGGACACTTTGTAGACAGAAGGAAAGGACACAAAGTGCTAAGGATGGGCTACTATTGGCCAACTCTTTTCAGGGATGCAAAAAGATATGTTTAGTCCTGTGATAGCTTCCAAAGGATGGGTCAGCCCAATAGATTAGATCAAATGCCTCTGCAATCACAATCAATAATTGAACCATTTGATAGATGGGCTCTGGATTTTGTTGGTCCTATCAGCCCTCATTCCAAACAGAAATATTACATCTTGGTCTGTACTGATTATATGACCAAATGGGTAGAAGTTGTAGCTCTGGCGAAGGCTAATGACCAGGCTGTGATTGACTTTCTATACAGTGAAATATTTACCCATTTTGGGGTACCTAAGGAAGTATTTACTGATGGGGGACCGCAGTTCATGTCGCATCAATTTGAAGCTCTGCTATGGAAGTATCATGTTCAACATAGGGTATCTTCACCTTACCATCCCCAAGCCAATGGACAGGTGGCAAGCACTAATAAAGTTATTGAAGCCATCCTTACCAAGACAGTTAAGATCCATCGTAGAGATTGGGCTGACAGGCTTCCGGAAGCACTATGGGCATATCACACCACTTGGCGTAACACCACAGGTTTCTCTCCTTACGATTTAGTGTATGGAAAAAGTGCCATCTTCCCAATTGAATTTGAAATCAAGACCCTGAGGATGGCCACCGAAGTAAGCCTGGATGTAATTGAATCCCAGAAAAGAATATTGAACCAACTGAATGAACTGGATGAGAATCGGTTAGCTGCAGTGGACCAGGCAGTGTTAATTCAACAACAGAGATCCAATTGGCATAACCGATTCATTAAAAAGAAGGTCTTCTATGAGGGAGACTGGGAATTATTATACGATTCCAGATTCAAAATAGATTTCAAGGGCAAATTACGCACAAGATGGATATGCCTATACCTAGTAGATAGGGTATTTGATAACGGCACAGTCCGCCTGGTAACTATCGATAAAAACCACGTACCATTATTTACTAATGGTCACAGGCTGTGACTATACCGTAAACCAATTTCAAAGGATGCATTTATCTCACAAATTGTTGCTGATCCAGATTACCAGCTAGCACAAGGGAAGGAATTTCTCTCTGCCTCTGTTAATCCTTAATTAATCACTATAAATTGCACATGAATCATTGTACATAAATAATTGTTGTTTTTTTTTTCTCGTTATGTTATCTTTTCTTTTTGCACTTGATCTTTTTTTTTGTTGTTTTTCCAAAATTTGCAGGGAAGTGCCCAAGGATGAGGGTCAAATTAGGCATGTCCACCAGAAGTCATTTTTTTTTGTGCCTTCCCGCACCACGAATTTTTTTTTCCCGTATATAAATTTGTCGGAGCTGCGACACCTTTTTCTGGAAGCTACAACACCCATTTTCTGGCAGCTGCGACACCCATTTTCCGGCAGCTGCAACACCTTTTCTTGGCCACTCCAACACCTTTTCCCAACCGTTGCAACACCCATTTTCCGACAGCTGCAGCCCATTTTTCAGGAGCTACGACACCCATTTTCTGGCAGCCGCAACACCTTTTTCCGGTAGCTGCGACACCGTTTTTCGATGGTTGCAACACCGTTTCTAGCAGCCTCCGCATCATGAAACTCCGCCTTCTTCCATTTCCACATGTTGTGACCCCATTTCACTTTTGACCATAAAACCTGTTTCCCGTCGCTCCAATGCAGTAACTTTTCATCTGCTTAACATTTTCTTCCCACTTTTCTGGCAGTCGTGACATCTTTTTCGGCAGCTGCGACATCTCTTCCGATAGCTGCAACATCTTTTTTGGCAGTTGTGACATCTTTTTCGGTAGCTGCAACTCTACTATATTTAGTTGATTTTTCTAGCATTGAAGGCCGCGTCTCTGCTTCAATTTCTTTATGACCTGCGGCTGTGACTCTTGTGTTATTAGCATATATTTTTGCATGCCATCAACTCCTCTAGATATGGCTCTGATTCCTGATGCTGGCAATCTGACCCATAATGTGATATTTCTCATATTTTCGACCATTTTGACACGATGGTTTTTGCTTCATCGGCGGAAATAATTTTTGCAGTACCTCCGTAATAATGATTATATTTAATGAATGCACAATGCACAAATTCGGCTTCCGCAATGTCTGCAACCACATGTTCTATTATTCTTCGAAGGACATCCAGTGCGAATTTTCGAAGGTATGGATTTTATTAACCACTTAATTAAGTATCAATATAATTTAACAATATCAGTCGTACCTCCCTTTTTATGCCAATATTGCATTGATTAACTCTATGCCCATGTGACGTAAAGACTAATTATGCTACTTAATAACCGCCACCTTTCCTAATTTGGAATAAAATTTCAAATAATCGGGTGCGCTGAAACTTTCCAAATTTTCCTAACTCTCCTCTCATTGGTCCATGCATACTCTATGCTGTAACCTCCATTGTTGGAGTCTGTAATCTATTGAACTGCAAACTAATTCCGAAGTCAGAAACATGGGGATTTCGGCTCGTTATGAACCTTCAACCACATGAGAGCTCAAGAGAAACGATGTAGTCGTTGCTATCTTTCAAGCTGCCGGTTGGATGGAATTTTTTGAACATCTGAATGGATTTAACCGTGAAGCAGCCTTACAGTTTTCTCTTAACCTCACAGAAACTCACTCAGAGGTTTGGGGATTGCGTTGAAAGCCATTATGGCTGAGGTCACTGGTATTCCTCAGGTGGGAAGGGCTTGGTTTGGACATCGAGTCCCCACTACTGCAGCAATACAAGACTTTATAATAGAGGGGGAGCAGGTTCAAATGAAAAAAAGGGGGATAGTATTACAGTCATTGCCATAGCCATGGAATCAAGTTGCTATTTTCCTCAAGAAATATATCACCTGTGAAGGTAGGTACCAAACCGTCTATAATTCTGAATTCCCTTTACTATCTCATCTCCGTCACAGGGTTCTGTTAAATATTCCACATTATTTGCTCAATCATTTGTATCATATGGCGGGGTTTGTTCGAGTTTCCAAACAACCACTCGCCTCACTGAACCACCATGGCCTCATTAAATTAATCATCTTAAGGACCCTTGCTCAACACAATAAAAACTAGGAACAATTTATAGCTCAAGTTCAAGAACCCACTCCTTTTCCTGGTATCCCAATAGAAGAAGAGTAGGTCCATCCAAATTTGGGGTAAAATGAAGCACAATAGGAGGATCGGAGCCCCTCCATTATCGTTGGGGGGGGGAGATGAGATTGGATCAGAGGATCAACCAGGGGTACAAGCAGAACAATTGAGAGAAGATGTACATAAAAACCCTATGGAAGAACTAAATAATAGGGTAGCTCTGATAGCAGAGGGTGAAATTGGAGCAACATTAGATGCTGCGACAATTGAACCTGAAGATGACAGAGCCATGGCAACAGAAGAAAATATCGAGCTGGTGACCATTGAATCCTCACCTGAGTGGGGAGGAACTTTGATTGAGGAAGAACATCCTGAGGAACAAGAAAATGCTAGAACTGGGAACATTCCTTCTACCTCAGCTATGAATCCAGAAACTCCAGCACCACAAAGAAAAAGGAAGAGATCAAAGGATTAAATTAAGATATCTCCACCAATAAGAAGGAAAAGAACCAGGTTGGTTGCAGTAGCAGAATCAGCAAGGAAAATATGGGCAACCTTAGAAGCACAAATTGAGTTCCCCATTCTTGAACCCAGGCCAATTGATGCCCCACAGGGGCCGGTTGAAGAAGAACCCCAAATTGAAGGACTTATGTTCGAAAATAGGCTATTAAAAGAGGAAGTCCAAACACTCAGAAATGAATTGGAAAATTGGAAAGAAGCATGCAGAAAAAAGGGTGAAAGGAAGCTGCACACATTGGTGGAGGCTGCGGATCAATTGGAGGTACCAAATCCTACCGAGCCTGGAAATGAGGAAGAAAGAGTGGTTTGTCCCACCTGTGGAGAAATATTTAAGGAAGTAGGCCACAATATTGTAATTCATGCCTTTACAACACAACATTCTACACCTACAATGGAGGAAGTTGTAGAGAAAGAAGATGTTGTCACACAAGAACCAACATCTTTAAATATTCTTGCTGAAGTTGCCACTAACTCTGGGACAGAGGAACCAGGGGATGAAGTTATTCCCTATTGTGGGGATGAATATTGCACTATGACCCCAGAGTCCTCCCATGACACAGAATTTATAGAAGTGGAACCACAACAGCAAGGCAATGATGGGGTTGAATAGGGTGCTGTCACACAAGAACCAGCATCCCTGAATGTGCTTGTCCAAGTGGATGACCAAATGGGAGGAGAACCAAGAATTGAGGGCACTCTGGAGTTTAATAAATAATTTTGTACTACGACTCCAGAATTGTCCCATGACACAAAAATCATAGAAGAGGAGCCACAACAACGGGGAGATGAAGAAGTGAGTCACGATGTTGTCACACAAGAACCAACATCCTTGAAGGTTGCAGTAGGGACTCTTGAAATGCAATAAGAAAATAACCCTGAAGTGGATGTCATTCCTGATATGGATTGGAATGAAGATGAAAAAGTTCCAACACAATCCTTAGGTAATACTGAAATCCTTGAGGAACAGCTGCATACTAAAGAAGACATCCAATCTCAACAGCAAGAGGAAAAAGAAGAACAAGGCTCTGTCACACAAGAACCAATAGCCTCATAGCCTCTGGCTGAGATAGCAGCTGATAATCAGGTAGAAAATGGAATTAAAATTTAGGAGGAAGTTTCTCCATAAGAACCAACGTCCTCACAGTCAGCTTCCAAAATTTCCATGAGAGAACCCCAGAAAGAAGACGTTGTTAAACAAGAACCAGCGTCTCCAAGAGTGGTGGATGTTGTTGTTGAAGAGAGTCCAGAAAAGGTTGTTGTCACACAAGAACCAACACCCCCTGAGATAGCTTCAGATGTGCATGGTGTCCAATGTGGCACATCAGGTGACAAGGTGTGGATTGATCCTCTTCAAAACTTCATCGACCTGGATTCTAACAAGGAGGATCATCATGAAGAATAAACCCTGAACCTTACAGTAGAAGTCTCAATTTTGAGAATGGAGGTAATAAAATGGAAGATCCAAGTGGAGGAATACCAAGAAGGGATAATTTCCCTTACTGAGCATAAAAAGATTATCAGGATACTGGAGGAGAAATGGGAAGAAGAATGTATGACCTAGAGACTTCGAGAGGAAGAGCCACAGAGAAATTTAAGGGAGCTGAAAAAGTTCCAGTTTATGCAGAAGGAAAAAGAGCAGATGTATGCTCTCTCTCAAGAACTCCTGGGCACTAGGGTACCATCTTCTTCTTACACTGTCTTCCTGTTTGAACAATTTGTTTGGTTTAAGTTGAGAGCTGTGAAAGAAGGGAGGTCATTTGAGATAATGACCTCAGCAAAATTTTTGGAAACTTTTTTAAGAAGTAATTTTGAAGATCAAAATTTGTTGTGTGAATTATATTTGCATGAGATGGCTTGCCCTCTGGACCGCCATTCAAATCCTGTCCCTTTTTCGGGTGATGTTTAGTTGAGGGCCTTTTCTTCTTTTGTGAGTAATCATTCTCAGTGGGAAAGGTCTTTTCAAACCTTTTCTCACAATGAAGCTCACTCTAACCTGTGGGTTCGAAGTGAGCCTCAAAATTCGGGTATTTTTCTTGCTCGACACAGGAGTTTTCTTTCATCTCCCATCCAGACTCGACACATAATGGAACTGCAGGAGGAAGTTATTTATACCTATACAAACCATATTTCTATACACCAACAAGCAGCGTTGGAAGGAATCAAGCATAGATGGTAGGTTTCCTCTCCTATACTCAGGAGCGGAGACCCCTATTATTTTAGAAATTTTGAACAGGCACTTTCCAGGGTCTAGGGTTATGTTGGATGTATCAGGGAATGTGGGGCTAATTGGTTGGGCCTGAAATTTAAATTCCCCCTCATCTGGTGGCCAGAAAAACCATATAGGATGGACTTCTCACTAACCAAGGTAGAGGAGCAACAATGCTGTAGATATTGGATTTCTCACAAAGGGTTCATAGAAAAAGAAGGGACGTCTGAGTTCCCCTACAACTTCTCTTCTCTCCATGAACAGAGCTCAGTGCGAGATTTGGTTTTGGATTAATGGAGGTTGTTGCATGAGGAAATGCAACAGGATAGTTGGGGGAAGATGTTGGGCCCAGAAATGGCCTCTTTTGACCACCCTTAACTACCTCTTCTTGTTCTATCCTACCCCATTGAGCATTCCAAATAAACATTTTACCCCCACTCTAGTCTTCAAACCACCAAGGTATGATTGGTCATTGTTTTATTTTATTAATACTTATGATTGTGATAATTAAGGATTCATATCTCTCAATGCGCAAACATATGATGGTTTATAAAGGTATTTTGAGATATATGGACTACAGGAAGATTGGGCTGAACATGCTACGAAAGGGATGGGAATTCATGCTCAAGTTGATCCCCATCCATCCTATCATTATCCAAGGAATGCGGTTCCAGTGCGATATCCCAGACAAAGCTATGCCAAGGTAGCTGTAACAGAATGCATCAGACTTGGAGGTCAACAGTGCGTTGCTGCTCATGTATAGCTGTAATCTAAAGATATCATCACTGCTGGGGTGATTAACAGTTTTCCTATATTTCCTATTTTTCATGCTGCCACGTTTGTAACAGCTGTTGTCATTTAGGGTGCCTAAAGATCAGAGATCTTCATGGCTGCCCCATAATAAGATAGGATGTTGTGATTTACATTGTATAAATATGGAGAATTGTTTTGAACCAGGGGTTGTTGAACATATAATCAATTCATTGTATTAGCTGTGAGGAGGAATTGTGTAATCACTCTATCTTTTAATACGAGTTACTTCTGATCTAAAGGTTTTTACGTGTGTTCAACAAGCATCTCTCTGTGAAGGCTGGCCTGCCTTCCACAGGGATCGCTGAGTTAAATTAGGCATTTTCAATTATTTTTTTGTGTGATGTTATGTTAATTTTATTTCTTCATAGGAAGCTATAACAAGTGTGGATTTACAGTGTGTCGTGATTGCATCTCTTGGATACCTGTAGTGGCATGGTGTGACAGTCGACTGAGTAGGTAATTATTTCTTATGCAATTCGTGTGGTAACTGTAACAACTATGTTCATCCTTAGATATTTTAGTTTTTATTTCCATGAATCTTTGCAGCTTGTCTCTTATTTTTATGATTACAGAATTTCATTCCTGTACTTCAATTTCATAGAATAGCTAAACTCAATTTCTGTATTTTGAATTCCTAGATCAATATTCAATTTATGTCTTTGGATTCCTAGGACAATCAGATTAGATAGCTGAGTTAATCATTAAGTGGTTTGAATAAAATTTCCCTTTATCTACAATTGTTATTTAGATGTGACTTTTATCTTTCCATTCTTAGATCAAGAACAACAGAAGGTAATTCTGATTGCATTCCTTAGAAGGTAACTAGATTAATTAGATTCTTGGGATGAGCATAGCCAAACAGAGAATAGGATTGTTCAATTACAGTAATTTCATGTTTAAGCATATACTGTGCATGTTATCCTTGAAATACAAGACTTCCCTGGGTTGACAATAAATATTGTACACTCTGTATGTTATTTGTAATTCACTTGCGTATTGGGTGCTCGACATGAGGATAATGAGAGGAACTGAAAAATAATCTTCCTACCCTGCCATAGGATATTCAGAAGAAGGTAATGTCCTACTTTGAGTTATTCATCTCTATCCAAGTCACATGGAAAATAGTGGAGGAATGCTCGAAGCATCAACATTACACATCATGTAATGGCCAATATCCCCACCCCGTCATAGAGTGTATGTGATAAAATACTTCCCTTCCACCATCTCATTCATATTTAACCAAGTCACATGGTTAATACTATGAAATTTCCACCTGATGCTGCAAGCATCTGTCTTCAAGATCATCACATCTTACTTTGCATTAGAGTGCTTTAATCCCTCTGCATCTAAGCCTCCTTCTCCCTATGAATCTGAGCATCATTCTCTCCCTTTAGATATGCTCACAAGCTAGTCCATCAACCTATATTAGGTATCGTTTCAGATGCCAAATTGAATTGCATCCTAAACACTAGCTCTCATAGAGAAAATATGTACAACTCATTTTTTGTAATGCAAATATCCATCCTAGTGATGACCAAGTACATCAAAGATCGTCTGAACTATTTGTACGGTGGAATCTATAAAATCTGAATCTGAAGAAGAATCTCTCAGCTTATTCAAATTTGAATCAATCGGTGTGGACATGGGTTTACATTCCATCATCCCAAATCCTCTTAGGATATCAATAGTGTACTTTCCTTGACTATATCTCATCAGGTCTCAACCACACCTTTGATACCAATAAGTGATACAATAAGCCAAGATATTCATTTCGAACTAAAGGAAAACTCATTATGTACTTGTCAAGAAGTCTCTCTATCTCGGTGAGGAATAGATCCCTCAAATTCAGCATCAAGGAATCAACATCAGTAACCTGTGCCATTTGCACAAGTTGATTCCTGAGTCACTACTCTAACTGAATAGAAGTGCACCTCCTTAGAATTCAATTGAGTAGCTTTTGTCCTCCAGGACTAGAATAGAGAGAATACTAAATTTTCACAAGTAATGCTCTAATCACTTCTATAATATGCCATGACTTCAACCAAAAACTAATTTCTCCTCATGGTCATAGAAATAATGAACACATATAGTAGAGAGACTCTACATATGAGATCCTATGGCCCTTGGGTCATGTTCCCACTATGACTTAATGTACTACGTACACATATATTTGTTGTTACCGTTTAACATTCATCATTTGTACTCCAAGAATCACATTCATTTTAGTTACTCCCCCTGTCATGGAAGCCATCTTGTTACATGATATGGATCCTGAGCTGAGAGACATTCTCTTAGAAGCTTCTTGCTTTAGAGGGATAGACATCAACGAGATCGACATATCCATGAAATTTTCAATCTTACCAGGAATCCAAGAAATGTTGATGGAAATTGTAGGTGATAGATTCTCAATGTTCCCTTCAAAATATACACCATGAGTGCTTAACGGGACCACATAATAACCAACATAATCGCTAAGTTTCATCCTAAATTCATCATGCTCTATACGTTCAAGCTTCGGGAGGAAGTAAGAGCGATGTTAACACTCTTCCCAAGGCCATTTAGGACCATTCATGGCCTCGAGAATCACTTCTTCTGAAGGAAAAACATCACCAAAGAAATCATGTGAGCGTGACAATGCAACCACCCAAGCAGGTAGTGCAAAGAGATCCTTCTCTTCCATCCATGAACAGGAAGGACTAGGTCTACAACGAGATCCATAAAAAATTGATAAGCAACCTCCGTTGTAGACAACGAAATCTCCATCTTACTAGCTCTAGGGTCCTCATCTGAAGTGCTCGAATAAGGGGGAGTCCAAGGGTCATCCAAATACGTAGTGAAAAATGGGACCGAACTCAAAGAAAACAAATCACTACCAAGAGTGGAACCAATAACTAGGATTGGTGCTGAAATATTGAAAGATTCCATCAATGAAAAATACATTCCAACACCAACATTCTCACTTGTCGGCCAATAATTGTTAGTAGCTGGGATTGTGGATCCCAACAATGTAGTCGAACCGAAATTATTGAATGACATTTGATCGATCATGACATTACGATCCTCAAAAGGGAATCAAATGACACGAAAAATAGAAGACAGGACCACTTTCATATCGTAAATCCAGTTTCATCCCAGTAACAAATTGTAGTCAAGGGGCGCATCAACCACCTAAACCTTGATCGACACGGTCTTCCCTCCAAACTGGATTGGAAGAGAGGGAAGAATACCATGTAGCCAAAATGTATCATCCATTGAATGTCGTCAACATGGTCATGGATTTTGACAACGTGGGTGAACCAAGGCCTTTCTAATAATCCAGAGACATCACAGAGGCTGCAATGCCTTCATCATCGACTACACGTTTTATCATGTTATTCAGACACTCCACATGGACTAAGAAATCCAAATGGTAAGGAAAGTGAGGTTGGACCTCATGGGTTTCAAATATAACTACTGTGTAAGGATTGGAATCACCTATCCCAAGGGCAGTCAATAATTCTCTTCTATGTGAAGGACAAGTATGAAGCATTTCAAGAGCTGACATTGCATAGGGAGTTCGACCCAAGTCCTCAACAATAGAGTAATGCTGGACAACTCAAGAATTACAGTTGTTCCCCAAGCGCTCTAGGACTCACTTAGGTATATGAGGTATATCTTCAGGATTATCGATATGCAATGGTTTCTTAGGAGGCTCAGGCTCTTTACCCAAGTTAGGTTGTGACGAACCATATTTTTTTTTGTGATTCACAAGGTTAGTTGCATACATCATGTTGATACAACCATGGCCACCTTCTGCATTCGATGGTTTTTTATGCCCACCAGAAGTACTTCTGGCATCCATGTTCGTCGAAGCCATATTTTGATTATGAGGTGAAGGATCAGTCAACACAGCTGGGATCTGTGCAATGAACTTCAAGACCTCATCAATATGGGGGCACAAGTATGCGAGATGGTCTCCCCCACAAATATTGAAAGGGAATTTAACCTTCCACTTAGGCTTGTCCCCCCCCCCCCCACAACGTCATTTCCGTTCTTGTCATCGTTCTGGATCTACTTCCTATTCCTACCCCTTCTATTGTCTCTTCCCTTCTTTCTATTTCATCCAGGCCACTCATTACCCTTTTGTTCTAACGATTGTATCAAGAGCACATATGTATATTGGGTGGGATTGGATTAATCCATAGCTTGTCCGGTTGTATGCTTATTAATAGACAATTTTCACATTTTATTGGTAATTTGGTCTACGACCTTGGTACTTGTAGAGCCAACAGTACCATCGACATGTGCCCCAGGTTTAAACTTAGTTTCAAAGTTTGACCATGGTGCATTAGGGATAATCTCATAAAGGAGCACAAACTAAGCATAAACCAAGTCCAACTGTTGATATCTAAAGATAGCCCGCTACTTATTCATTACTACGGATTTTTAAACATCCTTTGCAATATAAGACAATGAATATTTAAGGAACCATTCCATCAAAAACTCAGGTGGAATGTTGGCCTTAATCAACCTCTTTCATCTGTGCCACTCTTAAATATGGTTAGAGATGTGTGTGTATTTTTCTTTCCTAATTGTCAATAAGAGCTTGGTGTCATCATCGTAATGTACATGTAGCTGAAAGTGGTTAATAAAGGTTATGGATAAATCAATAAACGCTCGATATGCGCCCCTAGGAAACTCTATATACCATTTCGTAGTAGGACCTGTGAGGGTGCGTTGAAACGGTTGTAGGTGAATAGATTCATGGTTCAATGAGTTTGAAGAGCCCCATAGGTGGAAAGTAGTCACATGATCCCTAGGATCCTTGCCACTCTTACCTTCAAACTTTTGGATATCCAAAGGAAGCTTTCTGGGAACAACTAACCACATCGAATCATGAGATACCTAATCATTGGTAAACTTCGAAAGGTTAGGAAAATTCAACATAGCCAAGAAAGGGAGTCTAGGTTGTGCCATATTGTTCCACGTTCCCTAACAATATTGGTTCATATAAGGTTGGTTGTAGTAAAGTCCATGGCCTTGACCAGTTGGATAATAACCCCCTCCTCCATGACCCATAAAATGATGCACGAGAATATTGTAGTTTGGTATACCTTGAGAATGAGGTGCCACATAACCATAATTATAGGATTGATAAGTAGGTTGACCCCTAGATATATAAGGAAGAGCATTACCTCCCGAAACAAAAACACTGGATGAAGAGGGAACAACGTGGTTAGATGCAGCACCACATCCCAAAGGACCATGCGGGTCATGAGGAGGATGTGTCATAAGAAACACATTTGACGAAATAGGTGCGATAGACTATGGGGCATAAGATGGAATGTAAGTTGTGCCTTCAATGCTCACATGTATACAGTCACCTCTGTAAGAGTGAATACTGGTGTTAGGATTGGGAGAAAATCCTCCCACGAATGGAACGGAAGGAGAAATATGACCACTCCCAAATATATCATCAAGAAAAGTGTCTCCAGTGCCCCCCAATCCTAACACCAGGGCTATACCAGAATCAACAGAAGATAAAGGGATATTGTCAGTAAGGCCTAACATGCCAAACCTAAAAGGTCCTGTGCTAGGGGGAATGTGATGGTTCTCACTGCTCGACCTTCCCAAGGAATACCTCTAATAAGCAGCATCAAAGTCTGACATATGAGGTTGTGTATTGTAGGAAGTAACAAATCCATGAGGGTCGGTGTTAACCAGAGTCCCACGTATCAAACTAGTCGCATTCCCCATTCTAAATGATAGAGAAGGAGGGATCTCCAGGGTTTTATATGTAGTACTCATGGTGAGACCAGTGTGTGAGTCACGGTGTGTAAAAGTTCGCTTAAAATTCCTAATCCTCTTCCGAGGGGGAGGACGAGAGCCACAAGGAGAAATCCATGCTAAACATCAAGATCAACGGAGTGTCAGAACTTGATCCATGATGAATCCAAAAAAATAACAAGACTCAACTAATTACGATCCCTAAAGCAAGCTAGCACACAAAGAGAACACCCCTAAGTAAAGCTAGGTTGGATGCAAACAATCCAAGAGGGAGGATACACGAGCTCTTGAATGAAGCAGGTATGTCTCTCCTAGGAGAGGATTGAGTCTCCCATACACTACAAGTGGAGGTGTGTAACCAATTATAGTGGCCCTAAACTTCAATGCATATAGTGACTATGCAGTTCAAACCCTACCTAGCCAAGACAGTCATAGAATAACCTCTGCAAGTACCCCCTATGATACCTAGGTAAGGAAACTAAGATCACCTCAATATAACTAATGCTTAGGCAGAAGTTGCAAGCGAGATCTACCATATGGGCAGGGTAAAAAAGCTTGAAGCTCAAAAGCACCAAAGGTACCTCAAAATACCCCAAATACAAATAAGATCCTGGAAATATCTCCTGCACTGCACATAAAGTGGAAATGGGATATCCCCACTAGTAACGTCTACACTTCCTCATGCTTAAATCCTGTGTGAGAGTAACCTATTGAGAACAACAATTATACCAAGGATTTATCTTCTCACTTGTACATACATCTAATTTCATAGTATTGGAAATATTTACTCACGGAACCCTATTCCAAGACTCTACAACCTAAGCTTGTTGGTGTACCTCTATCAAATAAAAAGTATAATCAGTTTTAAGTTAAGCGTTTATTTTAATGGATGTGATTAATCAAGGGTAATGAACGTGCAACTAGTGATATTATGACTTTGGAGTGAAATAAATATGCACACCTAAAAAACAATGCCAAGTGCAATTTGTCTTTAAATATAAAGAAAGGGGTATGCCACTACATGAAATGGATGAATTTCTTCTTCAAATGCCAATGCAATCATTCCTATATGAAGTCCTGAAAACTATTTAAACTAAGAAAACCTAATTCAAGTACCATTTCAATGCAAGTGCATAATGAAAAAACATGCCAAAAGTAAAAATATTATTGTAATTTAATTATAAATGATATGAAAATGCAATAAACAAACTCTACAAACTCCTAGACCCTTCAACAAATATCAGACATAAGCCAAGAAAGAAACTAAGACCAAGAGGTCTAATGCACTAATTATAATAAAGAAGGAGATAAATGACAAGAACAACTTTTAAATAAAAACAAAGAAAAAAGTCCATGGTTAGTACAAAAGCAATAAACAAGCACCACAGGAACCCAAGAAGACTCATCAACACTCACAACCCACCTAGAATCTCCCAAACATCAAGATCACAATTGCAAATATGGATGTACACGACTGTTCACAGAAAACCTGTGTGTATATGTGACTGTAAGTGGTACAAATCGTGTGTATACATGACTGCTACCTCTATGACCCGCACATAACAAGAGATAGGTGGTAAAAAGATAGGACAAGACTTAGATTACTTTAAAATAATATCAATGGGCTAACAAACTCCTAAATGCGACACAAAAACATAGAGAATCAGAGAGAAAATCAAGTACATTATGCACCCAAACCCCAACAAAAAGGAAAGTCCCTAGCAAAGTAGCCAATTCTGTTACGGAGAAAAATTCCTATGTATTGGGGTGGACCACAACATACAGTATGACACCAGAAATCAATCCACTTCTAATACAATAAAGAGATAAACAAGTCTAACACTAAGGGATGAGAATCATACCTTATTTCGGACATTCATATAAGATCCCCATTGAGCTTTCAATCACACTTGCACCTACATTTCATTCTCAACAACAACAACACATACAAACATGATAGATATTAAGTGTTAGAACCTACTCTAGCATATACAAATCCAATATATAATCAAAGCAACTACATTCATGGATAAAAATATCCATAGTTCACATATAATAGACGAGAAATAGATATTTCTATTAAATGTACACAGAGATAGAAATGACAACCTTCGTCGACACCTCATCGAAATAGAGAAACAAAGTCCTCTACCTGGGCCTCCGCCACTTCAATCCTCCACATCAAGGAAAGCTCACAAGACAAAGGCAATCTTGGGAAAGAACACCAATGTCTTATCCAAGGACAAAGGGATGCATACTCAAGTATGCAAGAATGGGGTACAAAACCACTATAGTCTCTTTTCTCTCACAAGTTATCCTCCTTCAATGCTTCTATGTAGCTCAATATATATCCCCTCAATGAGAAGTGAAGGGTCGAGTTAGAAAATTTCCAGGCATATGGAACGCCAAGAGTCAAGTTATTCATTACTTGATGAGGGAAAGCTCCAAATATTTTTGTTTTGAGCACATTTCCCAGTGTACGTGGGTCATAGTGGAGCAAGATGCATCTACACAAACATGATGTAAGGTGTTGACCCACGTATACCCATAAAAATGATTTTTTAAAGGGATTCTCTGGAGCATCAAAATTATACTAGGCAAAGGAGGTCCAAAGAGTCTGCATAGGGATAGGGAGAGACCATAAAAACATGATATACTAAGTGTGGTAAAATCAACTATAACAAGCTCATAAGAGACAAGTCTTATCATATATAAGACTTCAAAAGGTCCACAGTATCTGGTAGCTAGCTTGGAGCAATTTCGCAAGTTTAAGGAACTTTTCTTGGGTCTAACTTTAAAAAACACATGGTCTCCAACTTGAAACTATATGGAAATCCTATTCGCATCTGTGTAGCTCTTCTTCCTGTCTTGAGCTTCCTTTAGGATATGATTTATCTTAACCAGCCGATCCTCCATTTCCTTTAATAATTTTGGTCCAACAATGAATCAGTTTGTTGGGTTATCCCTGTTGGATACATTTACCACCATACACAATAATTTTGGTCAATTGGCCTAGTTAAAACACTATCCTAAGTTTTATTGACTTAATTGACATCAGAGGAGCACTGTATGACATCAGCATGAGCACACCCATGCCTACCTTCAGTTAAGGAGGCTAACTAAGCCTTCTCCCACATTCAAGGAGGCCAACTGGAGCACTCTGGGGGTGATCTAAGTGTCATAAATTCCCCATATTGCTAATTGATGGTTACAATAAGTTAAACAGAGAAGTGAAGGCACCTTACTTCACTAAATTGATTATTTAATGATTATTTAATGAACTGGAGTAAACAGGGGTGCCTCCAACCACTTTTGATGGTCAGTTACACTTCAGTTAACCTCATCGAGGTTCATTGGAGTTATTGATGCGCTACCACTTGTTGGTTGGCTTTCAGTTAAACTCAGTAATTTATTGCACTCCGACTTTATATAGGGATCAGTTGAGTCAATTAGGGTTTTGATCAGTGGTTAAATTAAGTGTTGACTGTGGCTTACTGTCAGTTAAGCTAGACTCACTCATTATTCATTTGATTATACAGAGTTGCTACTTCCATTGTAGCACCATTTTGCCAATTTTATGCATATTTGTTTGAATTCTTTGTGAGACTGTGTTTTCAGTTCCTAGACCACTGTGACAAATTAATATGGTATCAGAGCTCATGGTGGGATGAAGCTCAGTTCTCTCAAAAACAAGGTTTTTGACAGATCTTGCATGAAAAATTGAGCAAAGCTCAAAAATTCCAGCACTACATCAGAAGCCAAGGCTTACCACTGAATACCCCAAGTAAGAAAATTGTTGATCAAGCTTGCTTGATTGACTATGTTGGGTGTAATGAAAGCCTAAAATGTGCATGCTGTTCCACCTTATGGTGCCCCTTTTGTTGTGATTTTCATGTTCTTAGCAGGTGAAATCATTCACTCCAATAGATTCAGATGGCTTCTTCCGTTTAACTCTTGACTCCGTTCAAGTTCCACTCATGGAAAGGAGAAATGGAGATCCAACTATGTGCCAAAGGAATCTATGGGGTCACTATGGACACTGAAGAAGAGTCTGCTTTTGTGACAGACAAAGCTATATTCTTGAACAAGAAATACAAAGCATTTGGATTCTTGTGCCTCTCTATTTCCCGGGATTTTCTTTTCCATCTTTCGGGATTGAATACTCCAAAGGAAATATGGGACAAATTGGAAACCCTGTATGGAAAGTAGGATGATTTGAGAGTATACTAGCTTGAGAATGAGTTGATGTCTCTCCATCCTTCCAATTTCGAGACCTTGGATGACTTTTTCACAAATTTCAAGCACATTGTCTTATTATTGAAGCAATGCAAAGTGGAGAAGGAGGATGATCAGCTCATCCTCACCATACTCTCCAAACTTGGAGCTGATTATTTAGTTTTTGTCTCTACATTCTGTGCGGGGAAGCTCACAACCCCTAGATGGAAGATGACTTCACTCAATGTCTTCATTGAGTCCCTAACAAGTGAACATGATAAGCTTGTCCAGATGGGGATCATCAGATCCTCCTGTGATCAAGCCCTCCATGTCTCAAGGCCCAAAGATATGAAGGGTAAAGGAAAGCAGTAGAAGAACCCAAAAACTAAATTCGAATCTCCTAAGCCTAAAGTTGAAAACCAACAACATGATGAGTCTTCCGACTTAAAGAAGAACAAAGGAAAAGGGCATCATGGAATGAAAAAAGTCAAGTTTTCATACTACAGGAAGGGCTTCCACCCTGAACATGCTTGCATGAAGAAGAAAGTTGATGAAGCTACCTATATCCTTGAGAGAAATCACATCAATCTTTTAGAAAGCTTTCGGAGGAGAGATCAGCAAGATCGAGAACCACAGCATGAAAGAGGTCATGCCCTCATGGAAAGCACTTCGAATTCCAAAGCACTCTTGATAGATTCTGGAGCTTCAAACCACATGATGGCTGAAAGAGACTCCTTCTCATCTTTGGAGACCAGCAAATCCATCCCCATCCATATGGGAGATGACTCCACCATCATTTTAGAAGGACAAGGTACTGTTGATCTTGAGAATGGCTATTTTTTAAATGTTTTGTATGTACTGTCTCTGGAATCAAACCTCCTGAATGTTTATCAAATGACACATATGGGAGTGCCCAAGAGAGTATCCTTCAGCTAGAATGATGTAGAGATCACAAAACTTGCATCCAAGAAACTTGTTGCAAAAGGCCTTGCAGACCATCATGCAAAAGCCTATGAGTATTTCCATTTTATGGCGGATGCAAAGCCCACCGCACTGCTGACTCATGGAAATGAATTTAGTAGACTGTGGCATGAGAGGTTCAACCATCTCAACTTCAAATACTTGCATAAATTACAGAAAAATTCCATGGTTGAAGTCCTCCCGGTCATCAAGGCAACCATTGGAATTTGCAAGGGCTGTGTTGTTGGAAAGTATCCTGAGCACACGTTCAATCGAGGGAAGGAAAGTAGATCTGCATGCATCTTAGGACTGATAAATTCTGACATCAGCGGTCCCATTCCTATCAAATCCATGAATGGATCAAGGTATCTTCTGAATTTTATTGATGATTTTTCCAGGTACACATGGGTCTTCTTTATAAAAAAGAAGCCTAAAGTCTGTGAAAAATTCACTGAACTGAAGGCCTTGATCGAGAATGCATCTGGCCAAAAGATAAAGATATTGAGATCTAATAATGGTGTGGATTATGTCAATAATGAGTTTCTACACATATTCTCGCAAAGTGGTATTCAAGTCCAGCATTCAATTCCCTACACCCCAACAGAACAGTGTAGCGGAAAGGAAGAATCGGTCTCTCAAGGAGATGACCACTTGTATGTTGGAATCAAAGAAGTTGGCTGCAAATTTTTGGGCTGAAGCCATGCATGCTACAGTGTACATTCAGAATAGAGTTCCACACTCATCCATGAAAGGGAAGACCCCTTTTGAAGCATACTTCAGACACAAGCCGGATGTGTCGAATCCGCGGGTGTTTAGGTCCACTGCATGGGCCCGAATTCCACTTGATAAAAGGAGGGATTTACAATCGCAAAGCATAGAATGTCTATTTATTGGGTATCCTAATGAATCAAAATGTTTCAAGCTACTGGATATAAAAACAAAACATATCATCATCGAAAGGAGTGTCAAACTCGATGAGCCTCTTCAGGAGGTGGAACTAGTGAAGGAGAAAACTGCTGAATTTCCTTCCTATTATATTGAATATTTGGATGATGAAATTGGGGGTGATGACCCTAATTTGGATCCTCTTATTTCTGATATCAGTGTACAACAAACATAAGATGTGGAATCAGAACCTGAAGTACAAAATCATCTCCCAATATGGGCCTTACATACACTCTCCTCCACAGTCGATAACATTGGAAATCTGGATGATCCAAGGAGAACCCGGTCTGATTTCCAAAGAGTAGGTATTGCACTCTCTTGTCCTGATTATTTGCTATCTGAATCTTGTTATGTGATGATAAATTCAGACCCAAAGTCCTACTACCATGCTTGGAAGGATCCGATATGGCAAGTTGCCATGGATGAAGAGATGATTTCTCTTCAGAAAAACACTACTTGGGAGCTAGTTTCTCTTCCTCCGGGAAAGAAATTGGTTCAATGCAAGTGGGTGTTTCAGTATAAGGTTTCTGCATATGGAAGAACCTATAAATATAAGGAAATTATTGTGGAAAAATGTTTCTCCTAGGTCCAAGGTGTGGACTACCATGAGACTTTTGCACCAGTTGCAAAAATGGACTCCATCCGCCTAGTTTTGGCAATTTCAACATCTAAGCACTGGGAAGTGCATCATATGGATGTTAAGTTAGAATTTATGCATGGAGATATTCATGAGGAGATATACATGAATCAGCCTGAGGGCTACATCTCTGATCCATCTTTGGTTTGCAAGCTAAAGAAGTCACTATACGGGTTAAAACATGCCCCAAGAGAGTGGTATTCCAAGATGGATTCCTTCCTTCTCTCGCAAAACTTCCAAAGGTGTAGATCAGATCCAAATGTGTATATACAGCAGTATGATGGTCATTTGATTATTATTTTTTTATATGTTGATGACTTACTGATCATAGGTAGCACAGTTGCTTCTATTTCAGTCATCAAAACTGCTCTCCACAATGCATTTGAAATGAGCGATTTGGGGCTCTTAAAACAATTTTTGGGGCCCAAAATTGAGCAAAATTCTGATGGGATAATGGTCACTCAGTCCAAATACATATCATACCTATTATTCAAGTTTAACATGGTTGAATGTAGGGCTGCACCAATCCCTTTCCTTTCATGGATCAGCCTTGAAGAAGGAAAAAGCACACCTCCCATGGACTGCACTATTTATCGACAATTGATTGGCAGCTTGTTGTACTTGACTCATTCTAGGCCTGATATTTGTTATGCTATGAATTTTGTGTCAATATACATGCAGCAGCCCCATGATATTCATTGGAAGGAATCCAAGAGGATCCTCCAGTACATTCAGGGAACCATGACCTATGACATTCACTATGCTGCAGACTCCAAGCTAGAGCTGGTTGGATACATAGATTTCAATTGGGCGGGTGATTCTACTGATCAAAAGTCAAATTCTGGATATGTCTTCATGTTTGGTGGTGGCCCCATTTTCTGGCCTAGCAAAAAGCAGGCCGCCATAGCATTGTCTTCAGCAGAGGCCAAGTATTGAGGAGCAGTGAATTCTTGCATCCAAGTTGTTTGGTTGCAAGGAATTCTTTCAGAGTTTGATCTTGGTAGTACTTTGTCCACTTTCCTCTTTTGTGATAATCAAATTTCTATTAATATATCCACATATCTAGTTACTAGGCAAAGGACCAAGCATGTAGATATACACATGCACTATATTAGGGAGCTAGTGCATGACAGGACAATCATTCTGCAATAATGCCCGACTGATGAGAAGATTGCAGACATCTTCACCAAGAGATTTTTATAAAATAAGTTCACTTACCTCCCTTCACTGTTGGGGGTGAGTTCATCTGGGTGATCCAACTACTTTCAGTGTTCAGATTGAGGGGGGGTTTTCCCACTGGGTTTTCCCTCTTTTCCTCACTTAGTTTGTTTTGAGCATTGTTTTTAGTTTCAGTATTGTACAAGGTGACCTATGGCCTTTGTTGCCAGGGCCATAGAATTCTTATGCACTTTATGTTTTCTACTCCTCCTGAGTATAGCTTAAGGGGGGGTGTTGGAGACATTTACCACCATACACACTCATTTTGGTCAATTTGGCCTAGTTAAACCACTATCATAAGTTTTATTGACTTAATTGACATCATAGGAGCATTGTATGACATCAGCATGAGCACACCCATGCCTACCTTCAGTCAAGGATGCTAACTAATCCTTCTCCTACATTCGGGGAGGCTAACTGGAGCACTCCGAGGGTGATCTGAGTGTCATAAATGCCCCGTATGGATAATTGATGGTTACAATAAGTTAAACAGAGTAGTGAAGGTGTCTTTCTTCATTAAATTGATTATTTAATGAACTGGAGTCAACAGGGCGCCTCCAACCACTTCTGATGGTCAGTTACACTTCAGTTAACCTCATCGGGGTTCATTAGAGTCATTGATGCACTACCACTTGTTGGTTGGCTTGCAGTGACATGTGTCTGACCTACTTTCAGTTAGAATCAATCATTTATTGCACTCTGACTTCAGTTAGGGCTCAGTTGAGTCAATTAGGTTTTTGATTAATGGTTAACTTGAGTGTTGACCATGGCTTACATTCAATTAAGCTAGACTCACTCAGTCAATTTGAATGGCCTCCTTGGGAATTCAAATTGTCTTGGAATTCATGCTTTAAACATGATCATTGTATTGTCTTATTCATTATTCATTTGATTATACAGAGCTGCTACTTCCATTGCAGCACCATTTTGCCAATTTTATGCATATTTGTCTGATTTCTTTGTGAGACTGTGTTTTTAGTTCCTAGACCACTGTGACAAATTAATATGGTATCAGAGTTTGATCTTGATAGTACTTTTTCCACTGTCCTCTTTTTTGACAATCAAACTGCTATTAAGATATCCATAGATCCAGTTACCAGGAAGAGGACCAAGCATGTAGAGATACACATGCACTATATCAGGGAGCTAGTGCATGAAAGGACCATCAATCTACAATACTTCCCGACTGATGACCATATTTCAGACATGTTCACCAAGATATTTTCGGAAAAGAAGTTCACTATTGGGGGCGAGTTCATCGGGGGGGGGTTCCCACTGGGTTTTCCCTCTTTTCCTCACTATTGAGCATTGTTTTTAGTTTCAGTATTGTAAAGGGTGACCTATGGCCTTTGTTTCTATGGCCCTAGCATTCTTATGCACTTTATGTTTTCTACTCCTCCTGAGTATAGCTTAAGGGGGGGTGTTGGATACATTTACCACCATACATACTCATTTTGGTCAATTTGGCCTAGTTAAACAACTATCCTAAGTTTTATTGACTTAATTGACATCAGAGGAGCACTGTATGACATCAGCATGAGCACACCCACACCTACCTTCAATCAAGGAGGCTAACTAAGCCTTCTCCTACATTCGGGGAGGCTAACTGGAGCACTTCAGGGGTGATCTGAGTGTCATAAATGCCCCATATTGCTAACTGATGGCTACAATCAGTTAAACAGAACAGTGAAGGCACCTTCCTTCACTAAATTGATTATTCAATGATGATTTAATGAACTAGAGTCAATAGGGGCACCTCTAACCACTTCTAATGGTTAGTTACACTTCAGTTAACCTCATCGGGGTTCATTGGAGTCATTGATGCGCTACCGCTTGTTGGTTGGCTTGCAGTGACATGTGTCTAAGCTACTTTCAGTTGGACTCAGTCATTTATTGCACTCTGGCTTTAGTTAGGGCTCAGTTGAGTCAATTAGGGTTTTGATCAGTGGTTAACTTGAGTGTTGACTGTGGCTTACATTTAGTTAAGGTAGAGTCACTCATTCAATTCGAATGACCTCCTTGGGAATTTGAATTGTCTTGGAATTCATGCTTCTAGCATGATCATTGTATTGTATTATTCATTATTCATTTGATATACAAATATGCTACTTCCATTGTAGCACCATTTTTCCAATTTTATGCATATTTGTCTAAATTCTTTGTGAGACTGTGTTTTCAGTTCCTAGACCACTGTGACAAATTAATAATCCCAACTGATGGGAATATTTCACTTCCTTCCATACACGACCTTGAAATAACTCATATTCAAAGAGTAATGATATCCATTATTATAAGAAAATTCCACCAAGCATAAATAATCTTCCCACTTAGATGGTTGATCCATCACATACATCCTTAACATATCCTCAATTACTTGGTTAACTCTTTATGTTTGTCCATATGTATGAGGGTGGTATGATTTACTGATGTTTATACTTGTACCAAAACCCTAGAACTATCCTTTCCAAAAGTTAAAAGTAAATTTTGAATCTCTATGTGATACTATAGCCTTCGAAATACCATGGAATCTGGCTACTTCTTTCATTGAAATATCTGCAATGTTAGCTACTTTGTGAGTTGTGTTTACTGGAATGAAGTGTGTTCCCTTAGTCAAATTATCTACCAAAACCATGATAGCATAATTTTGGAATATCGTCTTAGGTAACTTGGTGATCAAATCCATCGTCACTACATCTCATTTCCATTCTGGTATTGGCAAGGGTTGCAACAATCCCATTGGATGTCGATCCTTGAATTTGACTTTTTGACATTTCATGCACCTAGCTATATATTCTGCAACATCATTCTTCATACCTGGCCAATAGTATTGTTTCCTTAATTCTGCTACTATTTTATGATAACCCGAAGGTCCGACATAAGGAACATCATGCATTTCATTTAGAACCATATCCCTTATATCTCTAACATCAAGAACATAAACTCTATCTTTGTGCATGGGTATCCCATTTTCTTTAAAATTATATTTATCAAATTTCTATGGAATTTTATGTTGTTTCAATCCTTCCTTCACCTAATGATAAAGTTCATCTGTAACATTGGCTTCAATGATCTTATCCTTTAAATCTGATGTTCTAGTGCTAATAGCTGCTACATGCATCACATGTATCTTCCTACTAAGTGCATCAACTACTTTATTTTCCTTACCTTTGATATGCTTGATGTCAAAATAATATTCACATAATAACTCCATCCACCCCCTCTGTCTTGCATTCAAATTAGGCTGCTCGGACAAGTATTTTAGCCCATCATGGTTAGTTATCAACTCAAACATCTTACCCATGAGATAATGTCTCCACATATTCAAATCATGGATGGTAGCTACAAGCTCTAAGTCATGGGTGTATTAGTTCTTATCATGTTCCTTCAACTTTATAGATTCGTAATTGATCACATCTCCATCATGCATTAATACTCCACCAATGCCTTTCTTGCATGCATCCGTGCATACAACAAAGTTTCCTCCACTATCCGCAATTTTTAGCATGGGTGCACTGGTATGGCATTTCCTTAAGTCTTTGAAAACTATCTTCACACTTATAATTCCATTCAAACTTTACACCATTTTTTTGCAAGGATGTGATAGGATGAGCCAGCTTCAAGAATCCTTCGATGAACCTTCAATAGTATCCAGCTAACCCCATGAAGGATCTGACTTCTGATACATTCTTAGGTGTTGACCATTCCATAATGGCTCTTATCTTCTTAGGATATACTATAACACCTTCTTCAGATGTGATATTCCCGAGGTAGTGGATTCTTCCTTGATAAAAAGAACACTTGCTTTATTTGACATACAACTGATGTTATATAAGAAATTACATTACTAGTCTTAGATGTTCTTCATGCTCTTATTTTGTCTTGTAATAGATAAGTATGTCATCCAAGAATTCAATCACAAACTTATATAAGTAATTTCTGAAGACTCCATTCAATAAACACATGAATACTGCAAGTGCATTTGTTAAACCAAAAGGTACTACTGTGAACTCATAGTGTCCATACCTTGTTCTGAATGATGTCTTATTGATATCCTCATTCTTAATTCTAATATGGTGGTATCCCGACCTCAAATCTATTTTTGAAACTCTGAATTGATCAAACAAGTCATCAGTTCTTGGTAAGGGGTACTTGTTTTTAACCGTTTCTTTTTTCAACTGCATATAATCTATGCAAAGTACTAGAGTTCCATCTTTCTTCTTCATAAATAACACAAGAGCTCCCCAAGGTGAAATACTGGGCCTTGTTTGACCTTTCTTTAGTAGCTCCTCTAACTGCATTTGTAATTACTTTAAATCTGGAGTAATCATTCTATAAGTTGCTTTAGATGAAGGTATTGTTCCTGGAACCAAGTCGATAGAAAAATCAATGTCCCTATTAGGAGGCATTCCTGGCGGTTCTTGAAATCTATCTGCAAAATTTTGTAGTATTGGATAATCCTACAGCTCTGGATCTTTTCCTTCTTTTGATTCTTCCACATGAATTGCATATAACTGACATACCTTTCTAAGACATTTATTCAATTGTAGAGAAGTTATCTGCCTCAGGGATATGGGTCTAGGTATACCTTTTATTGTCACTAAGTTCCCTTCTTCATCCAAACAAGTATAAGTTTTATGATGGAAATCTAGAATTGCATGGTGTGCATCCAACCAATACATGTTGATCAACACATCATATGACCCCAAGGGTATGATTTTTAAGTCTATAAAGGTTTTCATTCCATTCATTTCTAAAGGACACACTTTTACAAATTCAGTGATTTTCCTCTTGGCTCCTGTAGCTAACTGTACTAGACTTGTTGTTTCAAGTTTAATTTTCTTCAAATGGCATTTCTCAACTAGATTAGGTGCAATGTAATTATTGATAGCTCCTGAATCAATAAAAATAGTTATGGTTTTATTAGAAAACTTACCTTATACCTCAATCATTTGGGACTTGTGGTCATCTTGCCTCCCATCTAGGGCTACATAGATCCCTTGAACACTTCCATCTAGATATCCAACATTCGAAGCCTCTTGAATGTTGTGAAGGTTATTTTTCTTGTGTGGGCACTAACTGGAAACATGATTTTCCTTGTGTATCCAACATTACGCAGGTGGTATTTTCCCTGAAGTCTCCTTCCTTGACTGTCCTTGTTGTTAAGAATTTTTGTTTCTAAACTTTGAAGGCTGGAAACCTTTCTTTCTCTACTCATGCATGTTCTTCTTCATATCGTTCCAATTCTTATGATATGGGGTCTTGCTCTTATTTTGTTAATATAAGTGTTTTTCCTTCCAGATGGCATCCTTAAGGTTATTTGGTCTATCATACTATATTTTATCTCTATAAGATTCAAGAAGGCCACTTAGGAACCTTTGAATCTTTACCTTCTCATCTTTGATGAAGTCCGCATAGTTCAAAAGTTATAGAATTTTTTTCTCATAGGCCTCTATAGTCATGTTTCTCAACTTAAGCTCAAATAATTCCTCCATATTCTTGTCATAGTAGGGCTCAGAGAGGTATTCTTTCTAAAAGTATTTCTTAAACTTCCTCCAAGATATTTTGTCTTCATCGATGTATTTCAGCTTAACTAGTTGATCCCACCAGATAAATGCTTTACCTTGCAGATGGTATATGGATACTCTTTCCTCCATATTAGGTGTATACTGATGCAACTGGAAGAATTTCCTAAGTCCTAATAACCATGCTTCAATATTCTCCTTGCTTTACCACTCCGACAAAAGTTGGGGACTTGATTCTTCTCAACTCTCCTACTAGTTCATCCCAGGTAAACCTCCTCTTCTTGTATCTTATTGGAGATCTATTAGGACTACTCTCTGTACTACTTAATGCATACCCCTCCTTCCTCTCTGAGTGGTGAGGTCTCCTTGAAGAGTATCTAGACCTCACATGACCTCTTCTATGACTCTTTTCAACAGATCTTTGAATGGTCTTCAATGATTTTATATCATTAATAATTTTCTCCTGGATATGAATTATCCTTTCATTATCCTCTCTACACTTCCTCACTAAATCCTCCAAGATTAAGGATTCACTGCTCCGCTTATGTCTAATTGACCTTCTTCCCTCAATAAACGCCTCTTTAGGACTATATGGTCTCCTTCCTTCCTCAAAATCCATCTCCAATCTCTAACTTCCTACTACTGAACTTGTACTTGTTGAATCTTTAGTCTTCATAGGTTTGGTTAAAATATCAGTTTAGTGGAAACACCGCTTGCTCAATCAATCATTGGGAGCTGCAATGTGTTCATTATTAACACTATGTTAGTAAACTACACATTGGTATAAGTTCATTATCATTGAAAGTACTTTTCTTCTGGTTTATAAAGTAATTAACCAACTTTTCTAAGCTACAATCTCCCTAATTGGACAAGAGGGAAGAAATATTTCCAAGATTTTTCCTTACTGGATAAACATCAAGTCCATAGCCATATCAAGATGACAATTTAATTAACTAACTCACATGTGAAATTATATTAAGGTGCATGCATCCAAGTTATCTAATGCAAATGCATGTTTACACGGTGACTTGAAACTTCGTAGAAGGTCCAACAGTCGCAGTGTTGAAACCTTCAGCTCTGATACCACTTGTAATGTCTTCAACCCTTGAGATAAGGAAAAAGGTGCTAAAATTAATACTAACTTAAGTTTAAGTACAACAGATATAGATGACTTACTATTAAGTTGACTAACCATTCACCCAAATAATTAAAACTTTTAACTCTGGAGATTGAATTATAACTAAAGTTGCGACACTTAATTATTTAATTACGCCAATTAATTATATAATTGTGTGTGACATTCAATTAATAATTTCCAAAGTGTGAGATAAGGGTCATAATTTGAAACAAGAACATGAATAATACATGATAAACATCATATTCAGTGTGAATGATTAATTTATGTACTTTTGGTTTGTTTGATAGCACCGTTTATAAATAATCAAGTATTGATGTCGTTGATTATTTGTAAATTCATCTATTTTTCAGTGGTGTTATGTGTGTGTTGTTAGTGAGGATACAAATTAAAGAAAACCACATATCATGGAACAACCATAGGCTGCAATCGACAACCAAAATGCAACCATAGAAATAAAAGAACATTGGCTGCAACTACGACCCTCAAAGTCAGATCGTATGGCTTCCACCCTCCAACCATCAATTACTTTTACATCTAGAAAATGTCACTCATCCTCATATATGCAACTAAAGACAAATATGTAAAAAAAAAAATTACAATCAAATGACAGGTGCACTCATCTTGGCACCGGAAAACTATTGAACCAAAACAAACATATCTTGGTCATTCAGAAAGATTTTTCAATGAAACAAAAGGTGTTGTTCACTAGAAAAATTGTTTCAAATGCGATGAGATAGGTCTCACAACACATAAATGAGCCTAGATGGGCTAACCAAATCATGTGGTTGCGCCCCTCTCAATACAATAGAGCCAAAATTACAATTTTTGGTTAGGAAGAAGAAGAATAGAAAGAAGGTAAAGGGCATAGAAACTCAATTCCATATTATATGAGATTTATCCTTCCTACATGAAGATCCTAAAATTCAATACATGAACACTTGAACAATCAATCAGATGCTATTGAAAATATACTAAATACGATAATGTAATGAAAACATAACATAAGAGAAATACTTATCTCAAAATATGGATAACTGGATGTAGCAGGTTAAATTTTCTCCCAATCGTAGACATCGTTAAGTCTTCCTCGCTTGAATAGGTCACCCCCGAGCTGATTCCATGGATCCAATGGTAGAGGCTCACTTAGTCTCACTACTCTTGAAACTACCCCTTTCGAGAGCCACAATGCTTCCCACTACTACTTTTATGTGTGTCTCCACTTCCTATGGGATGTGATCTAGCTCGTCATTCCCATTTCTTGGCTTGATGTGCGAGAACCTGGACTAGTAGATTGATATAATGGAGGTAAAGGAAAACAACTAGACTCACTCTAAGTCTCAACACACTTTCAATACTATAAGCATTCCCAACACGGTTGGATAGCATAAGTCACATGGTCCAAAGCTCAATATTAACTTCAACAAGGAGAGGGAATATGAATTTATCGTACAAGGAGGCTAAATGTAACCCAAAGGGATCAACTCAAATTAGAGAGAGGTAAGGTTTAAGCTTCATCAGGGAGACTTAACTTGAATTAGTGGAGTGGTGGCTTAGTGAAAATATTTCTTTTCTCGAATTAGCACCATGAGGAGGAGTTACCAAAAACCAAGGGGTGGAGCCATGCCGAGCACAAGGAGAAACACTAATGCATAAGGGAGGTTACAAAACATTAAGGAGGGAGAAATAGGTGAGAGAAGGGATCCAATAGAGTCATAAATACCTAGGAATCATAAAAATAGGACCATCAATGCATTATGTAAGGGTGGAATCTAGAAAATAGATTACAACCCCTAAAACTAGGGAAAGGGGCTCATAAATGACCAAAAATACATAAATGTGAGGGAATATTCTCCAAAGGAGAGTGCCCTAGGAAATAGGGGCCAACTAAGGCACACACAGTCTACAATATTATCTCCGTAGTCCATAAAGATAAAGAATGAGGTTCGTTGTACAAGGTTTGAGTGAGAATCATTGTTAATGTCACCAAGGTGCAATTTATGAACTAGGATGGACAATTCAAGCCAACAATAAGTTAAAAGGTTCTATGGATGTCCCCATTCCCCCTCACTTGTGGAATCCATGGTCTCCCATACTCTTTTAGTTTCCCTTTCCGATCCAGTTGTTTATTTAATAGAAAAAACCAATAATGATAACAACAATACCAATGATTAAGATTAATATTAATGCCAAAGTCCATAATTCACATTATCAAACAAGGATCACAAGTGATTAATCACACTAACAAGCAAAGGAACATAAGTCCACAATTACATAAAATATCATAAGGCCATAATGCAAAAGAACATAAGTCATATGAATGATGATAAGTTCGGGGCTTAACAACTTGGGTATTACATATATAATTACAAGACATGCTTACCCTTCTACACACAACAGTTAAGAATTGGAAGATATATTCCCCCCCACAATATGAATTGATTTAATTCCTCAATAGCAGATGACTTAATGACATAACATCTAGAATGTTCCTCATCAAGGAATTTATCACTGATAAAGATATTTTGACAGAGGAAATTTGACATTGCACGCGATCTACAATCACAAACAAATAAGAGATGGATTAAAAATTAACTTCTTATTTCCCACAACCAAAGTGATGATAAGTTTTTTTGTCAAAAATATTTTAGATGCAAGATAACAAGACTATACATTGATAAATCATTATAAAAAGAGGCATACCTTTAATGCGAATTCCTGATCGATGTTGCAACGATATCTAGTAGCACCTTCCAGGGGACAACTTGATCCTTTATACAAAAGAAGAGAAGAAATTTGCATAAGAGAATCAACCATAAGCTCCATACTATTTTCATCAGTTGTAGATATACAAGAACAAAACAAGTAAAAACATGGTGCCTCCATGTCTTGGTCCCTCATGTATAATTATTTATTATATATATTTTACATTATTATAGGTTATTGTAGACAAGTAGGGCCATGAATGATGTATGATTTCATTTGAGGTTGCTCTTGCTTCAATGAGCGCCAACAACGCCTACCTATCGACTTACTCTTTTATGAGTTGTTGGTTGATTCAATTGAACATGTCATGATGGTTTGAACCTCAAAAGAAATCAGTTGAAGACCTACTTAGACCTACATAAAATACACCGCCAAAATACTAGAAAAATGTTAACTCATCCAACAACAAATTCACTATACAAGAGAAACATGGTGATTGTGATCTTGGCTTCTAAAGGAGTCATTGGTCCAGTTTTGACGATAGGTTTAAGCAAGTTTAAAATATATAATGTTGTCGATTCACCCAATTAAAGTATTTATTGTGCATGATAACCTTTCTATGACTTCCTTTTACAACTATATATTCTTCAAAAACATTTGCGGATTACTCACTTACTTAACTCTATATAACTCGTAGAGGCGATTGCATTATATATATTTTTAGTTCTTCATTTGCCACTGTTGTGATGCATTCCCTGGACTTTTAAGGAACATTTCTTTCTGCTCATATTCCTTTCTCTTGGGTTGTTACACTCCTATTTACAATTCCTGTTGTGATGCATTCCCTGGACTTTTAAGGAACATTTCTTTCTCCTCGTATTCCTTTCTCTCTTGGGTTGTTACACCCCTATTTACAATTCCAGTAAAAGAGAGTATATAACAGTTACTGCCAAAGTACTGCTTATGATTACGTAAATTCTATGGAGGAAACATTAACTTATTCTCGCAATGAAATGGGATGGAGGGAATAGGATTCAAATAATATGGAAATATTTGATTAAAGAAATCAAATCCTCATTTGAAATCAACTAAATTAATTTTTAAGATTCAGGTGGAAAAATCAAAGAAAGAGAAAAGCAGAGGATCAAAGGAACTAAGGTTCTCACTTTCTCCTTCATTTACGATTGTCTAATTCCCCATACGAATAAAAAAAGGTAGCATCCAGAGTTGCATGGTTCCTTGATGCAATGAAGGCAGAGATGAGCAAGTACTTGCCACAAACAGAAAAATGAAAATCCATATCTTCAAGTGTTTCATCAAAACCTTGTCTTTTTATCATTATTTTCCTTCTAACCTTGTCTCCATTTGGTTTAGTTGGTCCAAAAGTAGGGAAGTTGAATATTTGGTTCAAGGCCGGTGCAATAAGTGGCTCAAGATAAGCAAACAACCTCTGCTTTCATTTTTCATCAGGAACTGCAGCTTATTTGTTGATTGGTTCACAATATTTTTGAAACAAGGGTTCCAATGCTGTAGAGAGTTTTGTAGCTCGCATGAAAGCTCTACTGAAGGGATTCAAAATAGCACTGTTCAATACTAGAAACAAAGAGAACAAGTTCAAACCAAGCCTCCACATATTTCATTGAAACCTTTTGTAATTTCAAAAACTCATTACCTTGAATGCGAAAAAGAACCATGGCAAGGTTTGGACAAATGAGATCATAGAAGCCCAACTTTGTTGGATACATATTCCCATACATAATAAACAAGTTGTAATGTGCAGGAGTGACAGAATTATTGGAAACCCCAACTAATAACCTCATTGACACTCTCCAATGAACATGATTTCTGAAGTGGCGATGTGCTCCTATAGATGCAAATAAATAGTAGACCAAAAGAACAGAAGATGAATATTTCAAAAGCGACTATTTGTGGACATTTGGCACATTGGTTGTCCAGGAGATGGAAACATAAGCTTCAACTAATGGGGATTTTCCATCAGGGAAAGAAAATGCTCTCAGGAATAATATTAACAACCGATAGTAGGAATACTCTGTAACAATCGAAATGGATAGCTACAATAACTTAAAAGGATTCTCTAATCCAGAAAGAAAGAAGACAATATGTATGCACCCACCTTTTCATCGGAAGAATGATAGGAATGAGCAAGCGATCAGGTTTGATTCCTATCATCAGTATTTTGTCAAACAATTCCATGGCTTATTCCGCAAACCCTCGGTTGGAATAATCTGCAATAATCACCATCCATGAGACTAAATACCTCTGATCAAAGACTCTATGAGCCTCAACCACAAATACATATTTGGAATACATGTTCGTAAGCACATTTTCTAGGATTCATCCTGGTTGAATGAAAAAAATAATATATAATTCAAACGCATGGCGACTCTGTCCACTAATGCGTTAATGTTGGCCTATGTAACAATTTCTCCTCCAACGATGGTAATTCCAGATTTTCTCTACGCAAATACTGCATGCCTCTACCTAGATCCCCTTTCCAGGTCGCGCCTCTGTTTATGTTTTGTGGTGATCCTCCAATGCGTGTAATCCTTTTCTGTTAGTGCTCGCTAGTTGGTCACTAGGGTTTTTCATTTGTCATTTTTTTATGTATTTTATATTTAAAAGGTTAAAAAAGGTAGGGTTTTTCATTTGTCATTTTTTTTAATGTATTTTATATTTAAAAGGTTAAAAAAGGTAATGGTAAGAGGTATTGAAAAAAAAGGGGGAAAGGATTTAAGAAAAGGGGGGAAAGGCTTAAGGGTGATCTGTCATTTTTTTATGCATCTTATATTTAAAAGGTAATGAAAGGTAATGCGAATGGGTATTGAAAAAATGGGGGAAAGGATTTAAGAAAATGGGGAAGTGATTAAGGGAAATTTAACGGTTTCATTTTTTAATAATCACAAAAGCTTAAAGGAGGGGATAGCAAAAGGGGAAGGTCATAAATGGAGTTTTAAGAGGCCCTTTTTATTATCACAATATGCATTTTAAGAATAGAAAATGTATTTGAATCTATAGGGAGGAGATGTTAAAAAAAATCTTTTTAATTTTTCTTTTTAGTAGCTTTGAGAAAGAGGGTTCAAATGAGAAAAAGGCTAAAGGATAGGGTTTGAAAAAATAAGGGATGGCTTAGGATAACCTAGAAGAAGAGATTCCTTTAGGGTTATTTTGAATTTTTCAAACAAAAAATGATATTGGATTTTTTTGCAAAGAGGTACCTATGGGGAACATTTAAAACTAATTTTTGGATATAGGAATGCCGAGAAAAATGATGAAGGACATGACCAACAAATTAATTAGAGCAAGGATGATTTTAAGAAACCATACTTATTTAAAAGTGTATAAATGTTGGCTAATATTACCAATTCTTAAATAGGAAACTANCATCAAAATTGGGCTAAACAGGGCTTCAAAAAATGCAAAATGGCGAATCTTTTTTGGGAGAAAAACATGGAAAAATAGCCCACTGGGCTAAAATTCGCCCCTAAAATCATCCCTAAATTAGAGAACAAAAAACTTACAAATTTTAGCTAATAAGATGTGATATATTTAAAATTTTCGAAACTTTGACTAACCATTGAAAGGGTCAAACATATTTGGAATTCAAAATACAAAATATGGAGATGACCAGAGAAATGAGTTCAACACAATGGTATAGACCCCATGACATGAAAAAGTATTTGGTTAGGAATGACCATTTGGAAAAATAAGAGACTGACGAGACTATGACGACACACATGATCATGCAACTTGGTAAGTCTACCGAAGGGATCATATGACAAAAAAAATGGTGAAACACGATATGGACACGTAAAGCACATCGAAATGGACATGGAGATACAAACAAACTAATCTTGCAAAAACAAAAATAGATTTTCCTTTAGCATTGTGTTCGGACAAATTCAGAAGCATATCGATGTTGAGCAATCAACATCTAAAAGGGGTCTCTAAGACCATATGCAATGTTAAAATTTAGTAAATTATGCAAACTCATTGTCAAAATTGCAATTCTCCATTGCTAGGGTGACATAACTCAAAATGACTAACATAAACAACTAATTCATATTCTTAGTTGTTGTTAACTAGTAATATTTGTATTACTGTGACTAAATTAATCATTTACATCATTAATTTTTATTTTAGTCACTTGTTATCTAGTCATATATTTTAGTCATTTTTAGTTGGATCACTTAAAATTTCTCAATTTTGGTCATTTACCCCTTAAATAAATCATGGTGACTAACGTTTTTAGTCGCCTAGTCACTTATTTCCCATTTTGTACTAGTGATTACTAATTGTGGAAAAATCACCACTAGAGGATCACTAGTGTAACTATGGACACTGAAACACCTCACACTCAGTTAATTGACCAAGGTAGGTGAGCAAAGCGCTTAACTCCTTAAATCATGCGAAATTTGCACTAGGATAATTGAAGGTGAACTGAATGTGGCCCATTGGGGCATAAATCAACATAAACTAGGTGGGACTCCCATGACTCAGTGTGGGCTCCTAAAATCTAGGTATTAACCTCTAGATCTCCTAAACTCATGTAGACTGGCACATTAAGTGGTAGGTGGGCCCCAGATAACCTCTCAATGGAACTAATCGGAAGTGGAAACATATTCCTAATCTAGGAAACTAACATTTAGACTATGGTGACATGGGAGGATTATAATAATCCTAACACCCCCCCTTAATCCAAACATGGACAACCTGGGCTCTGGAAACTTAGACCAAATGCCACCCATACAATCTAACACAAAAAATTAACTACTCAATAAACCAAGGAAATGGGGAAAACCTCATGGGAAAACCCCCCATAAAAATGAACAGTGTACCCGTAATGCAAAATGATGGTCTTATTATGAACTAGTTCCCAGATGTATTGCATATGGAATTCTATGTGTTTCGTCTGCTTCTTTTGTACTGGATCACTAGAAATTTTAATTGCATTTTGATTATCAAATAAAATGACTACTGAAGGAGAAGTGTGAATGCCAAACTTTGAAAGAATCCCATGCATCCAACTATTTGAATAACTACATTTATAGTCCCTCGATACTCTGCTTCAATTGAAGAGAGGGAAATAGATGCTTGCTTCTTGCTTGAACAAGAAATTGGTCCAGATCCCAACATGAACACAAATCGTGAAGTATATTTTTCTTCCAGTACTATCTCGATTCTCCAGCCTAGTCTAAATCAGTAAAACCAACCAAATCTAGCTTAGCACCAACATAATAGTGAATCCAAAATCTCTAGTACCTTGCACATAATGCATGATGCACTTTGTTTCCTTCCAATGCAACTCATGTGGCTCCTTTGTGAACCTAGCAACAACACTCACAACCTATAACAAGTATGGTGTCGAATGAGTAAGCTACAATAAGCTACCAATCAACCGTCTGTAGAGAGTACTATCAACTAGGGGTGTAGAACCACCTTCTTCCAATATGATTCCAGATAGGAAGGGGAAGGATGATTCTTTACAATCAGTCAAATGGAACCTCTTGAGAAAATCACCTATGTATTTGGACTTAGTAATCATGATCCTCAAAGAGTTTTTATTCACTTCAATGCCAATAAAATACCTTAGCAGTCCTAGATATGTCATGGAGGATTACTTTCTCAAGGATGACTTGATGTCCCTCAATCCAACAACTGAACCACCAGTAATGAGGAAGTCGTCCACATCCAATAGAATCAATAGTAAGCAAACTCCCTTCTACTGCATGTAGACATTGTAGTTAGAATTGCACTTTTCAAACTTTTATTACAGTAAGAAGGCATCCATATTGGCATAACATGCCCTTGGGGCTTGCTTGAGGCCATACAAAGATTTCCTTAGTTTGAAAACCAAGGAGGAATATTTAGTGTACCCCTTAGGATATCTCATGTAGATATCTTCTTCCAAGTCACTATGGAGAAAGGCACTCATCATATCCATGTGATTTACCTCCCATTTTTTCGAAGGTGCGATGGCCAAACCCATCCTTATGGAATCAATTCTTGGAACATGGGAGAAATTTTCATTGTAGTCCAACCCATGACCTTGTGAATACCCCTTTTCAACTAACTGAGCCTTGTACTTGGTAGTAGATCCATCTGCTACTAGTTTGGTTTTGTAGATCCATTTTCATTGGACAAGATTTCTCCCTGAAGGTAAGGAAACAAGATCTCATGTCTTGTTGTTCTGTAGTGAATAATATTCATCATCCATCGCTACCTACCACCTTGGATCATGGAAAGACTATTTGTAGGACTATGGATCAGACCCCAATATCATGTAGCACCTCTCCATGAGAATTGGATATGTATGAGAAAGTGTAAGGTTCTCATCCTAAAATTGGGATATGGTTCTCCTTCTGTCAGATGGATCCCCAACATCGTTGCCAACAAATTTAATGAGTTTTTGATCCCATTTAGGCCTTGGATTGGGAACAGGATCTGGATATAGATCTGTATCTGGTTGATCTTCATTCTCAAAATCAAGATCTGGTTCCTCTTGGTCCTCATATTTGGACTTTGAATATGAAACATCAGTAGAAACATCGTTATATGAAAATGGAATAGATTGAGCATTTAGACCTTCCTCTTCATCTAGTTGTAGATCATGCAATGGACCTTCATTGAATTGGACACTCCTTGTTAGGATTATTAATTCTCCCTTGACCATACTATCTATTAGGTTAATTCATCCTGACTTAGGAGTTTTAATTAATTAATTGAGTCACTAGTACCATTCGGTCCACATGGCCTAATGGGGCCACATGTACCAGTCACTGGAGTGTGGGGAACACTGTTAGAGGTTAACTACCACTTATTTCATGTGCGTGCATCATTTGGGTGCCTCCTAGACCAATCCCTACATTTTAGGAGCCACTGGGAGTCCCGACACCAACCTACTTCAGTTAGTTGGAGTTAGTACTAGTCAGTCTTAGTTAGCCCCCAGTTAATTTCAGTTAGTTCACAATTAGTTAGCTAGCGCAAGATTTGCATGGCTAATGCATGGCTGCATGTGGAGCAGGCTCTTTTTCCCACCCACCACACTCAGTTGCACTGAGTTAACTAGTTTTAACTTATTGTTTGAGTTGTTGGACATTTGGGAGTTGATATGTTGGACTCTGACATTGATTGAGGTACCATGAGTTAGATGGTCAGTTAGATACAGTCATATCCAATGGATAGATTTGAATTTCTACCTGACATGCATTCGAATTCTTTTCCTATGCAAACTATTGTAACACTGGATTTTATTATTGTGAATGATACTGTAAATTCCTGAGCAATACTTATCCATTTCCTGTGTGGTTTGTTTTGTTCAGTTTGTATCTTCATTCTCCATTTACTACAAAAATTATTAGAACTATCTGCTTGAAGATCTAAATGGAATTCAAATTATAATATGGTATCAGAGCCTTCTTAGGCAGGTTTCATGCTTGTTTCTCTCCATTGAACATCAAAAGTAGTTGGGTTTCCACATAAGTCCCCTATGAAAATTTGATAGCTTTGGATTTATTCAGAGCAGCAAAGAGGGCACAACAGACCCTGAAAACATGTTCATGTCGAGAGGAAAAGCATGATTCTAACAGTTCAAATATTTTTAGTTTTGCAGTGATATTTTGCAAGTTCAACTTCATATGGATTCGATATTATTAGTTCCTCTTCTTACTCCATCCACAAGATATTCAGAATGGAAGTTGAAGATGATTGCATCTCTGAAAAGATAAGGTATCTATGAGGTATCTATGGGACTTGGTAAAGAGTCTTATAAATATGAGAAAGTCTGGCTAAATGAGGGTGATAGATCTTATGGATCAATATGTGGAACTTTTTCTCGAAGCTTGCTTATAGAGCTTATTGAGTTTGCAGACTACCCAAAGGATCTCTGGATAGAACCGAATAGAATATTTGGGAAGCACAATAAGGATTGTTATAGGAAATTGGGGAGCACATTCAGAACCACGAGAGTTCTTTACTCAAAATTCTCGGCCTCTACTATCTTTGATGAAGTTTTTCAATATGAAGAATAAGTAGAATCTTCCTCACAATCAATTCGAATTGAAGAAAGTCTCCTTGGAGTGACTCCTTCTCCTGCTGCTCCAGAAGTGTATGAGACCTCTGATATGTCATATCCTCACATGGATGATCTAAAAGAAGAAATTCAAATATTTGTTATTGAATAAAGTCTCTCCTTCCATCTATGCTAAAATTCTCCAGTGATTCATCTATTATAAATTATGTGCATAGTTTACCGGTGATTGCTCCAGGAAAGGGAGAGGAATTTGATTTTTCTATCTCTAATGATGTTGTTGGTGTGTATATAAGTAATTATTTGGATATTTTGGAAATAATTTCAGATTGTAGGAGTGATCCAAACACTCTCATTTATATTGAGCTTCCAACAAATTCCTACATGATTGCATGCACTGATACTCAGGGTTTTGAAGAAATAGAAAACTATGCATCTACCATATCGGTGGAGCACACTCTTCGATCTGATATGGAATTTATTGGATATGATATGATATTATTTGTATCTGATATGATATTAATTGGTTCTAGTTTTCAATAGATTTTAGTACTGCTTGTAGCTGTTCTCATCAATTTTGGTGTGAAGAAACAAGTACCAAAAATCTCTCTCAAAATTTATGCTCGAGATTTGATGTCAGTTTTCTCTTATGAGTTTGCTGATATTATATTTTGTAAATAATTGGATATTTTGGAAATAATTTCAGGTTGTAGGAGTGATCCAAGCACTATCATTTATCTTGAGCTTCCAACAAATTCCTACATGATTGCATGCACCAATATTCAGAATTTTGAAGAAGGAGAAAATTGTGCATCTACCATCTCGGTGGAGCAAACTCTTCGATCTGATATGAAATTTATTGGATCTGATATGATATTATTTGGATCTAATATGATATTAATTGGTTCAATATTTCAGGTTCAATAGCGTTCAGTACTGCTTGTAGTTGTTCTCATCAATTTTGGTGTGAAGAAACAAGTACCGCAAGTCTCCTTCAAAACTGTTGCTGGGGATTTGATTTCATTCCACACTTTTGGATATGATATGGACTTATTTGGATATGATATGATATTATTTGGATATGATGATATTACTTGGTTCAATATTTCAGGTTCATGAGCTTTCAGTACTTCTTGTAGTTGTTCTCATCATTTTTGGTGTGAAGAAACAAGTATCGCAAGTCTCCTTCAAAATTGCTGCTAGGGATTTGATTTCACTTCAGAGTTTTGGATCTGATATGAAACTTTTTGGATCTGATTTATTTTATGATATGATAATATGTGGTTTAGGTTTTAAGATTCAAGATATTACAATATTTCTTGTAACAGGTTTCATCAATTTTGGTGTGACAAATCAAGCACCACAATTCTCCTTTAATTTTGTTAATGAGGATTCGATGTTAGTTCTCTCTTATGAGTTTGCTGATATTATATTTTGTGAATTATTGGATATTTCTGAAGCTATATCATATTATGGAGCTCAATCATTTGCTCTCCACAGTCCCAGAGCT